>VXBO01012370.1:180365-300604 GCA_013400135.1 Rhinoptilus africanus
GCACCTCCCTCCTGCTTTGCACAACAGCCGCGCACAATAACAGCCGCTCGCTGGGCTGAGCCTCCCGGTTTCCCACGTCCCTTCCCTGCCCAGACCTACTTCTTCCATCCCTCCCTCCCTCCCTCCCTCCCTCGTGCTTTTCCCCCTGCACGCCCCGCAGGCTGTGGAGCTCACTGCTGCCAGTTAGGATGGAGGCCAAAAGCACAGAGGGGTTTGCAAAGCAATTAGGTTCAGAGGAGAAAAGGTCCCTGAAGGCTATTAAAGTTGCAGGCGCAGCCTCTGGCTGGAGGAGTTGCTGCACCGTGGACTGCCAGAGGCTGGGAGGGTCCTCTGGGGANCACCCCCGGGGCGGGGGGGGACACCCCGCGGGCCTCGCCTGCCCCGCCGCGCCACAGCCCGCCGCCCCGGCTACCCCCCGGAGCGCCCCACGGCACCCAGGGGTCCCAGCACCCCCCAGCTCTGAGGGGCCCCTCCATGCCTGCAGTGCACCCCCGCTCTGAGGACCCTGCCGGCACCCCGTGGCCGTCCCTCAGCCCCCCCCGTGGCCCCTCAGCCGACCCTCGGTGCCCACGGCACCACAAGGGCCCTCTCGCTCTGTGGCAGCCCCAGCTGCCCCACGGCCACGGGGCTGACAGGGGTGATCCTGGCGGGCGGAGCGGGCCCAGCCCTGCGGGAATGGCTGTCTCTGGGCACTGCGGGCATTAGCAAGGGGGGCTGGAGTCTGGCAGCTCCCCGGCAGCCATCCCAAGCGGCCACGGGCTGCCTCGGCCGAGGCAGCGGGATGGCCCAGGCCTGCAGACCGGAGCGTGGCAGCTCGCGTGGATGCCGTGTTTCAGGTTTTCTCAGGCGTCTCTTGCACTCTCAGCATCGCAATAATAACAGCTCATGTTTGTGTCTGCAGCGTCGTCTTTTCTCTGACAGACCGGGGAAAGTCTCACACTTCAAAGTGCCCATAAAGGAAGGAGGAGCATCCCTGCACCACGGAGACGTGCACCCTCACGCAGTTCTCCCCATAGAGGATGAACGCCTCTGATGCCAGCATGTCTCTTTCACTTTCTCTCGAAAATACCTCTGCGGTTTTATTGGAGGTCAAGGAATTAAAATAAGAAAAAGCTCCCCCTTCTTTGGGCGAGACATTTCCCCAGTCATGCCATTTTGCCTGAAGTACCGATGCTTTTGTCTGACCGCATCCCTGCCGGGTTTAACGCAGTGCACATGGCTAATCCTGCACGGCTCCACACGCCACCCGAGGTCCTTCCCTTAATAATGTCACCTGCTAATAGCATCAGTCACAGACTTTTTGCTGGAGGTAAACCGTGACCACTGCTGTATTAAGAAGTGCTGTCACTCACCGATGATCCACATTAGATTACAGTGCAGGAACAAAATACAGCTACTCAACTTCTAAGTCTAAAAGCAGGGCAAGAGAAAGAGGGAAATCACAGCAATCTAAATATGCTGTCTGCAACATGCTGCTTTTCTAATTGATCCTGCAGCTTTCTTCCTCTTCCTCCTGCTGTCATCATCTGTACTTACAGATTCACATCTTTCCATTTTTCCTTTCACCCAGAAACCAGGCACGTACCCAGATAAAGAAACAAATTCAAACTGAAACAAGCAGAGAAAAAATACTGAAGAGTCAGAGCTGTCAATCAATGCCATAATCTTTCAAAGCGAGAGATAATAGTTCATTCTGGGAATATTCAAAACCAAACTGGAGGAATCCCGGGGATGAGATAACAAGGCACAATCTCTCAGAAGCCTCCAGGGAATAGATCAAAATACCTAATTGCTTTTTTTTGATCTCAGACATCTAAATTATCCAACCGCATTGTGCAAGCATATTCAGCAGATTGCTAACTGCTCAGCCACAAAATCCTGCTGCACTTCACATTGTGCTCCAAAACTGAACAACCCACTGAAATTAACGAGACAATTCTCATCTCTCATGAGGTCAAACCAATTACATAGGCATAGCCAGCGGGTACTATCTGTAGTGGAAAAAACAAAACAAAACAATGCCTATCAAGTTAGAGTTACACAACCAAGTGCTCGTCGAGGCTCCTGGCAAGGCCCCGGTATCATTAGCTGTTATTAACTGTCTTGTGCAAAGGCATCAGCTCTCTCAGGAGCCAAGAGAGTGCTCAAGTGGTTACAAAAGCACTTATACGGCAGACAGATCTTGAGGTGGCCTTGAAGAGTCGTTCCTTTCGCAGGCTCGAGGCTGAAGAACGTCGGCGCTCACACTGTGAAGATTTTATTTGCAACTAAAAGGTCACACTCTGAAGAAAGTAATGAGCTCAGAGCAGCGCCAGGACAGCTTTCCAGTTGGGTCCAGCTCACTTACATCCTTGCCAAGGGAAGAAGAAGTTAATGCCCCAAGATAAGACCCTCGTCACAATATTGTTTAATTACATAAGGCTTCTAGTGAGCCTGAGATAAGAACAGGAATTTGTCCGCAGTCCAGCTGGGTGCGGCTGCTTAGATTATGTTGTGTATTAGAATGGGAACTAAAAGCACGGGTTTATTCGAGGTGGTTTTCACACCACCTGGAATGAACTGGAATGGGTAAACCGATACTGACCATTGATTTAAAACTTAATTCTCTTTTTCATGTGAGCAATAAATGATCATTTTCCTGACAACAGTAGCCCTAAAACTATCTATTGTTTCTCTTTAAATTGCATTAGGAAAATTAATTGAGCCAAACTGCTACCCTGAAATCAGTAAGTAAATGTATTCAGAACTCTTTTATTAGTGAAGAAACTGAAGCAGAGGGATGAATTGACTCACCTAAGACTACAGAGTAAGATCAGCTTCATCTCTGAAATTAGCAAACAAATCCCTTCATTCCTAATTCTGTGTTCATAATTGTTCTTGCAAAAAAAAGAATATTTTCCTCATTCCAGTTCACTTTCTTATAGATAAATCAGATCATGGATGACTCTATCTGGATTCCTAACTAATGCCTCACAGCAACAAAACTGGTACTTCCTTCCTATTAAAAAAAAATAAAAGAGGTGGCCAAAAAGTGCTTTATTTGAATCATCTTCCTTGATATTTACTCCATAAGTTTATTGTTTCATAGATATTCCTAATTTCTAGATGATGTGCTATTCTTTACTTTTAAATTCATATTAATATGGTTTATACTAACCCTTGGTGATTTTTGTTATCTCTATTTTGTAATCTCTAAACTTCCTCTTTCCCAAGAAAGTGTAACCGCAATCCTTACCTATTCAGCGCGAGTTTGGATAGTATAACATCTTGTACCACTCACGTATGATGTCCTCTTTTGTTTTCTTTGTGATTCCTTACACACGGCTGACTTTTATGTTAGCCTCTGGCTTGTGCTACGGCTCTCGCAGTGGGAATGGATTGTAAGTGCTGTGACTGGGTCATGAGCAGCATTGTTTGCTAAAGGTAAAGCTGGGTACATACAGTCATCGTTTAGGTCAATTAGGTTTTGTTCATCAATTGGGAATGTGCAGTGACTGTTAAGGAAGGCGCAGTGCTTATTCACTTATGCCCCTTCTGCTGCTCAGGTGTGTTTGCTCCCAGCTGAAGTGGAACTTTTTGTTTGTTGTGCGGCAGGGTACGCACCGCGAGAGTTTTACCCTTGTGCTTTTATTCACAAGACGCACTTGCAGCACTGGTGTCAGGGTGGGTTGGGGATCGGAGTGAGCGCATTGCTTTGCAGGGCGTGTTTACTTGATTATGTGTTGTATTCTGCTGGGTGTGTCGCTGACTGCATGAAGCATTAAACACAACTGCCGTTCAGGAAAAGGAAAAAACATTTTAGAGAATGAAGAGAAAATGTTATAAAGTATTTAAAAATATAAATAACAGCATGGGAGGAAATCTTTCTGAAGTAACAGGATGCGCATGTAGGTGAAGAATTCAAGTACAAGTGCTGTGCTAAGTATAATCAGTAATGAAAGCTCAGCCCTTCCTCTTAGGATTTTAGTAAGCTACATGTTCACAATACTTTCCAAATACCAGAGAACAAAAAAGCAAGCTTTAAGTCTTGTCACAGTGTAGTATGTGTTTATTGTTATCGTGTATGTTATGCTCTTCATCTATTATTGTGAGACTGAACTTTAAATGGAGCATAGAATTAATTAGTATCTACTCAACTTACTATGTAAGGTCCTTCTTTATTGAGTATCTGAGCTTTTTCCTTAAGAAAACATAACAACCACCTCTCTTCTTCCTGCTTAATATGCAGAAGATAATCTGATTATCTGATAGATCTGATTGACAGTGGGGCTGGGTACAGCTGCTGTGTATATGATTGAGTATGGAGAAGGGGGTCTGTGCAGCCCCGTGGCCTCTTCCTTGTCCTGTGACAGTGAGCAAGCACGTCGTTGGGCAATGCTAAGGGGAATCTACTACTCTTAAAGTCCCTAGAAAATTTATCCAGTTTTTAATATGGTTTCTCTTTGTTTGCTTGTTTGCTTTAGTTTTGGGTGCCAGGAATTTACTGTGGGAAAGTCACAGTGAGCAGAACGTTTTTGTATTTGGTTTCTTTTTTCACTGTGAAAATGAACTCCACAAAGGATTTCCAACTCCTGTCACAGGCTGGCCTCATGTTTTCACAGCATCCCTATATTGGTTAGCGTTTAGTGAACTTCATGAGACTGCAAACACATGAAAGGTCATGGCCAAAGGGAGAAGCAAGTTAACAGTTAACTGGAGTGAAGTCCTGTAAAAGAGGACTTTGGACATTAAAAGAGGGAGCCACATCTCAAAGAGATTTGGGATTAGCAGCAGAGTTGAGAATTAGCACCTGATTCTCAAAGGGGGAATGCTCTGTAGTGAGTTAAATGCCTAAATTCCCTGTAAGCTGGAGAGGAATACTTAGGAACCTAAGGACTTGAAGTGCCCTTTGCTAGTGCACTGAGTGGTGAGATGCCTACGTCAGCCAGCAGAAAATACTTAAGAGTAGTGAACATCTGAATATCTCACTGTGAAATTCTGATACAGGACCAGAAAGTGTTTGCTTATGGGTTTAAGTAACATATTTGGCATGGACACCTGAATCAGTCTTCTCAGTGAAGATATGCCTGGGAGATGAGCCACCCCCTCTATTTTAAATACTCACCATGCGCCGAAGAGCGCTGCCCTGGAAGCTGGTTCTGGACCTTTGAACAGGGAGTGCTGTGAGAAACCGTAGGACATTAGCGGAAGGGAGGAAAATGAGCTCTGCCCAGCCTCTGGAAGCTGAGCCACGGTGTAACCAGGAGCTCATAATCTCTGGTGTTGGAGTAGGGTGCCTGGTTAGGGCTCTTAGCTGGGAAAAAGTGGTGGCATTGGGACTGTGATACTGGTGAAGGGGTCCGTGATTTACTAATGTTAAATACCTATACGCACATAAGCACTCCTGAGAGTTCCCTTCTGCTGTGTACTTTGAGTCCTACTCAGTCACAGCATGCCTAGGAAATTGAGTCCTTAAGACTTTACTGGCAACCCCCTCCCCCCCAGCCTGATTTCTGGATGGACTTAGGCAAGAAGTAGCCGACAGAATTCAGCCCACCCAGAGCAGTGGGGCTGCTGGCCACAAAAAGGCGCCAGACCTTTTGGCGCCTAAAGAAGCTTTCACCAGAAACTGTAGGCACTTAGAGCATCTGACGTAGCTGGGGAGGCAGAGCTTTCCTGGGTTGCTCTCATGAGCACAGGCGCCAGCAGTCTGCAGAAGTTGCACTTTGGTGCCTGAGTGCTATTTTGGATCTCTCCCAGAGACCTTGCACTAGGCAGGCTCTCGGTGAGGAGCTGGTGTGAAAGCTCAGCAGGGGCTGGGGATGCCTGGTTTGCTGCATTGGGAATGACTTCTCAGAATGCGTGGCTTCTTCCTAGGTATGGGCTGTGGAAGCCAGCTCGGGCATCCAAATGGAAGGTCAAGCTGTGCTCTGGTCTCTGTCTAGCAGGAGGAAATGCTATCCTGTGGCCAGCAATACATGGAAACCAGAATAGATTAGATATTAGGGAAAATTTTTACACTGAAAGGGCTATCAAGCATTGGAACAGGCTGCCCAGGTAAGTGGTGGATTCGTCATCCCTAGAGGTATTTAAAAGACGGGTAGATGTAGAGCTTAGCGATATGGTTTAGTGATGATTTTTGCCAATAGTGATGTTTTTTGTCGATAGTCTGAAAGGTCCCTTCCAACCTAGACAATTCTATGGTTCTATGATTTTTCAACAGAATGAGTATGTGAGGATTTAATAGCACTGGGTCATCACAAAGGCCCTCAGGCGGTAAACAAGTTAGACAAACCAAAACCTTGACAAGAAGGAATTTTTCAAAGAAGGCACTGGAAGCTTTGTTGGAAGACTTCCCAAAACCTACTGCAGCACTCTGTGGCCAGCCAGTCATGGTACTGCAGCTTAGCAGGTTCTCACCCATCGTTTGACCCATTGGAATCAGCCGTGTGCGTGAGATCTTGAATAGCACTTCACCGTCTTACTTTTGGCATGCTCCTCTGTGCTGCCTTATCAGCTTTCTCAGTGGTTTCCTCTAGATATTGTGCAGTGTTTAGGGAGCTGAGTAAGCCCAGTGGCACATTTCAGACAAGAGACACAAACTCTTTTTTCATCTTTTTCATAGTAAGCATATGGATTTTTAATTGCTTCTTTTGTGATTTGCTAGCAGGCTGCCTCTTCTGCAAATAACACTTGTGTTTTCATCATTCTCACTTGGTTGCTTGGCAGTCCTATGATGATCAGTGGATTGGGGAGTTTTTCTCAGTGCTAAAGAATCTGTTGTAGAAATCAAGGCGTGGCTAGAGAAAATCTTTTATAAAGAGGCTTTATTAACCCTCTAACAAATGATTCCAGAGGTCGTTGTCTCTGGCCTTGTGTTGGTTTCACCTGGAGCCCATGAACTCAGCATTTCTGAAGTGTCATTGTTAGGATATGGCCCCCGATTTGAAGTGAGGTTAGTTTTGGGTAGTCAGTTTCAGATGACTTGCGATCTGGTCTGGCATCTATCCTTGTTGCTGACTTCAGTGATGTGCCATTTGGCCAAACAGAGACTCCAAACGGGTGACTGTTTCAAAGCATTGGCTCTAGCATATATGAGATGGAGATGGAGAGAGAGAGAGTGCTGTAAATACACAGAGCACGCAAAGGAGCATGGAAAGCTATGGAAGAACGAAGAGAGAAGCTGCTTGAGAAGTGAATGTCCAGCAGTAGGGAACTGGGAAGAAATGAGAGCTGATATGTAGGCAGACTTGTGTAGGAACTTAAGAGGTGAGGATAAGGAGTTTTGGCCTATGGTAGGAGCTAAGAGGAGGTGTATCTGGGGAGCTGATTCATCAGAAGCAAAGCTCAAGTGAAAGGTCCATTTCAAATGATGGTGTGCATAATCACAAACGACCAAACCAAAGTAACCTGAACAAAGCAACAGATGATCACATACAGAAAACCCCCTCTGCCTTTAGAGGAAACCAGGCCTAGCAGTCTCCGCACTTCACCCTTGCCGAAGACGACCCCTTTCACCCTGTCTCCTATGAGGCCACTTCATGGTTTCTTGCTCAAGCTTCTCGCAGAGGAAAGAGCAAAATACCACTCTCCTCATGCCGTGATGATAAGCCTGTGGTGGAGTTAGCCAGGGTTTATTTTAATTGGACTTTTTTACTTTTTTCCTGGCACTTTAAAGTTTATGAACGGAAAGGATCGGTCTGACTCAGAGACTGGGCTACTTCCAAACATTAATCTTAGCTGCCATATGTTAATGTCGTTTGGCTCTGCTGCATCCTATGGTGTAAAGCAAGATGTCTGTACCCTTTCATCTCTGGTGTCAGAGGCTACTAAAGGGAATATGTCAGACTTGGGCAGATTGTGATCGCCTGACGTGCAATCTACAGGCATTTGATGAGATTCTATGAGTAAGAAGGCCTAGAAAACATCCATATTCTGTTCTCTTGAAGTTCATATTTTATCATTCTGCAATATTGGTTGCCAAAATGATAATCTCCAGGGAAATCCTTTGTCCTATGCTGACTCTGAAATCCATATACAGGTTTTGGTTATCACAGTATTGAGCCCAAGGTAATAAACCTTGGTGTATTAGGTTCAATGGTACAATATTTAGCCCCTTCTCTTTTTGTTGGCTTCGTAGTATGGGTATAACAAACACGTAAACAAAGATGACTGTCCTGTTCATCATGATTTTTCCAGCACTGAAGTATGAGTCTCTCATCATTTGTGTTTCACTTTCTTCCATTCTCTCTCCCAAATGTTTCCATTCTATGGTAACTATTTTCAAAATTTATCCAGTCTTTGAGGGTGTACACTCAAAGTTTTTGATGTTTCCCTGCCTCTTCCTCATCTTCTTACTCACACAGTCTCTTCCCTGAAATCATCATGGGAACAACCCTATGCAAAAAAAGAGAGAAGTTTCCAATTCTACTTATTTCAATGGAATTTCCCTGCTGCCCTTTTTCCATATCAGTGGATGTTTTTTGCTAGTGACAGTAGTGTGAACAGCGTCAGGAAGATGAAAACTTCATTACAAGGTCATTCGCAAACGCTGACATTAGCCTAATGAAACTAATTTTCCTAGATCTCTCAAGTCTATGTACAGGGAAAGGTTTCCTTCAGAGGCAATTCAGAGCAGTAACCTCATTCCATGGAGAACATAGGTATCCAGAGAGATTAACTCCTTAAGCCTAAAACTTAAAAGCTTAAAAAGACTGAAATCCATTCCTGTCTTCAGGGGAGTTACAGCAGACATTTACCTAGTCCCACTGTTGCAGATGTGTTGGCCTTTTGCGTTGACATGGAGAAAGATGTTCTTGGTTGGGTAACCACTGGTTTATTGTACCGGACAACATCCCTCAGTTCTCTTCCCAGCTCTGCAGCCAATTTTCTAAACAGTTCTGAGCACGCAGCCCTCTGGCCTTATTTTTCTGCATAGGAAATTATGTAAGTTATTATGTTATATTAATATAAGACTTGTGTCCAGGAGGACAGATGAGGGACATTCAACTATAGCTAGCAAAGGTTTAAATTGAGATGTTGGCTTGTTGATAATGTGGGTTAACAGTTAATTAATAGATCCCTTCCGCTGCATGAGAAGTTAGACACATGACTTTCCCACACTGCAGGGAAATTTTAGGTGGCACATTTTACATTTTTCTATTTCCCCACTGCTAGCGCTGAGACAGCCAGCCCGACGTTTGTGAGCATATGACTGACGAACGGTACAGTACTTGCCGTCCGGAGACTCGTCAGAGTGACAAGTTGGAGCTGCAGAAGATGGAGATGAGTCATGACTGGAGCTTTATGTAAATGAGGAACCTCTCTGGTTGCGTCCTATTGTACCAATGAGGCCATGTAAAGTTCACGTCAGTGACATTACGTTCCCATGTCCCCTCTGTCTTTGAGGCAGGACAGGGAAATGGGGTAAGATAGGTGTGGTTCCCCCAGTGAGCGCAATAGGTTAAAACTGGTAGTGAATCTGAATGTGAAACCCCTGGAACTGAAGGTTCCTTCCCAGCAGCAATGCCTGGAGAAAGTTTGCTGTTGCCTTTTGCTGTCAATTGCAAAAGCGATCGAGCCTGTTGCCACTGACTGTAAATTCTGAGGGGGAGCCAGATAAGGGGGAAGTAGTGAATTTAGGCGAAGCATTCTCTCCCTGGGAATCAATCAGTTTTAGTAAGATTTATGGGTCATCTGTGACATAGCTAATAAACTAATTTAGCTTACCCGAAGCACAAGAAGAAGTCTTGCTGCTAAGCGGCATAATACAGCATGCCCTCTCCTAACAGCCTCGTGTAGGCAGCGTATCTTAGGCAAGAGCAATGAGGAGGAGTGGAAGTGTGAAAAAGCAGCGCAGTTGAATTCTATCTATCCAAAGTCACAGATAATATTCAAGGTGGAGGGCCAAATTCTCTGACTCACCCACACAAAAATCACGCTGAAATTTACTGAAGACAACGGAATTAATCTAGTGTAAAACTAATATGAGAGAGAAGAACGCCAAACTCCAAAATGTTGACCTCCTTAGCTGTCTTATTTCTAGGGTGCCATGACTCATGTGTGTGTAAATTGCTAGCAGATACAGCATAGTCCGACTACTGCAGATGAGTGCAGAAAACCAAAAGGTATGAAAAAGTCGACAAACTAGACAGGATTTGTCTTGCATTAGATATGTTGTTTAAAATCAGAAGGAAGATTTAATTGACTCCAGTGGGAGTTTTGCTTGAGTAACGACTTAGGAGCTGAAATGAGAGATGAAAAAAAAATCTACCTTGCTAGCCCAGAGCTCACAGAAGAGTGACTCTGTTTATTTACTCTTTGTAATTCTGTTCAGACAATGCAAGTAACTTCCCTCAAATTGTTTCAGAGCCCGTATCACTTTTTCTCAGTATTCAGCACATTTCTTCTGTTCTTTTGTCTGTAGATATTATCTGACTGAAACACTATACAAAATTTTTCTCATCCATTACAGTCATACTAATTTGATAATGCTCAGTACATTTAGTTTATTTCTCTTTGTCCCATTTTTTTCTTTTCTAATTGTTTCATACATCCATCTGTGGCAAGTAGTCCTAGCTATTTTAACCCTACTCTTTTGAGTATTGCAGCTACAGAATTAATGAGAAGTCTGCCGTAAACTTCCCAGTCAGGTGATGAATTGATTCAACTCTCATTTCTCACTGAGTTTAAAGGTCAGTCTTATGATGCTAAGAGTTCCTCCATGAGCTGAGTCCTTCATATATTCTTGCTCTTTTCGTCGCCTGTTCTCCACTCCATCCCACAATATAATGGCTGATAATTATGCTCTTTTCAATGGTATCTCCTGGACCATTGAAGGTAGGACTTTTTTCTCAGCAGAAAGCTGACTCATAAAGTATGCTGCTTTCTATCCTTAGAAAAAGTGAGTCACTAATGGATTTTTCATTATACATTCAAGTACCACAGACTGAAATTTTGTCCTACCAGTCTAGTCCTAAGGTAGTATTTGGAAGTCTTTTTGATTTGGTATTTTAGTTATGTCTCAGTGAGGCTCCGTGAGATACAATAGATGCAGTACAAGGAGCTGTTTTGTATTATATGCTGTGAGTATTCCCATGAAGTTCAGTAGCACCATGGTTTCACTCTTGGTGTGCTGTGTGCTTCCCTAGCTAAAACCCCACAAAACTCCCTTTACAGCGGCGTCATGACATGTTCAGCAACTGTTTTCAACCAACGCAAATAGTTTACAGTTGTTTTTCAGAGCTGTGTGAAAGCTAAGGAGGCTAGGACACAACTAAAAATATGAATCCCATTGGTACTATTGCATTAATAGAAATAGTCCTTTTTTTCGGGCATTTGGTGATCTTTCAGACACTCAGTAAAGATTCACCAGTTCTCACGATGGCCCATGACAGAAAGATAAATGCTGTTATTTCTATTTTATAAACAGAGAGTTGGGATTGGGGGGAGATTAAGTTGTGACAGAGAGGCAATGGAAGTATTGTGGATGGAACCCAGGAGGCCTGTACGTTTGTGTTTTTTTCCAATGCAACACTATTTTGTATCAAAGATTTTGCTGTATTTAGAGTCACTGCTATTTAGCTTTGAGTGATGTCAATGCGAATGAGCATCTAGCAGAATCTGTGTAGAGTTGCAACACAGCCTACAATTCACAGGGGGGTACCAGCTTTTGCCTACCATGTTATACTCTGTTAAACTAGCTTTGCAGCGTATTTTGAGGGGGGAGCTCTGAATCTCTTGGATACTGGCAGGAGCTATTATTTAAAACTGCATGATTAAGATGCAGAAGGGATGCTGTTAGGGTGGTTGCTTTGTTCTTCATTACACAAAAGTGGATATGCTGCAATGGCAAGTTTGTAAATCATAGTTAGTTCCGTTCTCACACCACCCAATAACCTTACAATCTCTCTGTCAACTTCCTGAAGACCTTGGGAAGCTATAATTTGTGATAAAAATGGGAGTTAAAATGTTACGTGTATATCAAAGCTGAAAATTTGCGGCTGGCTGACCTTTTCATTTTGAGCAAATGCACTCATTTCCTTCACATTGCTTACTGTTTCCCTCTGAAGCTTGGCATAATAGGAAATCCTCCATGATTGTTCTCCTTAATCAGTGGCTCCATTGTGCCGGCTTCTGTTCCTTTCAGTGAGCAGCACAGAGGATCTTGCCATGCTCCTAATGGGGCATCGCTCCCTGTGCTGTCAGGCATCAGTGCCCCAGAAACTCAGATGTTCCAGTTCAGCTGTGACGGATGAGAGAACACCACGAGTAGTGGGTGCTAAATTCAGTCTGCTGTCAGAATAAGGAAACAGCCCCCTGATTTTCGATTTAGAAAAAAAGAAAAAACAAGAACTCACTGGATTTTACAGTGATAATTCCCAGTGTTTGTAATTAGGCTTAGATGAATAATGAAAATGAATAGTTTGTAAATTTAGATTTTGCTTCATTTCCATGTGTGGGGTAACATTTGTTGTCATGTCACTACTAATATTTGCATAGTCATCTGACAATTCTAAAGAAGTTATATGAATCTTTAGGACAAATAACTTCTCCATAAATATAGTCTGAATTGCCTACTAATTATGACTAGCACATCATCTTTCATTTTCTGATTTATTTCTCTTTGTCATCCAGTCAAGGGACAGAAGTTCTATGTTGTGACTGTACACCACAAACCACAGATGGTGTAGCATTTGTATACATGCCTCTTGCTAATAATTAGGCAAGTATTTAGAAATAAAAGATGTACAGCGATAGCTTAAAACAGTTTGTGAAATAAAAGAAAGGTTAAAGTTGCCAAAAAGATTATTTGTAATCTCTACTTCATAAAGCATACCATAAACAAAAGCATAGCGATGGGCTGGTGCTCAGGAAGAGCTGATGGTTCACAAAGTCTTATCTTTTGCTTCCTGTTGCAGCACAGTGGTGTTGACATCATGTTCCTGCACATGCAATATGCAAAAAGCTCTAGGTTGGCACAAATAAACAATTTTTGCTTGTTGCTATTGATTTTCTGCTGTTCTGCTTTTCTCCAATAAAGCTGACGTCTGCAGGGAGCCAGGTAGTCAGTCACTCTGCAGACAATTTGCACTACTTTCAGTTTTTTGCTCTCTTGTCATATGGCTTTCAAGTGCAGCTTGCAATAAAAAAGATAGAGCAGTGTCCAGAGGCCTTTTGTCAGTGTGTAACCCATTCCTTATGCAGAAAGTTCCCAGAAACCGAGGGGGCTTGTATGACGGTACGGTTAAGAAAAATGGAGTAACAGCTCCAGGATTTGACTTCATGCATTTATACCGGAGTTAAATCTCTAGGGAAACGAGGTTAGTGGTGGCAATGATGATAATAATAAATAATACATGCTCCCCTTGGATCTTGGCTGACTATCAAGACAGACTTCCTGATGATGAGATGCATATGTCTGTCTCCAGTCTCTTCAAGGTATCTGTAAGGCAACATTTTTTGCAATTACAAAGGACTGCAGATGAGAACATGCACCATAAGAAGCAATCCAGGAGCATTTGTCCCAGACTTCTGTCTCTGATTTCCATAATCGTTCTCATCTCAACTTCTCAGACATTAGCAAGCCAAATCTCAGAACAGCTCTGTCAAGTGCTGACAGTGGTGGCAGTGGCAACCCAGAAGCCTGGAGGCTTTTACTTTTGCCTGTCATGCTGTGCCTTGTTTGCATGAGGATGAGACGAGGGGGAGAGGCCCCTGTCGCATCACGCTAGTAATAGGTGGGGTCACTGAATACATCTGCTTTGCTTTCAGTAGGGACTGGGACTCTGCAAGAGCACGTTACCTAGGGATTCTTCGTGAAAATTGCAGAAAGCACCTGCCCCAAACCGTGCACGACCGTTTTCTGGGGAAGTGGCTTTCTGCCAATTGCCACATGTAACCGAAGCAAGGCCACAGCGACAATGGTGGCTTTTCTGTTGGCCTCGTTGCTGGCAATGCCACGGTGCTTCAGGTAGAAAAGAGGAAGGGCAGCCCTGGGGGGGAGCACTGGTTTGGTTGCAAAAAGACTGGTTTCACCCCAGACCGCTGCTCTCCTCCACAGTCGTTCCTCCCAGGTGCTATAGGGGCCATTCTGGTTTCTAAGAGAAGAACAAAAAGCATCTCAGTGCACTGTCATGTCTACAGGAATAATTTATTCGCTGTTGCAGGGGACACCAAGTTTATTCCTGTAAATCATTAAATAAGATATATAGACTTTGGCAGTAGCAGGACAGACCTTCCCCCAACACATGGACCTATAACACTGGTGTGTGAGAGCAGGCAAAATTCAACATCTCAGTGCACTCAGATATCACTCAGAAATGCCTTTTCATCTGCTAAAAAGCAAATGGAAGTTGGTATTTGCCCTAATTTGGGATTAGAATATACCTCTGCTCACTCCTGTCTAATCACGTACTCACCTGAGGTTGGACTGAATATTTGTTTTGGTTTATTCTTCACATATTTGATAATGAAGAAACAAAAGCTGCTTGGCCCATCCTCTCTGGCTCTTGGGCTAATTTTCTGTTGCTGATTTTCATAATTTTATCATTGGTCTCGTGACGTTGAACCATTCAGGTTTAGTCATAGGTGCATTTATCATTCTACATGACTTGTTTAAATAATATACAAATGGAAAGAACCTTAGTTCAAGGCACTTGGTATTGATTCTTTTTTTCATAAGCCGCTGTTAATCAGTGTTGTAAAATGAGATGACTTTTCATGACATTAATGCTAGAGATTGATCCTAGATCTATTCCCCATGAATTGCTTTGTCCCAGCTCCACTAAGAAACGGGCAGGACTTGCCCCTCTGGTCTCTTCTAGAAGGGAAGAAGGTTTCTCCAGCACGCAGAGCACTAAGTCTGCATCGGTAGATCACTCTGGAGGGAAATTTTAAAGGAGCTTTGTTACCTAATTCCTGTTGATAGCCCCTGAAAACCTTGACGATCTCATCCTTACACTGCATTGAACTGTCAAATAGAAACAGTAGATGATATCTTAGAAAGTCACAATGAAAGAGTCAGCTTCCCAAGCCTGTGAGATGCTCAGGGCTGTGACAGTGAGTGCAGCTTCGGTGGCCTGGGGCAGAGCCCTCTGTTCTGCCTTCAGGAGCATTTGAAAGAGGAAAGGGGAAGGAGTTCTCATGGGCACCTCTAAGGTAGCCCCCTCCTGCAGTGGGAAATTGCCTGGCAGGCAGAGCAGCTTTAGGACTGCACTGATACATCTGTCAGCTCACCCCTCTATCTACCTACATATAACGCCCTGACAATGTAATTGCCACATAAACCATCAGACATCACTTTTGCCAGAGGATTTTTTTTCAGCCTTTGAAAACAAAGTTAAATATAGCTATCCTTCTCCTACAGACAGAGAAACAGAGGCACAAAGAATCTGAAGGGCTTGTACAAGGTTACGTAGCAAGTCACAGGCAGTAAATCACCAGGTGTCCTGATTTCCTCTAACCCATATGAATCCCTAGAACTCACTATCTCCTGTAATAAAGCTTAGCTCAGAGTCTTATTTTGAGATTTAATTAATATGCAAAGTGCTTTGATCCCCTTTGATGAACGATTCTATGTAATTTGCTATCATGTTTTAAAGTAATACCTCTAATTGTTATGCAGCAGTAAAACGAAATATGGACAATTCATGTGCTATTTTTAGGGAAAGAACCGAGTATTTTACTCCAGCAGTTTTAGGTTACAGTCATTTTCAAGAGCAGAGCTGTGAGATTGCTGCTGCTGTTGAAACATTTAGAAAGTGAGGATTAGCAAACATACAGTGTGTTCTGGGATACTGGCTTTGTAGGGGTGAGTTCCCCCAAGAGGATGACTAACAGCAGGATGTGGGACATCATTTGCATGTTCTCTGACTCTGCTGCAATCATTTGTGTATTGGATACTTGAATTACACATTACACAGGAGGTCGCCCACTTGCCAAACTGACAGCCCTGCTGAACAGTGCATAGCCCTGGATGGGGGCTGAGGTTGGAGGGCTGATGTTATTTCAAGAATTGGTTAGTGCTGGGTTCAAAAAGAAATAGCTCTGTGTATGAGAGGACTTGGAATTTGTCACTGAGTACTTGAGGGGGTTATTTACTCATTCCACACCACTCTTCTTCTAGCTCTGACTTTCAGGTTTTTTGCATCTGCTTCTATTCTTTTCCTGTGGTGAATTCGATGCTGTTGATAGGTGCCACGAATCATCCCTTACACGCTCAAGTGCTCTCTCTGTACAGGAGGTTCAGTGTGGGCAGTGGCAGTTTTCCCCTGCTCTGCCTGCTAAGGCTGCCTCTGGTTTTTCTTAGGGGGACAAGAGAGTTCCCTGCTCTCTTTGCAGCCTACTTGAACTAGGTTTCTTCACCGACAGAAAGACACCAGCAGGTGCTTTTTCTACTAGCCTGCTCAGAAAAGAAAAAAACAAAAAACAAAAGACTAATAAAGACCCACAAGCTTGTTTTTGTAGATCATCTGTCTGGGAGGAAAGGTCTGAACGGCATCTCCCATAGCAGCTAGCCTCTCTGAGAAAATGTCTTTCACAGATTAAAGTTTCATTGAGAGAAGTGCTGATCACATATTTCCACTTTGAAACATTTTTTTTTTCTGTCAGTACTGACCGTAAAAACAAACGAAAAAAAGGAAATGATTCAAAACTCACTGACAAAGTGCATTCATCTCAATCATCTGATTAGCTTTCTTGATGATTGTCACACTACCTTGCTGTACCCTGGCTTAAAAGTCAAGGTCTTTGGGCAATGACTGTGTTTTAATGGCTCATGTGTTTGTACAGGTCCCTGGCGATACCCAAACTTGGACAAAAATGCCATGGGCGGGTAACGCTTTGTGAGATGCCCACGGTGTGCAGACTGTGAGAGTTGCTGGCTTATTGGAGAAGGTTTCTCAGCCATCAGGTCACAGTCAGGTCTGGGCTCCTGTGGGTCTGCTGCCAGGCAGGGACAGGCAAAGCCAGGGCTGGTGGTCAGGCTCTGCTGGTTCTGCGTGCTCAGGTGTCCTCCTGAATTCTCTTTCCCAACCGAAAATGTTGGTTTAGTAACAGGTTCCAGTAAGATGAGTGCATTCTTGTTGCTTTCTTCTGGTTAGGATTGGTTACCCCTGGAAGACCAATGACAGCGGGAACCATTTTATCAAACACATTCTTCCAAAACCTGTTTTTCTGTTAGGGTCCATAGGAAAGACATGAACAATTTTGTTCAGTATTTCCACTGAGAGCTCAAATCTTTTAGGTAAGAATTGTTCATTAGACCACATTCACATTTTCCTTTCATGGTTGACTGGAAAGATTTTCCTTTCATTTCTACCCCAGGGGGAATTAATCCGTTAGAAAACTTGTAGCAGTTACTGTTGTCCTGGATGTGCCCACTTTGAGCTTCCACAGAGAGAAGGGATTGCCATCAAACCCCAAATCATGCATTACTGCTGTTCACAGCTCAGGGGGCTGCAGTGTCGATTGGGCTTTTCCAGCTCCATTGCCTGTAGATCAAGGCACCTCATTTCCATGCACATTGAGCACAGAGGCGTGAGGGGTGGAGAGGAGGGCGAAGAGGGGACCTGGAGTCCACCTCCACTTGCTTTGCAGACCGTGGACGCGTTTCTTCAGTAAGCTACCTGTTCTCATAGCAGAGCTAAGCCAGCAGTGAGGAACACCCACAGGACCTTCAAATGGATACAGTCAAGGCAACATTTCTCTGTTTGTGCTTCTTGTACTATTATTGTGGCTCACGGTGCCTCTACCATCGACCCCTGAGCCACACTTCTCGCCATACTATGCATTAGGTTCAGGGATGACAAGTTTACCCACCTTTACCCTAACAAGGAGAAGAGAGACTTGGTTTCAAAGCCTGAATTGAAGCTGAAAAACCCTAAATGCCAATGAGAACCTTTGAACCTTTCCCTTTGGCATGACATTTTTCTCTCCCTGTGCTCTGGACAGAGCTGGAGACCACTGCTTGACCATCAGGGCTTTTAACATAGAGTGTATTATGATGGGTAATGCTAGATCTGCCTTTCTTATTTAAGTCCCAAATGCCTCCAAGGTATTTCTGGATGAGACGACCATGTGCCTCGTAAGCAATGCCAGGAGAAATCAGAACCTCTCATCTCCACTTAGAGTTACAGAGGTGAGGATCTGTTCATGCAGTTGCCTGCTCTCCTTCTCACTCCTGTCTGGTGTAAGTCAACGTTTTTTCATTGACTCTAATCCATTATTCCCATACAGATTTACCAAGAAGGCTACACTCCCAACCTTCCCCAGGTGCACTGCTTGGCATGGCACGTGCCACTGGTCTGGCACTGGGGAAGTGGCTCTGTGGTCCCTGCAGTCCCACAGTGGCTCTGCGCAGTCCTTGGATGGACGCCGGGGGAACTGCACATGGTTACGACAGGCAAGAGACTGGCCCACAGCAGTAATTCAGATATTTGTCACTGACACTTTATAAACAAAAGTCATTGGTTTCAGCAAAATGTGGCATCCTCCTATTTCTAAGTAAAAGATACATCACAAAGTCCTCAGAGGGAAAGGTTGTGAGTAATTGCAATGGCACAGCGCCTGCAACCCAACCAGCATGCCAAACAATATTCCAAGAAAATATTTCTAAGTTACAGAAATTGCGTAAGAGTGACTATTATTTTTAAAGTACAGAAAACGAAGCCCAGTTTCTAAAAAAGCAAACACATATTTTTAGCCTTGCTGGTCTCTTGATCTTAGCACTAATGGGAACCATCTGCGCTGGGACTGGCTGACGTTCCTGGTAAATAACCTTTCGCTGCAACATTCCAGATGTTTCAAAGGCTTCTTTGCCATGAAGCGTTTGTCTCCCTGCCTGTCACTCTCCCTTTCTGCCTTTCCTGTCCATGTTTACTTCAGGAATATACATTCTTTTATTAAAAAGCTTTTGTTAAAAATAGCTTGTCAGGATTTTGGCTGATCTTCGTTATTATTCTCGCTTGCTAGCGGAGAATGAAAGCTTTCATTCCTTAGTGCTGAAAGACTAAATTGGCAATTTGAGAAGGAAGCTAAAAGATTTAGACTAAAAAACGCACCAAAAAAATTAGTTGGAAATGGATTTCTACCTCATTTTGGTCCCTCTGAGGATTCCAGCTATTGAACAGACACATTTCTTTTGGTATTGAGAGTTTTTAACATGACAGACTTGTATGGAATATACAGATGTGCCTTATAGGAACAAGATACTTCACTACAAAACCTTTGCAACTCCTCATGTAGAAGAGTCTTGTGGTTTGCTTTGCTGCCACTGCTGTGCCATATCCTGGCGTTCACTGCCTCTCCTATGTGAAGGAAAACATCCCTGGACACAGAGGTCACTTTTTTTGTCCCAGCTGAGCTAAGCTGAGACAAAATGCTGGAAGGAAAATAAAGGGATTTTAAACCGTTCTGTAACTTTTCTGTTATCTCCAGCTAGAATCTTCCTGAAATCTGATGTGTTACAGCTTCATTAATGCTGTAACTTGGTCTCAGCTATAATTAGGTGAGAAAAGCCACGCTTCCAGTGTCAAACCTCCTGCTCAGGTCTCCAGCATGATGCCTGTGTCATCAGCTAACGGTGTGCTGCTGCGGAGTAATGAACCCCTTGACCTCTACTCTCCAGTGGGTGATTCCTTTGTTTTAAAAACTTCATGTCACTGCTGAAGTGTAAAAGCTCTGGAAGGTAAAGGAGCGTCTGTCTTTTGGTTTCTGCAGGATTTGGGGGTGGTAAGGCTCCGCAGTGCTCTGCTGTGGTGAGGGCATCGCGATTGCAATTGCAGCAACCTCCAGTTCTCGGAGGGTTCTGCAGGCGGGGACATGCCATGCAGCAGAGCTGAGCGAGGACAGGGTTTTTAGAAAGCTGTGCCTTTGTTCTTTTTTTACCCGTTATCAACTTTGTTTCATAACAAAGGCTTTCTGAGCTTGGGGGTTTTGTGTGTGTTAATACTGGTAATATGATTTAAATATTCTGATGATTCATTTTCAGTCCAGAGAGCTGAATCAGCCATGTAGAACATAACTTGCTTCTCCCAAACCGCTACCTTTTCCATCCTTTCTCGTCATTTCTATAAGGGGATGATTCATGCTCCTCTTGTATTTACCATTTGAGAATGTGCCCGATTCTTTTAGCTAATTTCACTTCTTGTTCCTCTTTTTCAAGAAAAAGAAAAAAAAAAGAGCGCTGAGAAAAGCGAAGTGATTGCTGATTGATGAGACTTTTCCCACTGGTGGACCTGGCATGTGAACTAAACCTGAGCCGCTCAGAGAGGAAAAAGAGAGGAAAAATTGCTTTGAATTACTAAATTGATCAGAGCCCAAACTGCGATATTCAACCTCCGTCTCACATTTCACATGCTTTCGAAATCCTGGGTGTTCAAGTGAGGGGTTGTGTTCAAGTATAACTCCAGTATAACGACCTTATTTTTGCCTGTTTAAAAGAAGTCCCTTATTTTATTTAATTGCTCAATTACAATTTGTTTTCTCTGAAGCCTGACTATGGTTGTGGCTGACTCAACCAATTAACTGGGGGGTTGGGTTAGTTATTGATTTACCCGATTACATGCAAGAGCTATCTATAGAAGAAGATAAGGAAATCTTTATGGTGAGCCTTGGGAAAACACCCAGACTTTTGTCCCCACTTTCCATCTGAGAAACTGCGCTTCACAGCATAACCTTGCAGCTCGGGGCTCGGCAGGGTCCCCCTCCACACGATGCTGTGACCATTGTGGGGCTGGCTGGCTGCTCATGGCATCCAGGATCTGCCACACACCAAGGAAAATCTCCCCCAGCTTTCAATCCCTTCCATTATAGGGCTCCCCTCAGCCTGCTGCCTTTATGGGATGCCTTCTCTCTTTATTGGGAAGGGAGTTTTTTTACACCACAGCAGCTGTAAAAAAAAATACTCTCTAAGAAGTGTATTCATGCGAGTGTCCCTTTGGCTGGGCCTCTATCTAAACAGAGCTCAGCATTTTGTGTGGCGGCTGAGGTGAAATCACAGCTTGCGACAGGCTCCAAGAGCCGCAGAGCGTCTGGCCACGCGTGTGGCCACCCCCAGGAGAAATGTCCCATGTTTGGGCAAATTTGTTGGAGCCAAGGCTGCTGGATGACTTCACTCCTCATTCATCCCCATCAAGAAACAGTTTGTCTAAGACTTCGGAGAAGGACAGCAGGAACGCTTGCTAGGCTCACCTGAAGGTTTCGCAGCAAGGCAATGAGATCAGCTCAACACTGAGTTTTATCAAGCGTCAAATGGGGCATGAGCAATGCGGGCAAGTCATGGGTGGCCATGACAAGGCATTTCATGGACAAAGAAATGGGTCCTTATATCCCTCTCCTGAATATCATGTCCTGTCCCACTAGAAGTGACAGTCAGAGGATGCCACGCTGTGAGTCACCCTGCCTCCTATGTTCTCATATACTTCTGAAAACAACACAGTGGGCCAAAGTTTGGCTTTTTCCACAGCCTAAAGGTTTTCATATTCAAAACAGTCAAGTGTTATTCTCTCCTATGACTAATACTGTGTTTTCACTAACCACTATTACACACAAACATCACCTCACTCTATCACATGAGAGAATCATGTCATATTGCAAATATTTTAACAAACTTCATAGTAGAAAATGAATAAGCAGTTCTGTATTTACCGATATGGGGGTATTTTTGAACAGTTACACAAGAAATACAAAGATTGCCTATAAACACCTTACTAAGAAAGCCCAGAAAAAGGTACGTGAATAACAAAGGGACTCGGAGCGTGTGCAATGTAATAGCCACTGGAATTTCTTTGTGCTTTGCTTCCCTTACAAGTTTACTTTTTTACATCCTCTTACGAAGTGTCACTCTTGGGTCTCCACATTGAGTTACTCCATAGTCCAAGAATGAGGGAATCGGGGCTTTTGATAACAGAAACCTCACGTTATTTCAGACAGTTTGCAGTTGCTTTTGCTATTACATCCTCCCCTTCTGCCCCCTCAGCAAATAACCCCTTTCAACACCATTAGACAGAGAGACAAATTTAGACCTGGAGGATGGTAGAAATAGTGCAGACGAGCCACGTGAGCACACGCCTGCCTTCTGGGTCCTTGATTCCTGCACTTAGCGCAGGACTTCAGGAGGAGGCAGAACTACCTCTCCATCACCTCTTGTCAGCTTTCAGCCCTGACAATCCTAAATTATTCCAAGCTGCCTACATCCACCCAAAGTTTTTCTGGAGTTGAGAGCCATGCGAGGATTCTGAGCATGAAACTCTTTCCCAGGCAGGGTCTTTGCTCTGGGGAAATCCCACGGTAGCTGGTTGCACTGGCTTTACAGACCCTCACACCCACGAGCTGGTGGGAAGAAGTGTAGCTGTAGTTATTGGAGAACAGGTTTGCACTCCCTCCAGGACAGGTAACACGATGCCAGACTCCACCTGTATCCCTCCCAGCTTTGCTCCATCCTAATGGACCCAAACCAGAGCAATGCCAGGCTCTAAACCAGTCCCTCTGCCCGTCTGCTGGTTACTGTGTGCCATGTACATTTATGAAGCCTTCATCTCCCTGTAAAGATACCATAGATACGAAGAACAAAAGAACAACTGGCAAATGACAGTGGCTCAGCAGCTCTTATCTCAATCTTTATGGGAGCGGATGGTTCTGGGAATGTGAAGCTCATACATAGTCACGGCGCCCACAGAACACTGACATCACATGACTGGCAATAAACCCGGCTCTCCTATTTCTGGATAGGAGAGCATGCCTCTCCCTGCTTCTTTGTGCGAGGTACGTCATTTGTTTTCTATTCAAATTCACCCTCCTCCCACGGAAGCCTTGCCTTACCATACTAGCCATTAGAGGATGTTATTGAGAAAATACGCGTTCAAGCTGTAGGAAGAATAATTTCCCATAAGTATATTTTATTATATATCTAATACCTTTCATCTTCAAATACGAGAACTTTACAAATACAGTGATTTTATTGAATAAATACCCTTCTGCCTAGTGTATGGCATGATTCATAGCAGATTAATAGAGGCAATTAAACGTAAGATTAAATTGCCTAAACCATTTGCCCTACTAAGCTGATCCCAGTGCTGTGAACTGTATCAGTGCCACTAATTCCCAGAGATTTTCCTTTGGAGGCAGGTATTTAATGATTTTGAATATCAAATCCATGGTATCCCAGACTGGCTGTCTAATGCCTGTAATCATGTTAAAACGCAGCACTAAGCAACTTGCCCGAGGCAGCTCGGTGAGTCACTGCAAGAGAAAGCAGAACTCCTGACTTGCATTAGCTGCTCAAACAGACATGGAGCCACTTGCAAAATTACGGCGGGGGACGGTCCGTGCTGCAGGCTTCTCAAATGTCTCGGGTTTCAGGCCATGGGATGCCATATGTCGGGCCCTGTGACAGGCACACACACATGTACAGGGTCATATGGTGCCAGGCGCGCTGTCTGGGCGCCGCGGGTGGTGTAACCCAGCCGCAGATGCAGGGCTGATGGCAAGCCCCCAGCTGAAATGTGGGGCTGGCTCTGGGGGCTACCGCATTTTGGAGCTGGCAGTGTGTCGCGTGCTGCCCATGGCATCACGGAGTGACAGGGAGTCATGGCTCTGCATCAAAAAAGTGGCAGAGAAAGGCTCATGGTGAGGAGCCTGGAGTTCATGGAGTGGCCATTACAGCCCATGCATGTACGAGAGAGGCACCCACAGCTTCCAGCGCCTGCTGTCCCCCCGCTCTGCCCACAGCCCGGGGAGCAGGAGGCAGCGAGCAGTCCAGGGCAGGCAGGCAAGCAGTGAGCTGAGATTTCCTTAGACAGGGCTGGGAAAAAGGGGCTTTCCTTATTCCTCAGTGTATCCAGGATGTGTCCTCAGTCAAAATACCCAAGCCTCTACACCAACTATTTTCCACTCAGCAAGAAATTGTTACGCACTGCACGTGGCGCTCAGAAATAAGGCCATACCAGGGGGCCCAGCCTGTCTCTCCAGAAGTGAGACCCCAGCCCAGAGCTGGCTTTCATGTTGTCTGGACCGACCCTTCGGTCTCCGCATTCCCCCACCTCATCACCTCCAACGTGAAGAATCTGAGACAGTCAGAGCTCAGACAAACCCATGCGAAAGGGTTAAATCTCAGGATTTAAATGCATAAAAAATAATGTTTTCTTTGTAGTATGACTCATCAGTAATTCCATATTGTTCACATTCTGTTTATTGTAACCTTTCATTGCTGGATCCTTTTTTTCCCCGTCTCCTTCTTTCCTCCCTTTCTTTCTTTTTCTTTCTTTTCCTTTCTTTTGCTCCTTTCTCCTTCTTTCCTCCCTTTCTTTCTTTTCCTTTCTTTTCCTCCTTTCTCTTTCTTTCTTTCTTCTTGCCTTTTTTGCTTTCTCTCTTTCTTTCTCACTTTTTTCTCTTGCTTCTTCCTTCCTTCCTTCTCTTTCCTTCTTTCCTTTCTTTTTCTTTCTTTTCCTTTCTTTTCCTCCTTTCTCTTTCTTTCTTTCTTCTTGCCTTTTTTGCTTTCTCTCTTTCTTTCTCACTTTTTTCTCTTGCTTCTTCCTTCCTTCCTTCCTTCCTTCCTCCCTTCCTTCCTTCCTTCCTTCCTTCCTTCTCTTTCCTTCTTTCCCTCTCTCTTCCCCCCCATCTTTCCTTTCTTTTTCATTCTGTGTCTTGCAAATCTGTGTCTCTAAAATCTGTCCAAATATTTACAAAAGGAAATGCTGGGTTGTGAAACAGAATTCGGAGAAAATGTTACACATGCTGAAGAAATGCATCCAGCAGGGTTTCCAAATGTTCCCACATGCATTTTTGTTCTCTGTCTCAAGTGTTGAGGCTTGATCCTTCATATCTTTATTCAGACAAAACTTGCACCGAGCGCAGTGAGACGCAGGCTCAGGTCAGGTCCAATGGTGCTGTAATTCTGGCTTTGTTGGAGCAGTTTGGGACTGATTTTGGCCATGGGTGACTAGTTAAAAAGCCTGAATAACCAGTCTTACTGGGTAACTGGTTTGTGCAATGGGCCAGTTCCAGGCCAGGGGTTATCTATACTTGTCACCAAGTTGCTAACAAATTATCATCAGTGTCAGTCAATGCAGATGCTGTCTGCAGCCCTCTATTACCCTCCCAGATAAACATCAGCCAGGTTGTACTGGGAGACCCACGGCCCCTGGGGGAAGCCAGCCAGGTCTCCGGTCCCACTGGGACACAGGCGACACGCTCAGCTGTGACATGATGAAGCTGCTGTGAAGTCATTTTCCCAAGGAGTCACTAATGCCTTGAGTGAGAGCTCCCACTCATGAGGCTCTCATGTCATTATGGACCTGCACATATTTTGGCAGAGCAACATGGGAACTGTTAAAGCCCAGGGGATAAAGGGGGCTGAATGGGGGTGGTGGGTCCCATCTGCTCAAATCAAAGCATTGCCTCCCACCCCCACACTTCGTGCTCCTGTTTCTATTATTACCCTTACAATGACATTGTGGCCCAAGTGCAAACACGGATTGTTTTGGAGGAAGGGGTTAATTTTGTACTTCCTGGCTTTTGTTAAGGCAGGAAATCTAACCCTTAAGAAAGTCATTCAGGTCAGAGCGAGCTCCTAAAGCCACTTCTGCCCCGTTTTGTATTTTCCTTTATTTCATTCTTATGGCAGGTTTATTCAAGAAAAGAAAACAAAAATAGAGTAAAGCAAGGAAATAACTAGTCCAGGATTATAAGTGATTAAGTACACACTGCCACATGTGATGAATTTTTTTCTTCCTGATTTGCACTGGGTGTAAACAAGACGAGATTCAAAAGTCTCATAATTACA
Source organism: Rhinoptilus africanus (assembly GCA_013400135.1). Taxonomy (NCBI): domain Eukaryota; kingdom Metazoa; phylum Chordata; class Aves; order Charadriiformes; family Glareolidae; genus Rhinoptilus; species Rhinoptilus africanus. Next base: position 206,128 of record VXBO01012370.1, read on the forward strand.
TAAGTCCATCAAAGAGCAATTATCATTGTTGTGGAGGCAAATTCCCTCCGTGCAAAGGCCTCGGCTACATCTCTTCCCTGCGCTGCCTCAGAGCAGCTGAAGTACTTGGCCCACGGTGACTGGCTCCTATTTAATATTTTTGTGATTCTGGTTAATGTCATGGCTGGAAAGGTGGTTGTCATTGAGAGCACATTCTCACTTAGCTGTGCAGGTCTCAAACATGGCAATTTCTTTAAACTCGGCAAAAGCTGAGGTTGCCAAACTGGAGGAAAAAACATCTCAGTCTTTTAGCTTTGTTTTCCGTGTGGGACCCTGAGAAGAGTTTGGGACAATCAGAGAAAAGACTGTCAGTGGCATAGGGATGCCTGTGCCTGTGAGCCAGGGCTGGCTGTTCCCACTAGCGAGGCACCAGTGGCACCGCACCATTGAAAATACTGCTTTCCATTAAAGCATTCAAGAGAAGTCTCACAACCCGCGCTCCTGCTCCTGGAACGCACAAGGCTTTGGGCTGGTTGGAGGAGATCAACATCCCGATCAAGTCCTCAGGGAGAAGGACATTCCCAGCTCCTGCCCCGCAGGGCTTCTCCATTGTGGCTGAGCAGAGTCCTTGCCTCTCCCTGTGCTCCTGCTCAGTGGTGCCTTAAATCTCTCCCACATCACACTCCAAGGGTGTAAAGTGAAGTGATTCCTGGGTATAAACTTACAGAAAGGTCAACATCTGAAGTCCATATCAAAAGGATGATGTTTTTCTCTAGGGAAAGGTGATGAATAAAGTCCTGTCTTGTGGCCATCTGCTACGCTGGTTTCTGCTGCAAGAAGCTGGTGAGCAATCGATCATTGGCAATTCCTGCTGTTCCACTCCTTAGAAAAATCCGGGCAGGTTGGTGTTTGACAGATGATGTGCAAGGTCACCAGAGCTTGGTTGTGGCATGGTGTCACAGCAATATCACGTCTCGCAAGGAGCTGACTTGGAGGACATCAGAGAAGGACACGTGGGTCCGCTGCTGCCTGTGGTGTGGCCCATGCTCCCTGTCCACCTCCCACGTGCTCGTGGTGCAGAGGGACGTGTGTCACCCACCCAACTGCCAGTGCCTGTGATTCACACCCAGCGACCCGCTGTGGACGGCTGCGGGGTCCCAGTAACAGAGCGGGCGACGGTGTGGTTGAGCGGAGTCATTTCCCAGCACTGCAGTTGTACGAGCGTTACTCTCGCAATCTGTTTCCAACCCGCTGTTAAAAGAACAGCAAATAAAGGGAATGAAAAGTGCAATCCTGTGTTTATTTTTAAGGAGCATGTTGAAAAAACAGATTCTCTTTGAGGCTGCAGTTCTGGCAGAAACCCCACTGCTCCGCAGAGCAGAGACAATCCTGCGATAAGCGGGTGAGCCCGAGCTGGCACTCGCCTCCCCGTGTCCCCTCCTCCCGGCCACCCGTGAGAGCCTGGAAAGCCCTGGAGCTCTCGGGCAGATACAGAGCCTGGCTGGGTTTGGAAGAAGGTCTGAGATGGTTAAAGACAGGGGGGACATCGGTGGGGGAGAAGCTGGAAAATGTAAGGACTGATGCTTGGCAGCCCCTGAGGCTGGTGGGAGAGGAGGGTGGGAGAGGACCCCTGGGGCGAAGGATGCCTGGAGAGGTGTCCTCCCAAAGGAGCAGCTGAAGAAGGGACAGCAGAAAACTGCTGGAAGGGGTGAGGAAGGAGCATCGCAGCCGGGGCCAGCAGTGCCAGGGGGAAGAGGAATTGCTGGGAAAGGGCTGGGGGCAAAGGGCCGAAGTGGGAGGATGCGCTGGGGGGCAGTGGGGGCCGGGGGAAGCAGGTGGCCGGGAGCCAGCGGGGCTGAGGATGCATGGCGAGGAGGTAGGGGAAGTAGAAGCGGCGCTGACTGGAAACCCTGAGTAAGAAACACCCAAGTGTCTTGGTGGAAGCCGGTCACCCACGGGGAGAAGAAAACTTTTGGGAAGCGCTGATGCACTACCAAGGGGGGGAAAAAAGAGAGCTCCTGCTGCTCCACTGCCGGTTACTGGGCAGCCACAGCTTCTGGGGGTGTTCTCAGCGGGGGAAATGAACTTTGCATAGACTGTAGGTCTGCTACATTTTTTTTCTTACACATAAAATATGCTGGGAACAGCTCTCAAATATGTGTTTACATTATAAATATATATACAAATATATGTATACACGTATATATTTATGTGTAGATAGGTCTGTACATGTATATATGCCTATGCATTAATACAAATATATGTGTGCGTATGCTCGTCTCTTTGTACATATATTTTAGGAGAACGTGCAGGCCTGCACCCATGGCTCCACGTCCCCCCACAGTGCTGCTCCGGCAGCTCCCAGCCCTCCGCAGTGCTCTGATTTTGGGGGGAGCGGCCTGCGCTGGGGGGGTGAAGAGAGGCTGCCCCAGCCCTGGCCAGGCCCCAAGGCATGGGGCAGGGGACAGGGGACAGCCAGGTGGCCCAGCCCCACGGCACGTGTGCAGGCACAGGGGTGGGTGCACCTTTGCAGGGGGTGTATGTGTGTTTGTACATGTGTGCACGTCTATATGTGCGTGTGCATGGGTGTACCTGTGTGTGTGTGCATGTATGTATCAGTATGGATATGTACATGTCCGTGTATGTGCATTTGTGAATGTGCATGCGCGTATATAGGTATGTTTATGTGTGTGGTTATACACATATTCTATGATTCTATGATTCTATATGTGTCTGTAGGCATGTGTGGGTGTATGTGGGCACCTGTATGTGTTTGTGTGTATATATATGTGTGTGTAGGTAAGTGCTTGTGTGTGCATATGTGTATATCTTCATATATATGTATATATGTTTATACCTCTGTGTGTGTATAGTACCCCTGCATATGTACATGTGTGTGTGTGTGTGTATATCACAGAGTCACAGAATGGCCGGGGTTGGAAGGGCCCNCTGTATGTGTTTATGTGTACGTGTGTACATATATGTGCATAAAGGTAAGTGCTTGTGTGTGCCTACATGTGTACCTGTTTATATATGTGTATATATGTTTATCTGTGCGTTTGTGTGCACAGTACCCCTGCGTTTGTGTGTGCAGCACTCCTGCAAATGTATGTGTGTATAGTACCCCTGCGTATGTGCACGTGTATGTGTGTGTATATACGTGGGGGGGGTTCCTATGTAGGGGGTGTGTATATGTGTGTGTGTGTGTGTGTGCGTGTCTGTATGTATGTGCCTGTGTGTGNGTGTGGTGTGTGTATGTGTAGATGTATGTGTGGTGTGTGTCTGTATGTGTGTGTATGTGTGTGTAGGGGGGTGTGTGTATATGTATGTGTGTGTATGTATGTGTGGGGTGTGAGTGTATATGTGCGTGCACACGTATGTGTGTGTCTGGGTATGTCTGCGTGTGTGTATGTATGTGTGTGTATGTGTGTGCGGGGTGTGTGTGTATGTGTGTACGTGTGGGGGGTGTGTGTGTGTCTGTGTGTGTGTNNNGTGTGTGTGTATATGTGTGTGTGTCTGTGTGTGTGTATATGTGTGTATGCATGTGTGTGTGTGTATGTGTATATATAAGTGTGGGGGTGTGTATATGTATGTGTGTGTGTGTATGTGTGTATATATGTATACATGTGCGGTGTGTGTGTGTGTGTATATGTGTGTGTGTGTATATATGTATACATGTGCGGTGTGTGTGTGTGTGTGTATGTCCCTGCCCGTCCCCCTGCCTGCCCCGCCGCTCTCCTCCAGCCCCGCGGCGCATGACGTCATGCCAGCGGGGCTGGGCGCGCCCCGTGCTGGCGCGCCGCCAGGTGACGTCTTCGCCGGGCGCCCACGTGACGCGGCCCCATTGAGAAAACGCCGGCCCGGCGGCGCGGCCCTATATAAAGGCGGGCGCGGGCGTGCGGGGCCGGACCGGGTCGTGCGGCGCTGCTCTTCCGCGGGACACCGGCACCTCCGACACGCACCGCGCCTTCTTCATCCTCCTCCTCCCCTCGGCCCGAGCCGCCATGGTGAACCTGCGGGTGTGCGCGCTGGAGTGCGAGGCGCTGCGGGGGCTGCTGCAGGAGCGCGCCGCGCAGTGCCTCGTCCTCGACTGCCGCTCCTTCTTCTCCTTCAACGCCGCGCACATCCGCGGCTCCTGCAACGTCCGCCTCAGCACCATCGTCCGCCGCCGCGCCAAGGGCGCCCTGGCCCTGGAACACGTCGTCCCCAACGAGGAGCTCCGCGCCCGCCTGCGCCAGGGGCTGGTCCACACCGTGGTGTTGCTGGACGAGCGCAGCGCCGACCTGGAGCTGCCCAAACGCGACAGCACGCTGCTGCTGGCCCTCGGCACCCTCTGCAGGGAAGCCCGCGGCGCCCGCATCTGCTTTCTCAAGGGTGAGTGGCCCCGGCCCCGGCCCGGCCCCCGCCGGAGGGGAAGGGGGCGCGCTGCCGGCCCGGCGGTAGCCCTCGCGGGGCTCTGCTCGCCCCCCGGCCGCGCAGCGCTCACCCGGCGCCTCTCTCTCCCCTCCGCAGGAGGTTACGAAGCTTTCTCCTCCGCCTGCTCCGAGCTCTGCACCAAACCGGCCGCCCCCACCGGCCTCAGCCTCCCCCTGAGCGCCAGCAGCGCCCCCGGCAGCGCCGACTCGGGGTGCAGCTCCTGCGGCACCCCCCTCTACGACCAGGTGAGCGGGGGCGGGGCCCGGGGGGGGGGGGGGGTGGGGNNNGGGGGGGGAGGTCGGTGCGGGACTCGGGGGGGTGCGAGACCCGCGAGAAGGGGAGGCTGCTCGAACACTGCCGGGCGAAGCTAACCCGTTGTCCGTCTCTTCTGTTTTAGGGTGGGCCAGTGGAAATCCTGCCGTTCCTCTACTTGGGCAGTGCTTACCATGCCTCCCGAAAAGATATGCTGGATGCTTTGGGGATCACAGCGTTAATCAACGTCTCGGCGAACTGCCCCAACCACTTTGAAGGGCACTACCAGTATAAAAGTATCCCCGTGGAGGACAACCACAAGGCAGACATCAGCTCTTGGTTTAACGAGGCAATTGATTTCATAGGTAAATGAGTTCTCTTTACAGTCTGTTCTTTTTTTTGGAGTAATGTACCCTGGGAAGTGATTTTCGGGCGTTGTTTTCCCCTGTTAAACCAACATTTGAGGTTTGAGAATTTCATTCTGTAGGAGAGCGATAGTCAGGGAACATTTCCATTGATTTTATTCTACTCAGAGGAATAATCTTAACCTCATAAAGCTGTTTGAAATCTTGAATCAAGAGGCATTGGTCTTGCAGAAAAGAGCTAGTGAATTTAAGCGGATAAGTATTAAAGTAATCTTGCAAGACTGCTAAAGTGACCTGGAGGAGCTATTAGTATAATTGGAATTGGAGCCTAGAATGAAAATAGCTGCCGGTTCCCTCGGGACAAAGGCTCTTTGTCTCAAAAGCACCGGGGTGCACCTCTTAGGCTAAGGAAGGGATGGATTAAAGAAATATAAAACAGCAGCCTGTGCTTTTCCACCTTGGAAGCAGTGGGACTCGTTTGCTAACTGTGTATTTTAATTCTTTCAGACTCTGTTAAAAATGATGGAGGAAGGGTATTTGTGCACTGCCAGGCTGGCATTTCCCGGTCAGCGACCATCTGCCTTGCTTATCTCATGAGGACCAACAGAGTCAAACTGGATGAAGCCTTTGAGTTTGTGAAGCAGAGGAGAAGCATCATCTCCCCAAACTTCAGCTTCATGGGGCAGCTGCTTCAGTTTGAGTCACAGGTCCTTGCCCCTAACTGCTCCGCAGAAGCTGGTAGCCCTGCTATGTCAGTATTGGACAGAGGAGCATCGACCACCACGGTCTTTAACTTTCCAGTCTCCATCCCTGTTCACACTTCGTCCAGTGCTTTAAGCTATCTTCAGAGCCCCATCACCACTTCCCCGAGCTGCTAAAAAGCGGGTGAAAATAATGGTCAGAACTCAGACGTACTGTCTCGGAAGTGCAATAACTACGGGGACAGTGTCATCAGTCATTCGTGTCTTGTGGGGAACCATCCGTGCGTCCCAGAACGGTGTCATGAATGGAGAGGAGCTCAATGGATGCCAGACAACTATAGGTGTTACTGACTCTTCTGCTGACTTTTAAAGCCAGTATCTGGATGCCCACACAGAGGTCAAAGGACACTGTGTCTTCCTGAGCTGTTCCTCCTTGTGTTCTGTCTGTCCTAAGCCTGCTCCGTGTTTATAGTAGCATGCTCACCAGTATTCCCATTCCTGGACGCTCTGAGCAACACTGATACTGTCCCCTTTTATATGACAGTCCTATTTATTTATTTTTACATTAGTGCATTGTTTTTTGCCTTCACAAGCCTAAAATTTAATTTCTAGAGAAACCAAATACCTCAGTATTTTTTGGGTACTGTAATCCTGTGTGTATATGTCAGCTTTTCTCGTTTCCCAAGCACTGACGTGAAAGCACCAGGCGAGTGCTTTTTTGAGTTGCCAAGGGTTGTATGTTTGCTGATTTATTTATGATGTGAAATAATATATTTCTTCCTATGAAGACATAGTTTTGTTACATGATTATAACTTTTTTATACAAACAGAATAAATTATGATATTTCTATTGAGCTGGATGATACGTTCTTTAAAGTCTTGCCTTTTACAGTCCCAGAACACACGTGGAAGCTCCTAGGTGAAGAGCTGTAAGAGAAATCTGAATTTTCAACTCAAGACCTCAGGTCTTGACTGAATTAAATGGAAAAATGGATTTAAACAACATAATTGTCTAGAATCTACTTCTACTGCTTAACCTGAGCTCTTCTTTGTCCCTATATAATTACATGCAGTGGCAAAGAGCCAAGGCTGGTTTCTCAGCTGTAAGGTGTGTTCGGCTGTGGTGATGGCCACAGAGCTGTAACAGTCAGGACCAGCTGAGGTTTGGGCACAGGGCTACAGTGAATTTTAAATAGTCCTCCTCCGAGGAAGGAGGAAGAAGCTTCCTTATTACTTGTTTGCTTTTAATGTTTCAAAGGTTAAGTCTAAAAATTAACCTGTGGGTAACAGATCTCCAGTGCTTGTGAGTTTGTGCCAAGATGGGTTTTTTCTGTCCCACCTCCTTGATTCTTTTTTGCCATTCAAACTGTCTCTGATCCCTGGAGTGAAGTATTTGGCTTGCTGGGCCATCTCTGTAAATGAATTGGAGCACAACAAGAGATCAGGTAACCAACAAGTCATTTATTTTCTTACCCAGACCCAAATAAATTATCTCCTGCTGCAGACTCTCACTGGAGTGACTTTTACCTGGCACTTCAGTTGAGGCAACGAAGAGTGTCGTGTAGCATATCAAAAGCCAGGGAGGGGAGCTGTAACAGGCCAGGGCTTCTGGCAGCTCAGGGGCTGCAGGGTGAGGGTGATGGGCAGCAAACGGTGCAGGGTTAATGCTGTGTGGTGTGACAGAACCGCACATCTCCATGGGGTGTGGGGGGGGCAGCGTTGCTGTGACTGCCCTTGCCAGGAGAGGCTAATGAGGAAGAAATGTGGCTGGAAGCTTGCTTTCCTGGGCAGGGTGGTATCACTGGTAACGGGGAGCTGGATGCTGGGGGAGCACTTGGACAGTGGGTGTGCTGTATCCACTCCAGAAGGGAGCCACCAGTCCTTGCACCTCTGATATTCAAGGAGTTGGGTCCTACTTTTGCCCCATCAATAATGGTTCTGCTTGGGCAGATAAAGCAGGTTATGACTCTTTGTGTAAAATCATGGGATTTTAACAGTTACGATCCTAAGCTTTATCGATGAGGGGTTGTTTTTAAGCAGAAAGCAGCTGCGCTTTTGTCATGTAACTAGAGATAAGCAAAGCACCGCAAACTCCTGCGGAAATCCTGTAAGTTAGCTGGAGTATTAATGGTGCTAAAATCAGGACTCTTCTCCTGGGAGAAGGTGCCCTTGAAGGATGGGATAATGCGCTGCTGCGTCTGAAATTCTTCCACGTGAGCTGCCCCTCCGACGCAGCTCTGTCGTCAGCAGTACGCGTTAACCATCGCCAAGCTTCAACCTGACACCAAGGGATAAGAAAAATGGAGCAGCTAAAAGGAGACATCCCTGGGCACTAAGAAACGAAGTTAGAAACCTTTATTTTCCTAAAGTGTGCATGAACCTCAAAGTAAATATTCCTCCCAAAGTCTGTCCCATCCTGCAAATCCTGCAAAACCCCTTCGTCCATGGGAAGTCCTTTGGCAGGTTGTGCTGCTCCGTGGGATTGCACCTACCCCTGCTCTCCCTGTAAAGCAGGCAGGGCTGTTTCTGAATATGTGAGTCTTTTTACACCTGCAGTAAACAGTGGAACAAACTTCCACCTTCAAAGCAAAAGAGAGGTTGTTCAGTGGAAAAATACAACCTTGGCAGCCCTGGCTATGCAACTGATAAAAAAAAAAAAAAATCCTGCCTGTTAATCGCAATTCAAACAGAAATCCGCTCCCCGTCAGCTGGAGAGCTTGTTTATGTGTTTCTTGGAACAATAAAACTCATTACCTGGCAGCCGATCAGCTTTTATAACCTAAGCAGGCACCTGACCGAGGGATGGAAAAGAGAGCTGCTTCAGCACAAAGCCTGATGCGGAAAAGCCAGCCAGGACAGCAGGGCTTCGGTCCCCGACAGGCACCGACAGGCACTTCCAGCTCTGTGGACATGCCATGTCCTTTTCCAAGTCTTTATCATGATCCTTCTGCTGTCGCTCATGAGTGTCTGGTGCTGCCCAGAGCCCACAGATTCTCCTCCCAAGCCAGGATGCTATCGGCGTTCTATGATGCCATGACTCCTGCAAACTCTCTGTGGATGGGATCGCTCCCAGATCCCAAACTTGTCCTCGTCCCAACAAGGAGATAAGGGGGGAAGAACAACAGTGAAACATCAGAGAGACCAGAGTGTGACCTGCAAACAGTGTCACGGCTTTGGGGAGGTGGATGGGCTCAAGCTGGGGGTTTCATTGGGAGCAGGGGGAAGGAGCGGGGTGGCTGGCGAGGTGGGGGGCAGAGGAGGAGGTGTGAGCTGGGCGAGGGGCTGAGCCCGTGCATGGCAGAGGTGGAGGATGCCTTGGCAACAGGGCTGAGCTGAACTTTGCCCGCTGTGGATGCACTAGGGAGGCATTTGCCCTTCTCAGCCCTCATTTATTCTCCCTGCTTTGCCGTTTTGTTTGTTTGTGTTATCAAGGCACATGGTTCACCATCGTTCACAGCATTGAACTCCTGTTTCCCCTGGCTCCACACGAGCCGGCTGTCCCCTCCTTGCTAGTGGGGTTTGGCTGAGATCCTGCCCCTCGTATCCCATCCAAGACCCCTGGAAACCCGTCACACAGCGGGCAGCGTTGGGCTTTCAGCTTATATAAACCTGTAGTTCTACGGTTGCATACATCCCCATGGAAACCACGAGGAGTTTCCCCTTGGTGAGGACGGCAGTAACATCACTTCCTGCTGCTGACAAGCCAATTTGTCACTAAGTGATAAAAAGGCATGTTTTCTGTGCGCAGGAACTGGCTCCGGGCTTTGTTCCTCCCAAGCCAGCGGCTGCTCACCCGCCCTGAAGGCAAACAATGGCCATCGTGTGCTGCGCAGAGCAGGGATGGGGAGAGGTGGACAAGCCCTTTGGGCCCCCAAAATGCCAGATCCTGGACAACTGACATCGTGCAAATGTTCCAAAGTGTATAAAGAAAGCGTAAGTCATGGCAGCGTGTAACCCAGTGCAGCACATGGGGCTCCATACAGCGCCCACGGATGGGTCCCCGCAGCCGAGGGGTGTACGCAGCCAACCCACGCGGGGACACAGCACATGAGCCGCATGTAATATCCCCGGCAAGATGCAATACCCAGGGGATACAGTATACCCAGTTATCACATGACAAACAGACAGAGCTCCAGATTAGACGCGTCCCGGGTAATCCCCGTGTCTCAAAGCTTTTGCCTTTCTTTTGTAATTGCGCTTGGAAAGGCGCTGCTTGTACTCAAGCTTAGGGACTATCCTGCATTAGTCACCCCCGTATCAGACTAGCCGGGCCACAAGGATGTGTTATGCCATTACATTGAAAAAAGAACATTACATCCAGACCATACACAGCCAAAGTTTGCCTGGTTACCACCTGGGTTTTTTCCTTTGTCTGGCTCCAGCCCAGTAGAAAGGGCACTGAGAGTCATTTGGAAATGGTGCTTAAGGGCAGCCCCGGAGAGCCCACTGCCCAGCTCCGCAGATGAGCTGCAGCGCATTGGGAAGGAGAAAAGGTCGTGGTGTGTCACTGTCTAGGGTGCTTAGAAATCACCATACTTCAAACCTCATCTAAACCTGTTTCTTATCCTTTCTTTTGTCTAGCAATGATGTCCATCCCTACACGTGGTGTAGCCAGTGGGACTCCACACAGGGCTTTGGCTTCCCCAGATCTGCTCCGAGCCAAGGCTTCTCTTTGAGCTGAGAAAACAGCTCAGACCCACTCATGCTGAAAGAACAAATTAACCCTGAGGTCTGTGCTGCATGTGGCCTTCCCTCTACATGCTATTTACTACGGTGCAGAGCCAGTGGCCACAGCTGATGAGGGCTGGCTGCCCTGCTGAGAAAGACAGCCAAGGTACCAGGCCAGGTATGTCCTATTAGCACCCATCAGGGGCATAAAAGGTTAAATGGGACCAAGATATTAAAGGAGGGAAAGCAGCCCTGAAGGGAGAGACCTGGGAGCTTAGGGAAATTCAGGACCTGCTGCTGCTCTGCTGATTTAATTGGCATTGCTGTGAGGACTTCAGCCCAGCCAGCTGGCCCTGCTGGGGACATGGCTTGGGTCTGGCTCAGGTCTTTGTGTCCTGCTTTGGCTCAGGCTGAGGGCAACCTCCAAGGGATCAACCCTGGTACCTGAGAGGAAGCAGCTAGGTTGCTCTGCTGCTGGGGTGGGTAAAGGATTCCTGGTTTTGAGAGCTATTTCCCATTTTGGAAGTGCAGTTGTACAAACCTGTGCCTGTCTGGAGAGGAGTGCCAAGGGCCTACGTGGACCTGACGCTGTCAGTCTGGCACAGAGCAAGTTGGCTCCACCATTGTAGGAAAAGTGGCCAAAACCAGAGGAAAAGGCAGGTTTGCTCTTTGTCCTTAACATGGTGTGGGACAGCCTGTTCTCCAGGTGTGAGGATTTGGTTTTTTTCTTCCTTTCCCCGGGAATTTCCGTTTCCAGGGTTTTCCAGCTGCTGCGTGCGTCTGCACACCCCTCCCACGGTGCCAGGCTGTGCATGTCCTTGGCGCTGAGTCTCGCCAGCACCCACGGCACAACCGAGGGGCTGAGGGCTGGCTGAGGTCCCCGGGAGGCTGCTGGGCTGGGGGTTTCCTGAGCGGTGCTCTCAAGCTCTTGCATTTGCGTGCGTTTCCTGCTAGACGCAGAGATGACTCGGTCCGGGCTTCCCCTCCCGGGTGCCGCTGGCGGGGAGGGGAGTGGGTGAGATGAGACACCCGGCACAGCCCGTGGGCAGCTCCCAGCTCACCTTCCAGCCACCAGGGCTGGCGGTGGGTGGACATATCCTCCGGGTGGGTGCTCAGCAGTGATGTGGTTTGATGTCTGGGGGGTCAAAGGTGTTTAACAGGGAGAGCAAGAATGCTCGTGAACGCGCTGGGCATATGGGAACGGGGATGAAGCACAGCTAATAATGTTAGTAACCCCGTTACATCTTGCCAAGGTCCTGTTGGTGTTCAGGCTGGATGAGTCAGGGCTGTGGGAACAGTAATTTCATCAGCCAATTCATTCCACAATCCGTATTGTATTGACCATGTAGGGGCTACCATGAGTACCACAGAAAATGCTTCGTTTCTCATAAAAAGGTTGTATATGACACCAGTCCCTCTCATTTCAATACCTTTTGGTTCCCAAACTGTAGGCCATGTTTTAAAATAAACTCCCAGAGGACTAATAGGACCTAGCTGCCTTCTAACTCTGTTACCTGTTAGATACAAATTAGCAGGTTCTCACTACACAATATATATATTTTTTAAATTATAGCCTTTGTATCAGAGCCAAATGTAGGTCCCACATGTACTAAGATAATAAAGGGTGATTTTTAGACCTCTAATTTCTGATATAATTTAATTTTATTTGAGAAGGGTGGTTTTTTTTTGTTGTTCCCCAGCAATTGTGGTGGAAACGGCTAAAAATGGCTTTTCCCAGTCTCTTACATACTGGAAGGAGGTGGTTTCTTTTCAGTATCTTCCCTAAATTCTTCTTGAAATACCATCTATGCTAAATTTATTTCCACATCAGCATCTTGTTGTTCTTTCAAATCTTGTTAAGTTTTTGTTAATTGGCAACTGGGTCATAGCACTATGTGGTTTTGATGGCAGGTTTTTCTAATTTATGGAGGATATAAACTGCAGATGTTCATTAACTCCAATAGTGTTTCCTGATACTTTGAGATACTTGCGGGTCAACTCATAACTTCTTTCCTTTATTGTATGCTGCAATGAAATCTTGATGATTGTGGATGCATATTTCAGGGAATTTTGCACAATAAATATTTTAGAAATTAGATCTATGTGATTGTTTTTAATCCTGTATAGATGTACAATCCCTCTTACATAAAAAATATGCAACAGAAAAGTGCAAACTTTCTGCTTTTCAGTGGTTTAAAGTGCCTAGCACTTGTTCCCCTTAACCAGGCAATGGGGACGCTGTTGATATGTAGCTTATGCCGCTTGTTTATAACCATGTCTGGTGGGTCTTTCTTCTTGAATCGTGTAAGTGCTGGTTTAAATCTCCCATTACATGATGTTTTCTTGGGTTTTGTCGTTAAAACAGCAAGTCAGCAGTCCTACACGTGTGTTGGCTGTGACAGCATCAGTTGTGAACAGGGTCTGTGTCTGAGCACACGTGGCATTTCCCTGCATCGCTGGGCTTTGGTGCTGCAAGATCAAAGCTCCCGGCTGATGGTCCAGGCACCAGCCTGGTGGGATCCTATAACCCTGTCTGTGCAATGGCCAATCCTCCCGCTCTCAGGTCTAGGTGGATGAAACCTGGTACTTCAAGGGAGGAGAGGACCTCTGGAAGCATCTTTTGGCCTCGTTGGCAGCTGAGTATGGGGAATCCAACCGCTCTGGGCTTTTCAAGATGCACAAGTGCAAACTGCAGCATCTGCTGAGCTTCGCGCAGGTGGAGCGGGATGGTCGGAGCTGCTCAAACATTGACACCCCGTTGGCTGCTGTAGCTTGGCTGGAACTGCTATTGCGTCACTGGGACACTTTGAGCAGAAGGATTTCTGGCTGCTCTGGGAGCTGTGCGAGGAGCCAGCTGAACAGCAGATTGCACGGTATCAAACAATAGTTCCCACCCTTTCCTACTGACTGGGAGGAACAGAAAGGAAAAAAGCCGTTTGCAAGGAGAAAAAAAAAAATATCCTTTCAATCTTCGTCTTTCACTCTTCCCACTCCATTAGGAGCATTTCCTCCCTCCTGGAGCTGGCAGACACCTCAGCACTCATCAGCCCCCAAGTTTCAGCACCTTCCTCTTTGTTCTTTAAACGCTTGTCCACAGGCGCCAACGAAGATGGTTGTTTATAACTGCCTTTTGTTCCTCTGTTTACAGCTTCCCTTCCAGGCTCCGGGGACAGCTGACGTCAGGGTGCTACATTTGGGCTCCTCCGTACTTTTATCTGGTGTTAATGCCTTCCATGAGCGGCAGGAATGTGGCCCGCAAGGCGAGCTGCTGGGGCGGCGTGGGGAGACGGGGGCCCAGGGAGGGCAGGAGGCAGGCAGGCAGGCAGCGCATAGCACGATGCTGCCTACCCTGCTCTCCCCACCGGGCGCCAATTGGTTTGCTGGAGAGGACCATGGTCATTTATGGCCTTGTGCGGGCAGGGTCTGCCCACTGGCACCCTGTCCGTCTGTCCAGGCAGCTGGCAGAGCCGTACGTGGCACCACAAGCAACGCGCTGAGCTATTTTTAAGGCGGCTGGGCTGCATCCCAAGTATAGCGTGCTCTATTTCTAGTGCAAAATGATCTTCCTGGGTGGGTGCGGAGATTTTTTTTTTTCATATGAAACACATGGGTTTGGGTTCGGAGGCAGTGAGAGAAAGAAACAGCTGGGCACGACTGCAAGAGAGGCACAAAAAATAGCAGAGAGAGCTGGTGGCCATGAAGGTCTTGCCCAGAGGGAAAGCTCTGTGTGCTCTGCTGCTGCTGAATGCTCTTTGCCAATGGTTTGCTCATGGATCAGGAATCAAAAAGGCCTGGGTTTGGTTTACAGTTGGGGTTTATTGAGGACACTGGAGGGCTTTGCATTTGTTTGAAATAGACTGCTGGGAGAGTTTGAGATTCCAAAACATTTAACAAGGTCTGAAAGGGATGAACAGGGAAGCTAAATGCAGAGCTGTAAACTTGCTGGTTGCTTTCACCAATTTTGGACCCGCCTCTTGCTCCAGATGGACTAGATCTCAAGGGCAGCAGAATGCCTTTTGTTCACCAGGGCTTAAAGCAACTCCTAAAAAGAATTAACCAAAAGGAGTAGTTTGTTTACTACATGCTTTGTAGTGATACCAAGAGGCCCCAAATAGTGCTGCAGGCTCCATTGCAGTGGAGATGTCACATTTGCAGGGTAGCAAAAGGAAAGCTCTGCTCCTGCCTCCAGGTGCTGGAGCAGACAGACCAGGCCATCACCCACACCCTGCCAGGCTGCTCACTGTAGGAACCAATTTTACAGGTAGAAAATGATGTGCAGGGCTGTGGGCTGACTCCCTGTGACTGTGGGTTTTGCCAGTGCCACCTTCATACCTACATCTGAAACTGGAGGTCTGAAGCGTTCCCTCTTCTTGCACACAGGTGGGCTGGTGATGACAAAAAGGCTTCTGAGACGATAGGAAAGGATGTAAAAGAGTTTTCTTTAAAGCTTAAGAAGAGTTTGTCATTCTTAATTTTTTAGTTACTTTCTAAGGGCTGACCCCTCAGCTGCAAGTGGCACAAAAGAATGCCATGACTGTGACACTAATCACGGTGCTAATTGAAGTCCTGTGCTCTGAAACCTACTGCTCTGTTACTTGTGCTCATCCATGCACCAGGAAGCTTTTCCTCAATAATAAATTCAAAGTGGAAATATTTGGTATTTCATAGAATCATAGGGTTGGAAGGGCCCTCTGGAGATCACCTAGTCCAACCCCCTGCCAGAGCAGGGTCACCCAGAGCAGGGGGCACAGGAATGCCTCCAGGTGGGTTTGGGATGTCTCCAGAGAAGGAGACTCCACCACCTCCCTGGGCAGCCTGTGCCAAGGCTCTGACACCCTCAAGGGAAAGAAGTTCCTTCTCATGTTTAGGTGGAAATTCCTGTGCTCAAGTTTGTAAAAAGTTTCCAAAGCTCAGCACAAGACTGACAGCTTTTCCCTTGAGATTTTCTTCTGGAAGAATATTTAGGTTTTTACGAGGCTGGGTGAAAACTTTCCACGTTCTGATTTCCAGTCAGGGCTGATCCCTGTATAAAAAAAGTCGGCTCCCAGGGATAGGATAGAAAATACTTCCACCTACTACCAAAAGACAGAGGAAAGGAGGGAGCAATAACATTCAGGATGAGAACTAGATCTGTTTGCAGGTAGAGACGGTCAGATCCAGCAGACTGGGCTTGAGGTGATGTTTCTCATCAAGTTTTTCTGGTTACCAAGGGCAGCAGGTGTAAAGATCCAAACCGATTTCTAAGGCCAGAACAGACTATTTTGATTATTCATATGAAGTCCTGCATAATGTAAGTCAAACTTCTAGTTGAAAAAAAGCCTATTCTTTAGAAGGACAATGTCCGGATGAATTATTTCAAATGATGAAGATGTAATTTTGTGATTTTTGTAGAAGAATTTCTGGGCAGTGTTTTAGCAGAAACAGCAGATGACAGTGCCAGAAATCATCGATTCTCAAAATGGTTCTGTGTTACTTTCACAAAGCCACCTCCTGTTTTTCTACCTCAGTTTACATTTCTCTAGAATGAAGACTGTGATGTTATGCCTTGATATTATCAGATTTAATTAGGTTGTTCACCAGCTGGTGACAGACAGAAACAGCTCACTAGCGAGAGCACACACCCGTCAGGCTTTTTCCAGTGGAGTACATTGAGCGTTTTCACGGTGCAACAGTCGTGAGATCCCACCATTGCCTTAACGTCAACATGTGCTTTGCCAAATTTTTGCGCTTAGAGGAGTTTTTCTCTCTTTTCAGGGCAGCTGGGGTGATGGGCTTTCGGGGACGGTACAGATGGCAGTGCCAAAGGCCTGGCCAGCTTGGGGACATGGCTCCTGAGCTTGGCTTGGAAGTGGCCTTGGCAAGAGTGAGTCCAGCTGACCACAAGGGGAAGCAGGATGGGGAACAGTCTGGGGCAGGTCCAGAGCAGGAAAAACCCAGATAGAGATTGCAACTAGTGTGGAGTGATGAGTAGAGTCAGGGATGGTGTTTTTTAGGGTGAGGAAGAGGGAAAATGTGTTGGCCTCACAAGAGGAAGAATCAGGAGCTGATCAGAAATGGGAAGGCATGAGGAGGGGGAAGCAGATGGGAGCAAGGGAGGTGTGGGGACATGCAAGGGAAGTGAGGGCGGCAAGGGGGTCAATGACTTCTCTGTTTGTGGCAAAAGAGGAGACAAAGGGAGTTACTGGAGAAGAAGCAAAGGCAAACTGAAGGGGAAAGAAAATTGCTTCATATTTGTTGTTTTCTCTGGTACGGTGAGGTAAGGTCCTGGGCGGAGAGAGACAAGGAGGCTGACAGCAGAAAAGGAGACTTGGATTGGTAAACGAGGGTTTGAGAAGAGGGATGGTGAAAAGGCAGATGCTGGAGGTCATCACACCATTTGGTGAGGAAGAAGGTAGAGCGGATACAGGAGAGACCCAATCTGCAATGGGGGAAATTGTTCCGGGATGCCAGAGATGGTCCACAATGTGAAGGAGGAAATGGATGCTGTGAGAGAGCTAAACCCAGAGATTATCAGGCAGAGCTCTGTGATGGGAGAAAGGACAAAAAACCTGAGAGGAAGAAAATGAAGTATGAAAGGATCAATACATTTGTAATAAATACAAGGAAAATGAAGCAGAAAGGATGGGGCTGAGAGCAGGCGGGGAAGTCACTGAATGATCAAGCGCGATGGACGGAGCTCCCTCCACCCTGTTCAGACCAGGTTGGAGAGGGGACACCGAGTGACAGGAGAAAGTGAGGCTACTTGCCCATGTTTTACAGAAATGTCATCCCTGTTGTGCAGAAGGGAAAAAAATGACTCCTCAATTTCTAAGGAGGATTGTATGTTATCTAAATCAGGACAGAAAGGGTCATCACAAAGTGAGAGGGCGAACTTGTGTTCTCACTTAAAGCTGAGCACTGAGGTCATGATGAGGTCCTTAAAGGAGAGAGTGCTCCGTTTCTAAGAACTGTCTCTCAGGGAGATCTCCATTCACAACAAACTGGCCCATGCTAAGCCCACTGCTACAGCTGAATTTCTCCTCTCTCGCAACTACCTGAGGACCTTCTTTCCCTTGGGCAGGTGCTGCATGTGGTCCCACAGCCCCTCCAGCCTTCGAGACCTTGTTTGCTCTGTATGCGAGCGGGAGGCACAGAAATGCAGAGGGAAGATTGCAGTTGAGTGCAGTCACGTTGGTGATTCAAGGATCCTATTAACGATCTCACTGGAGAGCCTGAAGTTTGTCACGGTGCTTGGCCAAGCCTCTCACCCACTGTTGAGGCTTTGGCTGGCTTGTTGCTCCATTTCCCCCTTCCACTGCACGAATCAGTTTCTTCTCTGAAAGACGGTTTAAGCCTGGGAGAAAAGGGACTGATTCTCCCTTGTTTTGCCCTTCCCACCGTGACATAAGTGGGTATAAGATATCACCGTGCCAGAGGCAGGACCAGTTGCTCCAGGCTGTTCTCCTTACAACTTGGCTTTCCACCAAATCGCCGGTCCTGGATCTGGCCAGAGATCTCCATTTTCCTACCTGCCTCCTCCCCTTCAAGCCAGTATTGGGTATCTAAAAGGCAGCTAAAGGAATGAGAAATGGCTTTGCAAGAAGGAGGACACTTGTGGGAGCGTGGTGGCCAGCTGAGCAGCCCCTTGCCATGGCCGAAGGGGCTGGGTCCTGTTTGCTGATGCACTGAGCTGTTTGCCCTGTTGCCTGGTGGCTGCTGTGATATGTTTATCCTCTTCCTGAGCTGTGTGAACTGCTGTTTCCTTGTGCTGCCAAGTTTAGAGGAGGTGCTGGAGTTCGCTGGCTATAAAAAGCGGTGGCCCAGCCGGTGTGCCAACTGCTCTGCGGGGCCAGCTTGTGCCACTGGGGGTGCAGAGCCTATGTGGAGAGCAAGGGGTGAGTGGGTGCCGCAGGGTCAGATCTCCGGCAGAGCAGCAAGCTCCTCCCGTGTGGTGTCCATGCCAGCATCACTGCCTGCACAGGAGTGTGGTGCTGGCACACTCCTCGCTGAGTTGCCCTTGCACGTGGGTGATGTGTGTGCACGGGGTGTACGGTGACCCTGAGCTGTGCGCACTTTGCTGGTGAAGGCAGGGAGCAGCCTTCTCTTGCCAAGCATGCTGCGGAGGTGGCCATGCTGGACCGGTGCCACCCAGCCCCTCTTCGAGGACACAGAGGGTGGGAGAGGAACCAGCTGGGTGTGCGGGATTTCTCCTCTCAAGTGAAGGTGGAGCAGATGCTCACCAACAGGCAGGCCCACTCTTGGAGGTGCTGGTTGGGCTGGGAACCACCTGCGTGGGGTCTCTCACGAGAGAGGGATTTGCAAGACCACTGGGAGAAGTGTGCATCCCTCTGACCCCGCTTTAGTTCATCAGCAGCCATGGGGAGCAGCCGGCCACAGAGCTCCATGCGTTTCCCTCTTCTCCCCCAAGAGAGGGGCTGTTTGTGTGGGGCTGAGCACACAGGATCCATGCAGGAGGAGGCCGGGAAGGAGCAGTGGGGCTGTGTGAGCCTTCCTGCCTGGCTCCTGCACTGCACAGTGACGTTGGCGCCGCAGGAAGGAACAGCGAGTTCCTGAGGGGACATTCCTGCCATAGCTGCGTGGGGCCACCATGGCCCCCCCCTCCCTGCCGCAGCCCCCCCAGCACACGAGCCTGTCTCCAGCGGCTATTATTGAAACCCATTTCCATGGCACCTTTCCAGACCCATAATTCTTTTCACACGCCAGGGTGGAAGCAAACTCCCCCTCCCTGCCCCGAAGCCTTCATCCAGAGACTTCTCGCAGCGGCTGTACTTTTCCAGCGTGCGCAGAAGCATCGCTGTGTCGGCCAGGCAGGGGGGAGCCCTGCGGCTTCACTGAGGACTCCTGGAAAGCAGGAGCTGGTGTTGGAACTCAGGTTCCCCACGAGTAAGAGCATCCAGGTCCTTGTGCCCTTCACCCCTCTTTCTGCTCCTTATCTGCTGATTAAGTTCTAACTAGTGTCAGAGAGTAGAATGAAGAGGTCAGTTGCTCACTACATTTTGCTCGCTTTTCTGCTTGCAAACGTTCTCCTTTTTGCAGCATTTCTTTAATGAATTTAAATGATTTTTCAGCCAGCAGCTGTAGGAAAGTTACAGAGAGTGGAGTGTGCTCATTCCTGCCCCATCTGCCTTCTGGGGCCGGGCTCGGTCCTGCCAGCTCAGCACAACGCTGATGGTGATGAGGCCGATCTCTGTATATGGATATTTCTGCCCTAGATAGCCGCAGCATTGAGCTGTCTCAGGGGTTTTTTACCCGCACAACAGACACCAGGTCCCTCTGAAATGTAGTGCTTGAGGCTGAAACTGAAAGTTCGGAGAGAATTAGTCACTCCTGTACCCTAGTAACGCTGGCGAAAACCAGCCTCAAACACGGTGCAGGCGAGTGTTTTGCAATCCCAGCAGCAGCCCCGCGCTTCTCCTGACGCAGAAGGGGCTGGTGGGGGGAGCACCGAACCCCTTCCTCCTGCCCCCTGTGCCCCACGAGTGGAGGGGTGAGGGTCTGGGGGGATGGCATAGCACCCGCCTTTGCATCTGGCCGGTACAGGGGCTCGTATCATGTGTCTGCCGTGTCAACAGCTTACACAGTCCTGAAAGCTTTGTGTGACATCCCCATGGGGTGTCAGACCCAGAGCTGGAAACAGTGTTCCCCTGGGAATGCTTTCCACCCACGGAGCTGCCGGCATCCTCATCCCAACCTCAGCTTGGAGGGTCTGAAAATTCACTGCTCTCAGAAAGGCTTTGAGCCAAGCTCCAGCTCTTTTGGGCCCCTCGTCGGCCACAGCCTTCCCTGAAAAGTTTGAAGCTCTTTGTAAATGTGGAGCTGCCGCCGTGTTTTCCCTCCGTGGGGGTGCTGGGGGTGCGAGGAGGGGGCTGTGGGGCAGGGGCAGCCGCCACATTCTCCCTGCAGCGCTGTGGGGCCGGTTTAACTCGTTCCAGATTTGCAGGGTTCACGTCAGCGCCTGAAATGAGAACCGGGCCGTGCTTAACCACGGCAAAACATAGCAACGGCACAGCAGCGCTGGCACCCGCGCAAAGAGAAAAAAAATAAATAAATAAATACTCAACGTGAAACAAAACCAAACTGGTTTTTCAGGCTTGCCCGGGCTTCGCAGCGCAGAAAAAGGCAAAGCTTCCAGGAAATGGACGTGGGCCCATGGAGGGACTATTCTGGATGCTCTGAAAGCTCCCACCCCTTTCAACAGGGAGCGTTTTAGGCAGTGCTTCTCTGGTCCTAGCAGTCAGGGAACCTCCCTGGCCCTGCTGGCCCCTGAAACCGGCGGTGCAGGCAGGGCGGGCAGTGGGCAGGAGCCTTAGTGCTGCCTGTTCTGCTCTGGCTCCTGCACTGCCTGCTCGGCACTCACCTCCCCTTCACCACCACTCGGGCATGGCTTGGAGCCGCTGGTCACAGGGTTGGTGCACGTGCACGGTGTCTGCCGAACCCCTCCAGCCATCAGAGTATCAGTGGGACTAGTAAGGGAGAAGGTCCTGCTTGGATCTCAGCTCCAGAGGGTTTCTGAGTCCTGGGATCCACTTCAGGAGAGGGGAGGCAAAGCCACAGGGGGATCCAGGGAAATGTGAAGCCACATCTGTGTCACATCTGCTGCCTGTCTCCATAGTGGGCCCAAACAGTCTTCTGTGTCTGACCATCCTGAACTGCGGGAGCTCAGAAGGGGGGGCTCCAGACCCACATCTAAGAGAGGAACAAGTCTTTGTGCGGGTAGAAAATCTCCTTCCTAACCCCCCCAACCTCGCAGCCTTCCTGGGTAGGACATTGCCTTCTAACCCATGCTGGTCCCTGTCACCCCAGAGATACCAGTGCTCTTTCCAGTGCATGGAAGCTGGGGTCAGAGGTGCAGGAGAGGTCCCTGGCTCTGTGGATGCTTGGCACAGGGAAGCTGTGCAATGTGCTTCTGGGAGGAACCTGGGTAGTGTTTGGTGTGGCAGAGAAAACTGGGAGGTGAGAGAGTGGGTACAGATGGGCATGTCAGGAAAGACAGCCCTCACACTGGATCACTCCGCTCTGATCGGTCTCCTGCCTCTGACATGGATGGAAACAACTTGGCCAACGCAGCCAGCTCTAATGGTGCTGGGCAGGGAGGGAGGCAGAGGGAGTCCTGATGGACCAGCTGATGCCCTGCAGCAGCTGAGGTTAATGATATCATAAGTTCAAATGCTATTAGTAGTTAGAAAAAAACCACCAGACAGTCCTTTAAAATTTCACTTGCACAATTCAGGTCTCTTGACCCTTCTGGCGACATATTCTCAGGCTCGCTAAGTGCTGTGGGACACAGCGTGTCCTTTTACTGCTCCTCAGTTGACTGGCCACTTATAGCCTCCACCTCTGACTGCTGGGTCTCATATTTTGAAGTGACCAAAGAAAAAGCACGGATCAGCTTTCCTTCTCTGCCTCCTCCCACGTACCTTGGTCATGCTACCTCCAGCACTTCCCCTTCCCACACTGAATAAGCTCTCTTGCCAGGGTAGGCGCCGCCCACAGTGCTAATTTTATTTGCTGCTTGATCTTTTTTCTGGACTTTACTGGCGTTTGCTGGGTGAAGCGGGGCCCCCTCCCTGCACGTGCTCTCAGCCCTGGGAGAGGTTTGTCCCAGCTGCGCTGTTGCTGTGTCACTTGTGTCACCAAAGAGCTCTGCTCTGTGTGGTCTTAGAGCTGCGTGTTCCCAGGACGCAGGGAAATGCATGCTCAACTCAGGGTTTTCACAGCAGAAACCTAGAAGTGAATCCAGACTGCAGAGAGAGCTAGGGAGGAGAAAAAGCAGGTTGTGGCTCACTGACCTGCACCTCCAGAGCCATGGTGGGACATTAACAGGCCACCTGGAGCCTGTTAATGAAGCAAAAAAAAGACCACAGGTGCCTCACTTCAACTAAAATTCTGCAACCTGGGGAGGGAACCTCTGCCCTGCTCATGTGAACGGCCTTTCTCTGGGGAGCAGGTCCCCAGCCCAACCACGTCAACCCAGAAAGGTACTGAGTGACCAGTAGATGTATCTGGTTTGTCAGTAAACACTTCGCCACTCTGTTAGACATTGCATCAGCACAGTGACCACCACAGACCTATGATGGGTTTCAGTGATCTCAAGCTCTTATTCAGACGGTAGTCACGTCAACTGTAGAACCTGACGTGCTTTATCAAGAAGGTGAGTCTCCATCATCTTTACACAGAAGAAAGAGGTGACTGAGTCATGAAGTAACTTGTTAAAAATCATCCAGAAAGTCAACGAAGGAGAGAGAGGAAGACAAAGAGAAATGGGGCTCCTGTCTCTTGAGTACCTCTGCCATGTCCCAGGCACCGACTGACAGTGCTTTTATCAGCTTCCACTCACTTTGAAATACTCCTCAGCACATTTTCCACCATTTCTTTCCATTTGAAAGGAGAGGCCATTAAATCCTATGACTTACGGGAGTGATGGAGTGACTCATGCTAAGCCAAAGCAGAAGTTGCTGTCAGATGCCTTACACATCTGGACTTCCAGCCCCATGTCAAACTTCTCGGGGTTGGAAGCTGCAACACTACCCCACTATTACATGGCACTGAGACATGTGTCAGCGTAGTAAACAACGTATCGTCGAGGTGTGATGAGAAAATGTCATACCCTGGTTTTCAGTCTGGTAGAAAGGTATGTGAGAACCCTAATAAATGTCTTTTGACTTGTGGTTTTTTCATCTCCTGCCTTAGACAGTTGTACGGTTCTGCTGTCACTGTTAAACCGCTGTTCATCCCAGAGAGGTGGGCGTAAGCCAGCACGCCCACAGAAGACACAATCCCACCTTCAGAGAGATTCATCTTGTCTAGCTTTGCTGTCACATTAGCCGAGAGGTTTTTTTTTTCAGTTTGCTTCTCATATGACAATTTCTAAAATAGCTATGGTAAAATTAATAAATAAATAACTGCCAGGAGTTTAAATAAGGCTCCCTTGCTCATCGTGTTCTCTAGACGTATCTTCTTTCCTACATGGAAATCTTTTTCCAGGCTGAATTTAAGGAGCTGGGACATTCATCTGTGATTCCTGGATATTGTGAGGCCAGAACGGTGTTTACCCGAGTGGGCAGTGGGTGGTTGGGAGCTGCCAGAGAGAGGTTTGCTGTGAATGAGGGGACAGGATGAATGGATCCAAGGAGCTGCTTTCGCTATGGACAGGCTGCACAGAGTGCATGAGAGTCCTCAGGGCAGTGCATGTATGCTTGTCTGTGTCCACTGGACATAAAAAGCATTTATTTCAGTGTGTTATTTCACCAGGCCAGAAAAGGGCATGTCCAGCCTTGAAATATCTTTAGGGTGAAAAGTGCTATAGAAATAACACCCCGTCGTGCTCAGCCCAATAAAACTGGGAGCTGTGATTGGGAGGTATTGGGTACTGCTCTGTGAATAACAGCCGTGTCTGTAATTAAGAGTGTTCTTTGTGGCTGCATGTCTTTCTGCCATCTGCTGGGCTTTGAGGCACAAGATAGGGTGGCTCCCTGCGGCGGGCAGGCACTGGCTTGGTTGGTCTCTGGGGGACAAAGCCCTGGGACCAGGGGTGGGGAACTGCCAGTGACTTAATTTCATGTGGCCTGCATCTGTGTGGGTTTTTCTTTTTCTTTTTTTTTTTTTGGTTTTCCATGCTCTTATCAGATGACATTTAGGTGTGTGTTGCTGCATGACCTGCCAGAGATGTCTGAAAAGTCTGCTGTGGCCTCAGCAAGGATGTCTCCTTCCTTCCTGCCCACTCCTGTCCTAGGGAAGATTGTTTGCAGAAGGCAGCAGTGGAAGATGAAGGGATGTCTGTGTGATATCATCTCCCTTCCCTCCTCCTGCAGGGTCTGTGGTTACTCCAGAGAGCTACTCCCTACTGAAATCTTTCCCAGAGTTTTTGACATCTTGCAAAACACTGTAACGACATGAAAGCATTCAGCTTTGTCTGGGGAGGACCCGGGACTAGCTCACTGGAAGGATGTCATCCTTCTTGGGCTGTTGCTGGCTGTCTTGTCATCCTTTTTGTGTATCCGTGCATCCCGAGTGCCAAGGTTTACTTCCAGAGGTGAACCGTGAAGGATCAGCAGAGCCTGGGGATGAGGATGTGTCCACCAGCAGACGGGCAACGAGCCCGTTCCCAAGTGACACAAGCCAAACCGGGAGAGAAACTCTCCCACTCGACCGAGGGCGCTGGCCGGCAGCGTTTTCGGTGCAAGCCTGTGGCTGCAAATCCCTCTCCGAGTTTAGATTTGGAAGTTTTTCCTGGAGCTCGGGCTGGGCGGGTGGTTTGTAGGGAAAAGCTCCCCTCTAGTGGGTGCTCCCAGCAGTGCCGGTGCCCAGCGCAGCCCGGGCCAGAGGAGGTGCCTCGCTCACCGAGGGCTCTAGAAAATTAAAAGAAGAGTAATTTACCGCATATCTATGCAGAACCAGCACAAGGGGGTCCCTAACTGGTTATATTGTCTGTAATGAGAACAACGATAATGATGTAATTGAGCTATCCAGTTCTTGTAACTGTGTTTTCAGAGCATTTTTAATCTTCCCTTTATTTTCTGAACAGTAAGTGGCTATTTAATTCACACAGCATCCTGAGGGGAGAATTCGGTATTTTTATCTGCTTTTTACAGAGGGAAAAAATGCTGGAAAATTAGGGGAAGGACCCTGTCTGGTGAAGTCATCCGAGGTCAAGGTTCAGGTGATGCTGGAGGGAGCATCACTTGAATCGCTCAGCTGTGCTGCTCTGTCACACCACTCAGCTGTTCTTCACAGAAAGAACAAAGTTTTGTCATGTTGCAAGTGATCCTTAGCAGAGTTGTGTGCCGAAAAATGTGAAGTGACTAAATGTAAACTTTTTGCTCTTCAACAGCAGCTTCAGTGTGGAGAGGGCACTCAGAAGTGTCCAAGTTTTGAGCAACAGCGTGCCCTAACACTGCAGGATACAAACCCAGTCGGAGTATTGGGAAATGTGGGGGGTTGTACCCAGACTGCCACTGAGTGACCCCAATGAAAACATTATTCCTCCTGTTCCCCGCGGACAGGGCTCTCTGCAGTTTGGGGACCAAGGTTTGTGGAGTGCTTTGAGATCTGCTGAAAAAATTTTTACAAAAGCATGTAAGCGTTATTACTATTACTGCAATTACCAGACCTTCATAAAGGAAAATGTGTTTTTTACAGGATCACACTCTGACAGAACCAAAAATGTCACCGTGTTAGCAAGGGCCGGATCCTTGCTAACACACTGCTCAAGACGGTGTTTTCTGCACCGTTCCCAGCTGCTGTGCAAGCATCTCTCTGGCAGCGCGAGGGGACAGGGAATCTCCAGGGCTTCTCTATAACTGCCTGGCAGTGCACGGGCACTCCAGGACTGGCAACGCTCCTGCACTGGATGCAATGGCAGGGAGCAGGCTGAGCCCAGATGTGCTGGGGGCAACAGCTCCAGTGCTCGGCTGGTATAAGGGCTGCTTTCATTTCTGTTCTGTCAGTGTATTGAGTTATTCTTACAGTGCTTCCAGAGCAAGGGCTTGTGGGGAGAGGAGAGGAATGCAAAGGGCATGTTTTGTTACTCACTGAAGTAATTCACTGTCCTCTTGCTCGGGAGACACGGCCTCACATAGCTTCTCTCTGATGGCTGTGCCTAGACCAGTGCTTAGCTTTGAGGTAAGGATGACATCCTCCTCCATGCTTCTGCAGCCATGAAGCCAAGGCTCACCCAGCCCCGACCGGACCTACCCCTGCAGAAAGGATGAAGGGGGGGTGTGTGTGGGGCTGGACTGAAGAGCAGCATCTTCCTCCTCACTTCTTGCTGGGAAAGCTGTGGGCTGCACCACGCAGCTGTGCCGGCCGACCGGCTCGCGGTGCAGATGCTGCGTCCCTAGAGCTGAGGTGTGAGAGTTTCTGGCAGCTAAAGCGTCCTTTGCTGAAGGGTTTTGGTTCCAGTCCAATAACACATGCTGAGGGTTAGCCCTGCCTGACAGCTGCTTGGTGGTCTCGGCATGAAATGAGCTGGTGAACTTCAGCTTGGTTCCCAGCAGAGACAGATGTTCATGTTTTTAAAAAAATCATTACCATGGTCATTGCTAGCCTGACTGCTTCTTGGCAACAGGAGAAGGTTCATAGCTTGAATAAGCATGGAAGAATAAAAAAGGTTTTCTTCAGGTCAGGACTGATGCATTTGGCTCCAAATCTGCTTAGGAAATCTGTGCTCTTTGTGATATTGCAACGTTTGGAAAAACGTTGTGAAAATTTAGCCTCAGCAGGCCTTTGTCCAGAGCATGACACTGACACAGGAACAGTACGGGATTATGCAGGGGCTATTTTGAGCAATGTGATGCTGGATAGCCCTTTGCCTGCTCGAGACACTATCGAACATTACAGGCCAGTTTTAAACACCAGCCATGCAACCTCCCTGAGCAGCGTTATCCCTCCTTTGTGGGGGGAAGCGGCACAGAGGGATTAGAGAGATTTAACAACAGCTGCCCAAGAAAACCCGACAACTCTGTCAGAACATCATCTTCCAAACCCCAGCTCTGTGCCGTGAGCAGGAGAGGAGGCAATGCCTCCCGAGAGCCGTGTCCCAGAGAGGCTGGGGAGCGATCGGTGGGAGCTCAGTGGGAAGGAGATGCACAACCTCCCTGTGTCCTCCTTTCAGGGTTTCTATCTCTGCCCCTTGGAGCAAGCTATCGGGCTCCCTTCAGCCTCCTCTGCATGCCAGTGAGTGCCTGGCTGAGTGACATGGTGTGACCTGCCTGGAGTTCCTCCTCCCTCTGGGGACAGCCCGGCGGCTGCTCAAGCAGGGGTGGGAGAATATTTAGATAAAAGGAGGCTGCTCTTACGGGTTGGGATATTCTTGCTGGGGCAGCGGGAGCTGTGATCCTGGCGCAACTGCATAAAATGAGATGGTTGAGTACTGATGGTTGAGAAAATGAGACGTGCGCTGAGCATGCCAACTGCCTGGCTCCGGGGCACCTTTCCCTGGCACTGGGATGATTCCCTGGCAGTGGGGAATTCTGCACATGCTGCCTCTGCAGCCAGGTTCCCATTGCACCTGCTCGGGCGGGAGCGACTTCCCTGTTATTAGAGGGCTGGGAAAGCTGCTCCATGTGCTACTCGCCCTCCTCAGGAATGAGAGTGTGTCTAAGTGTTTTCTGGGAACAAACAGAGCAAGACGTCTCCTCCCTTTTGCTTTGAGAAAGTCTGAGAAATCGGTGCCCTTTTGTTGTAACGGCTGGCGTTACTTGGGGCTGCAGCTCGCGTCCTGCTGCCAGTCCCGACTCGCTCAGGTTCTGCTGTGAACACTCAGCAGTTCTTCTGCATTGTGCTGCTGTCATTATTGTTGTTACAAGGGTTATTATTAGAAACCCAAGCCACACTAATGACCCGAGACCTGATGATGAGGTGACTATAAGCTGCTGTGTGTGAGGATAGCACCATCGGCTCAGGAGGCTGCTTTGAAGGTTGCTCAAGTCCTAGAGCCCTTGCCATATTGCTCTCACCTAACGGAAGAGATAAAAAGTACATTAGCAGCTAGATAAAGAGTATCCACATGTCACAATCACTCCCCTGCCCAAACTCAAGCAAGACATCCCTTTGTCAGCGGGGCTCTCAATGCGTAACCGTGGTGTTGGATAAGAGGCACTGGGATGGTGGGGAGGAGGGAAGGCAGGAGAGCTCCTGCAAAGGCGTCGCTGTTGCTGTTCTCCTGGACTCAGCCTGTTCCCAGGCTTGAAGCAGCAACACGCTCGTCTGCACATCATGTTCCCATTATTTTGTATATGGTTTTCAGACAGGATGTGTCTTAATCCGCATCTAAACAATTCAAAGCTACTGGCACCCAGTAATGATGTTCTGGATGCAGCTGTGGAAGAGAAAATCAGCACTGGGATAAATGGTGGCCTCCCTACTGTCATTTTCCTTCATTCTCTCTCTTATTCCCAGGGGTGGCTGGGCTCCTGTGACAGTAGAAACACTCATGAATCTCAAGCCTCCTGTTTTTCTCATTTACTTCCTCTGAAATCCACATCAGTCTTATGCAAAATGTACCGCAGATGAGATAATGGGGAACAGGGTGTCTCAGGGGCACTGGGACCTACCTCTACTATAAATCTCCCAGCTTTGTGGCACAAAGGGACCACACACTGTCTGAGATAGGGAAGAAATCTTCACCCTGTCAAGTAATAGTGGCCTTTTCCTACTCTCGGCCCTGTCCTAGAAGACGCTGTGCCCCGGAGCGCGGCTGTGCACTGAGGAGCATTACTGCAAGGGGCCACTAGTCTGCACTAGTACTGTTTTTCAGGGTTTTTTGAAGATGTTTCAGAAAAGGAATAAATTCTGGTATATTACTTTTATCAGTGTTGTTCAGGGACCATGGAGAAGCCCTTCCTGCTGCCTTGTGCCCACTGTCTGTTAATTCAAAGTGTCAAAGCATGTGAGCCTACCATGGTGCTGGCGCTGGCA
Source organism: Rhinoptilus africanus (assembly GCA_013400135.1). NCBI lineage: Eukaryota > Metazoa > Chordata > Aves > Charadriiformes > Glareolidae > Rhinoptilus > Rhinoptilus africanus. The sequence continues at coordinate 234,926 of VXBO01012370.1, forward strand.
TAGACAACTAGGTGTATAGAGTGGTGTGAGTACAGGTGTGAAAGTAACTGCCTTTACAGGCTGGTAGGGGGCATGGCCACAGACTCCTGGGCTTTACCGGCTGGTAGGAGTGCGTGGGTGAAGTACTTCCCTTTGAGGGATGACATGGGTGCAGGCACCTCCTTTGTGGGATGACATGGGTGCATGGGTGCTGTCACCTCCTTCTGCAGGCTGCCATGGGTGCAGGCACCTCCCTTTGAGGGACGACATGGGTGCAGGCACCTCCTTTGCAGGCTGCCATGGGTGCAGGCACCTCCTCCCGCAAGTTGCCGTGGATGCGGACACCACCGCTGCTCCGGGAGCGCATCCCGGGACCCCGCCCCTCCAGACCCCGNCCCTCTGGACCGGGACAGACCCGTCCCGGCCGCTCTCACAAAGCCGCATGCGGGGAGCGCATGGCTGTGCTGCGGGCTGGAAGGGAAATAAACAGAGGGGCTGCTGTGCGGTGTCCCCCGGGGTGGGGAGGACGCGGTAGTGGGAGCGGTGACGCGCGAAGTGACACGCATGGAGGTGGCAAGTGAAATGCTTGGACGGTGCGAGCCGCGGTTGTGCTGTAGGGAAGGGGGGAGGTACTCGGGGGTCTAAGCCCCTGCCTCCATCCCTGCTGGTTACCGGCATCCAGAGATCGCCGTCTGGGGGGGTTCTTTTTCTCCTCCCGCCTCAAGCAAGAGCTGTGGCAATAAGTGCACTTGTGTCCTTTGCGGTTACTGCCCGGGCAGCGGTCCTGCCAAATCCACCCGCTCAAATTCAAAGTCCTTCGCTCCAAAATCGCCTGCCAATCCCAGCTCGCGGGCTGGGAAAACAAGACCTGGGAAAACAAATGGGTTGTGCGCTGGCTCTGCAAGCAGGGTGTCAGGTTCTCGTTGCCTTTTATGTGTCTTGTACGTGTCCAAAAAGTCCAACAGTCAGCAGCCTGGTTGGCTGGATTTGAAGGGAGCTGGTAACTGAACTCAGCCAACTGGTACAAGGTGCCAGTGCTCCAGAACACAATCAATCCTGGGTGGGAATAAGGAAAGTCTTGGGTAACATGTAAACTAACATGAAGCATCATCGTGGTTACTAGTATTGCTGTACAGTACTGAGTTTCAACAGGACTGAACTTGTTTCTTGTTAACCTCTCCTTGGCTTCAGGCCTTGGGGATCTGCATACTGTTTTTCAGATGCCTGTGACCTGCTACCGTTTCTTTTTTTAAAAAAAAAAGTTGTCATTCTTTACACCTGATTCTTAATGCCAATGTTAGAAATTTGATCAATTTTTCAGGCATTTATAGCTTGATCTGATTTACTGGCTTCTTTCAAAAAGCTTTAAGTACTTTTTTTTTTCTTTTTTCCCCTTTGGGGAAACCACAAATATTTTGCTGCTGGAAGTACGACAGTGTTGTCGTTTATTTAATGTGTGGCTTCAGTAGTGTGATGTGCAGCAGGGTAATCTGTGAAGCTGTGCTGACAGATGCTCTTGCCTGAGCTCCTGTACAGGTGTGTGTGGTTTGGAGGGGAGGGAAAGTCCTCCTGGGGCTGTGCCAGGAACCTTTGGAGCATGAGGTTGCATTGCCCTCTTCTCTCCTGAAGGGCAAGTGCGTTTGCAGAGATCCAGTTGTCCCATGTTGAGCAGGTTGACACCGACACTGCGTGCCACCTACCGCAGAAGAAAAAGGGATATAGGGCAATACAGTGTAGGACTTGGGTGTCTAAAGCTGCAGTAAATACTTCAGGAAATAGGTGATTGCAGGCAGTGGGCAGAGGGGAAAAAAACCCAACCTGCACCAAAACCAAACCAATGACTTTAGAGCCTTGTTTCCTACTGCCTATTGCTCTCAGGTGCGTGAGGCAATATTGAGTTCAGGAGTGTATGTACATTCAGGGAGGACGTCTGTTATTCTGCCAGCCCCAGGGGGCTAAGGGCTGATTGTGTTCTTAATGAATGACTGCTTTGGGTGCAGGTAATGTTCTCGTGTTTCTTGTGCTTCTTTCTCCTGGGAGCTGCTAATGCTGTGTTTGGGTTTGGGGTAGTTAGTCACCAACAGATTTACATGTTTGCTGTGTAATGGAAGATTATTTTTAACTGATGCATAACTGTGCTCCCTAATGTTGGTTTTCGTTTTGAAATCTAAACATCGAGTGTTTGATTATAAAGCCAGTTCTGCGAAACAGTACCTGAGATAACATTTTTGAAGTTAATGCTCTACCAGGCAAGTCAGACCTCAATAATATATTATGTCAATGGTTACAGTTGCACTCCTGTTTGCTTAACAGGGAAGGTAAACAAATGCAGTTGGTGATAGTTCCAGTACTGGATACAAGGATTTGAACCAAGATGGAATTAATTGTCAAGGACTGAGAAAGGATATATATACATTCCAGCTAGCTCTCAGTGTAAAGCAATTTTTCCATTTGCACAGTATAGTCATTAGAAATCGGGGAAAACAATTTCCAAAGCCAATAGCCCTACCTGTGTCCCAATTCCAAAAACTCACCCCGATTCCTATACCTTTCCTATTGCTGATGTGCCCTTCAGCTGTGCCCCTCTGCTGAAGCCACCCAGCTTCCATGGGGCTGTGTGCTGCAGCCTCTGCAGCCTGATCCCTGATAGGGGTAGGGAGATCTCAGGGATTAACAAATCCCAGGTGCTGAGCACCCCTTCTGCTGGGGTCTCGTGTGGCTGACACCACTCTCAACCTGCACAGAAACATGCAGAGATGCTTTGGCCAACAGCTTGTGTATGCTCCGGTTGTAGCAGGACTTGGAGTTTGGTGGGTTGGTGGAAATAACTGATTTGCTGCGTTTCTGATGTAGTGTAATCCCCACTGGAAGGGCTAATCTCTATGGGATGAGAAAGGCAATACATAATCTGCCTAATAGCAAGTATATTACTGCTGTGGCTAGGAATTTTGCTCATCTGTAGCCTTCACTGAAGTGACTTGAGTAAAGTATTCTTACCCCAGGGCCAAAGCCCATGCTGGTCCTAGGGTATTTATAAAACCCAGAAAATGTTGGGGAAACATTTAACTACTCGACTTCCACCTACTGCTGTGAATTTTTGGTTCTGCTGGAACAGGGGACCCAGAGCTTTTTTCCTTTTAGCTGCGTTTGAGGTACCAGTGTGTGGGCAGAAAGGAGGAATGTGGGATTTAAAACAAATAAATCAGCAAATCCTTAAAAGCTGGAGCTGTCACTGAGGTACGAGGGTCAATGTAGAAATACTGCTTTGTATGTCTTTTACGCAGAGTGTCAGAGCTGGGGCTCAGGCTCTGTAGGAAGGTCAGCTGGGTTGTCCTCAGGTGCTGGTCCTGGCCAGGAGAGCCCTGGGAGGACAGAAAGGCACTGGTGATGGGCATCTCTCACTAGAGGGCAGCCGGGATTTAAAAATCAGCGCTGCTATTCCCCAAACTGCACCGGGGGTAGGGGGGGAGCTGGAAAAAATGCCAGGAAAAGGACACTGTGAAGCAAGTTGCCTAAGGGTTTGAGCTGCTCAAAAGAAGACAAATAACCATGCAGCAGCTGCTCCCCAGGAGAGCAAAGCTCTGAGGACACAGCTGAGCGAGTTCTTGCTCCTTAAATGTCCACATGTGTGCGTGACCCTTGCAGAGAGTGAGCTCCTTTCCCTTGGAGATCTGGTACTAGTTACAGATGCTGATGGCTTGTGATGGTTTAGCTGTGCTTGTTGTATCTGGATGGGTGTTTAATTATCCCACTCAGAGTGTGGGCGTCTGCCTTGGTGTTACCATGGGCTGACACTTGCCTGGGATGGTTTCAGGTGGATGTGGCTGGGGGCTGATGCCCGAATGAGATGTTTTGATTGAGAGTTTGCCTGAGCTCTGTACAGTGTGGTTGGAGTTCTCGAGGTCTGTTTTAGCTCCTGGAAAAGTTTGCAATGGATGGACAATTTTCCAAGCAGTAATTATCTTTTGATCCAAAGAAGCACTCCTTTCAGTGGGAGTCCAAGGAGACCTTCTGGCTCCACTGTCATCTTTCTTTTTTCATTCCTTTTTTTTGTCTAAATCTTCCTTCAGAATAACTGACTAAATGTAGTCTCCTTCAGGAGCAATGTCCATGCTTCCGAACAGCAGGAAGTCTCTCTGTGTGAGAACCTTCGAATTATTTGCATCTTGTGGAGCTCAACAGGGTCAAAAGTCGCTGAAAGTTTTCTTTGCATAATACAAGTTCACTTATGTCTGTATTGGCCAATCATTCCCTGACTGAATTCAGGCCCTTGAGCGTAAAATCAAATTGCAGTGCTGAGTTACTTGCTGTGCTGAGTTACTTTTTGGCTGTTGGTCTGGAGTGCTGGATATATTCCTCGTATTCATGTGTTTATGGAGAGATCACAAAAATGACTGCAGATGTTGGCAGGCATGTACATCCCTCCTACCTTGCCTAGTCTTTCTCCACGTGGTCAGTAGCTCCTCCACAGCAGCAGTGCCTGATGAATGCAGCTTCTGTCCTTCCTTCCCCACCCTTCTATTAGGAGCCCTCTCTAACCCTGCATCTCCATGCTTCTGCCTCTCCAGCTTGCAAATGTTGTCCTGCCCAGTGTAGTATTTGTTGTCAGTGCATGTGGTCTGCCAGTGAGTAACTAACTCTGAGTACCTCTGTGCCATTGCCTTGTGGTTCATCAGAGATCTTTGAGACTCATTTGAGTCCAATGACCACATTGCAAGGGCTTTTGGGGACACCAATTGCCCATCCTGTGTTGGTCTTCCTGCAACTTTGGGACAGTTGAACTTTCAATTTGTGAAAAATCTTTCCTGAACACAGTATTCAACTGGATAGCAATGAGCAAACATTCAAGAATTCCCTGAAATGTGGCAAGGGAGTTCTTGAGATCTGTGCAGTTACAGGAAAAGCCCCTACAACCTTTCTGAAGTCCCCCAGGTCTTCGGTGGGTCTGACCTTACTTCAGTGCTTGGGTTTCTCCAAAGGTGTCTCACCTGGCATTCTGTTGGCTTTAAGCTCCCAGATTTCTTCTGCTGTGGAAGGTGCTCCCGAAAGACCTGGTGCTGTAGAGGCATGAAAACTTTGTTATCGGAAGGTTTTGTTTTCCTTCTGCTCTGAAATGAAGGAGGAAGGATGAATGAGCCTATTTCTGGGCTTAGGTGGCGCCAAACCCTCAAGAAAGTGTACTCCTGGGCTTTGTACTGCCCTGGGCTTCTGTTCCTCAGTGGACATGGGGCTCAGCACTGTGGCTGCTGCCCACCTCTCTCAGCCTGTGGAGCAGCAGGTTGAGGCTCAGCCCATCCCTTACCTTATGTAGATGGTGGGCAGAGGCAAAGCTGGCTCTGATTTGCGGATTTAAACATAATGTTTGGCTATTATCTTGAGATGCCCACAGCTGGGAACTTATTAATGTCTGTTTTGTCGTCATTGTTGTGCTTCTTACTTGGAGTCTTTGCACCCAGCTGCCAAAATATTCTGTACCACAGTAAATTCCCGCATGAACTGGGTTTGCTTGCATTGCCCGTCACGCATGGATTAATGGTAGTTACATTTCTGAGTTAACCTGCACACATTAGGCTCTAGGCAGGCTCAGTTAGCTGTGGGGAAAATAGCACATTGTCTTCATGTTAAGCACGGTTTACTCAAAGATGCTTTCATTTCGCACTGTAGAGTCTGTTTTCTCATTAACAAATCGTTTCTGCAGAACTGCGGTTTAGCACTCTGCAAAACGCTGTAGACTGTGCCAAGTTCAGCTCGCTTAGTGTCTTGGGACTGTACTGTACACGATAGCCTTAGGTGGATTTTTTTACTGATAAACGAACAACATTTATGTGGATTTATCATAAAGGTAATGAGAGAAATCACATGTTGTGTTTCCTCTTCAATGCGTTGTGCTGCTTCAAATCAGCCCAGAGGTTTAGGCAGGGGGGATTCCCTGCAGCTCCCTCTCCTGCGGCTGTACAGAGCTGTGAGGCTCGGGAAAAGTTGATGCTTGGTAGTGATGTCTCTTTGCAGATCTGGGTTGATTGTGGTTCAGATGTTTGCTGGTGGGCATGTTTGCATTGCTCTGGGACAAACACGAGGTGCCCTTTGGGCTGGTTCGCTCTGTAACACACCTTCACTGGGCAGGGGACCGTCCTGAGGAGTGGGACACGCGGCACAGTGGCACCTCGCCGTAGCTCATCCGTGGCTTAGCAGCCTAGTGAGCAATGGTGAGTGAGAGTTTTTTCCCTTTAGAGTGGAGAAACTTGAGAGGCTGATGCACTTGTTATTTCTGCCTGGCTCTGAAATGCAGGTTACAGGGCTTGTTCGTAAGACTTTTCCCTTTTGCTTGCTTTTTCTCCCCTTGCACAGCGTGATATGGCTCAGTCTCTGTAACTGCCTTTCTCCTCCCAGCATCGCTCTCGCTGCAAACCCACTGCTGTAAGGTGTTCCCTTGGGTTAAACACCTGCACACACCTCCCCTCCACATACTGCTCTGAATTCTCTCGCACCTGCTTTTTGGGAAATTAGAAAATGAAAGGAATCTAAAATCTATTTGCTGTACAAAACACAGACAAGTGTGTTAGGACGTAGATGAAGTGACTAATTCCAGCCCTGAGGGGAGATGGGAATGCCCTCGTGGGTGTGTTCCCATTATGTCACCCTGTTACACCCCTGTTTGGGGCTCTTCACTGGGGCTGAGGAGCTTATCTTCTCTGTGGGCTGCTACACATACCTAAAAAGGAGCATCCGTATGCCCTGACTAGAAAAGACCCTGGTTTTCAGAGTTTGGCATTCAAATAGCACAGCTATAAATGCCTGCTCCTGCCTTGAACTGGAACATAAATGTTTATAACTTCTGTTGCTCTCTTGACAGCTTTCCCATGAATTTAGTGCTGAGAAACCCTTTTATTTCTGACTTCATCTGGGTACCAGCCTGAAGTCTGTTAAAGTTGCAGACTTTTTCCCACCATGAATGACAGGAGCTTTGGTTTTACAGTCCTGCCCTCCATTTGCAGAGGTGAAATTTCTCTCCCGTATACCACCTTCCCTGTGCACCTCTTCCCTTTCTGGCTGAGACGGCTCCAGTGGGTCTGAGAGCCCCTCAAGGACTGTATAGTGGTGGTTCCTGGGATGTAGGTACAAATCCTGGAATGGAGGGCGAGGTGAGGCGAGGGCAGAAAGGAATGAGAAACTTTAGGACCTAAAATGATGCTAAATGAGGGCACCCAGCCCTCTATTGTCTCTATTTCTGGGTCTCTGATAAAACTAAAACTCAATTCTAAATAATGTGTAATATTTCAGCAAGGAAAAGCAAGACAAAGAGGCTATTTAAAGCTACCGTCTTTCCAGGGCTTGGCTCACAAGCTCTGCTGCTTTTGTGTCATTGTGTCTATGGAAAACACACACAAGAGGCTAGCAAAATACAATGTGCATTTCTAAATACAAATTTAGAACGCATGCAAAGGTCAGATGTGGTGCACGCTTGGGTTTAGGGAGATGGAAGCTTTGGGCTGATGTGAGTTACCTTGGATTTCTGTAATGCAAGGAAGAATATTATAAATGAACACAGGAAGAATACTTAGGCGCAGTTTACACAATATATTACAGCCTATACAATAGCATAACTTGAACGACCTGTTCCTGGGTGATCTTTCTTTTTGGTCTGAAGCTGAGGTATTATCTTCCACTCATAGGTCTGCTCTGTCTTGTTGTTTGAATCTTGGATGAGTCTTTTACACTGGCGGTACCCTTCAGTGTCCTTGGTTGTATAATGAGGCCAGAGTATATACGTAAAACATTCTGAGATCCATAAATATAAACGTGAAGTGTCATAACATGTGCTCGGCTTGAAAGCAGCTACAAAACTATCACAGAGGCTGCTAACCTGGAATGTCTTTGTTCTGGCAATAGCAGGAATACAATAAAAGGACTTTCTAAAGGCTGTGCTGAAGGGTACTGGTTGACGCAGGTTGTTTGAGAGGATGAGGTATGGAAGGGAGACTGGAAATTCCCCAGGAGGAAAGGAGAGCGGAGAGGGATGTGTTGAAGATTTACAGATACAGGGTTGTGCTGCACTGGTGGGAAGGGGAGAACCTGTCTGAGTAATGGACCTGCACAAGCTGGAGGGAGCCTGTTGCAAGATGGAGGGACAGCAGGAAAACAGCAGGATTTTGGGATCCTGAAGAAGTGCATAAAAAAAAAAATCTGAAGAGCTTTGCTGAGGAGATGGGGCAGAGTGTTTTTGTTGTTGTTTTGCTGTTTGGGTTTTTTTGGGTACACATACATGTGCCCCTGTGTTTTTCTTAAAGTGTGTGTGTGTCTAAGAAGTTATGAGAGAACCTCAATGCTATTAAAACTAGCTCTTACCTGTCCCTCAAGGATGAAACCCTTGACCAGCAAAGCCAAGAAGGCAGAGCACGACGAAGGAGGGTTGCTTAAGTTATTGGGGAGAGGTCCATGGTGTTTGGGTGTAGGGCCACGGGGCTGTATTCCCAGTAAGAAGGGATGTGAGAGAGGGTCTAAAACCCAGCACTGAGCTCAGGAAAGTTGGAGATGGGAATGATGTATACTACATCCCAGGTCACTGAGGCTGCTTCATTTTCAGACGCTCATCCCAAATACTTATCCAAACTTTATGTTGCCTAACATGACAAGATCTTAAGAAAAATCCACAGTTGTGGGGTTGTCCTACTGTCTTGATTATGTGAAGGGGAAATTAAGGCAGGAGAGGATACAACTTATTTGTAGCAGTTTGTAATGCCTGCTGTGGGTGGAGGGTTTCTGTTCTCCTGGTTGCAGCAATCCTCCAAAGCTTGGGGGAGAAGAGTTCAGGAGTCCTGGCTAGGATCCCTGCTGCCATCTCTGAACTGTGCTGCCTTCCCAATGCCTAGGGGTATAAAACCATCGCATACATTTTAAAGCCTTATCTGTGCCTCTGTTCTTCAGCATTGTGATGGAATTTTGGCCTTGTTAAAGTAATCTTCTGCAAGGATTTATCTGTTTTTCGTGTGTCAAAGATAATTTTTTTAAAGAAATTTTTCATGCTGAATTAATTTGTTCTGTCAAGCCTGTTGTGGGTTTTTTTGCTTCAGCCCTACAAGTGGGAGAATCCAACTCCCAGAAATGTGTGTACATCTTTTCTCCTGCATGTGGCACTCCTGTGCCAATAAATTCAAACCTTCAACCTGCAAAACCCTCTGAAGAAACGCAGCCCTCCGGGTCTCAGCTGCAGGCAGGAGGGACGGCTCCGGACCCCAGCTCAGATTCCCCTGTGTGATGGGGTTCAAAGCAGCCTGGTTCCCTGTTTGAGCCATACGTGGTCTTGAGAATGAGAGTGAGAAAAGACATAGCCTCAACACTTTCCATTTGGTCAGGAAAAAACACTTTTCTTATGGGAGATATGGAGCCCTCCCTCCCCTCTCCTGTCCACTCTCACCCTCCAGAGGGGAGCTGAAGGCAGCGGGATGCTGTAGGGACAGGAGCTGTTTCTTGCCTTATCTGCACCAGGATAATGTAGCTTGTCCCTTGGGAAATGAGTCTGCATTGCAAACTGGTAAAGCAGGTTGGTCGGAGCCTGTGAGCTGCTACTCTTTTTCTTTATAATTTTTTTCTTTATGTGTAATTTTCTGAATGCTAATGGATCTGAGACAAACAACTTTCTTAAATGCACCACGGTAACAATAACCCGAGTATTTCCTGCTGTGGGCTATGTCCGGGGGTGCAGCCTGGTCCCTGTCCCTTGGGAACAGCTTGGGTTGTCGCAGACACCCCCAGCCTTGTGACAACTTGGGTCTGAGTTGTCACAGCCCCTCAGGTTTGGAGGGTGCTGGCTGAGGGGACAACTCACTAGGGATCAACTGGCCTCTCGTTCTGGCTGAGGGTTTGATAGCTGGATGCTGTTCGTCTCTTCCTTATGAACCGTGCATTCAACAGTGATTTTAAGATGCTTCAGGGCTCCTGCTGATATCAGGGATGCAAACTCCAGGTTCACTTCATATCCATACCTGCCTGCGAACTGGGCAAGATGGGGGAAAGCATCTGTGCCATGAGTGCGGCAGGATCAGACCAGGACTTGTGCCGTGAAGCTGGTGAAGTCTGCAGGTGGCAGAAGGAGCGTGGGCAGAGGGAGCAGGCTGGGTAATGGAGAAGGCTGGAGGGTGCGAGGAGGAGGAGGGAGGATCTCTCACTTCTCTCGTTCCCCTCACACTGATGTGGAGAAACAAATACCAACCGAGCTGTCCTGGCCCTGCTGGTGGGCCATGCTGTGATGAGTGACCTGTGGGGCTTTTCCCTTTCCCCGGCTGCACGTTTTTGCAGGCGCTGGGTGCTCCTTGCTGTGTCTGTCATGCTGACAGTGTGCACTAGGTGTGGAGAGCACCTGGGGTGGGAGCTGGAGGAGAACGGGGCTTGTGAGAGGATGGAAGAAGAGATGCACAATAAGAGAAACAAGAAGCAGTTGTTTTGTTAAGCTGCCTTGTTCTCTGTATTTCTGTAGCTAACCTTTTGCTTCTCAAAGCAATAAAAAAAAAACCCTCTTCAAAAAATATTGCAGGGAGTTTCTTTGTGTGCTTTGACTAAGCTGTGCCTCATAAACCAGTGGCTTTTGCGTAAACACAGCCACGGCAAGCAGAACTATCTGCTTTTTTGCAGCTGTCAAGTATCTTTGCTCACCCGGTAATGTATAAACGGGGAGAGGGAGGATGGGAGAGGCAAGCCCTGACAGGGCCTGGGGTGCTCTCCTCTGCCAGCATCCCCACTGCTTCCCTCCTGGTGCCTGCCCTCCGAAGGGAGAGGACTGTGTGGACCCTGAGCCAACTGGTTTCTGGATGCCTGGGGCTGGATGGTCATCAGATCCAACCATAGGAAACATCGGATCAGCTCCAGGGAGTCCTAGGCTGAGTGTTAAACTGGCTGGGGGTATGTGAGAGCGAGGGAGGGGCACCAAGGAGATCCCCTGAGCTGCATCTTTGTGGGAAAATAGGTTCTCAGAACTAGAAATGTGTAGATGGAGATGGGTATCATTGGTTTTCCTCTGCACTTTTAATTGCTAGCCAGTGCTCAAGTCTTCCAGCAGAGCTCGGGGTGGCAGCAGAAGCTGTTTGGTTGCTAATTGCTGTGTCTCTGCCCCCTTGTCACCTCCAGTCAAAGCTGACATGGTAAATCCAATATCTGCTGGAGATAAGGGGACCCCATCCATCCCTGTGGGCTTCAGTGGCTTTTTTTTTTTCCAGATAAAATGAACAAAAAATTCTGTGTCCCGTGACAGCTCTGATAAGCTGAAGGCTCCAGACATGGCACAGCACAGAGTGCCCATTATAGGCCTTTGTTTATTAAAAAAAAAAAGCCTAACCTCACTATCTTGATTACAGGAAAAAACTATATAAATGTGCCAGAAGCATAATTGGTGCCAGTGGAAACCAAAAATGACCCTTTGCTTCCCCCCTCCACCCACTTTTTTCACAATATAGTAGTTTGCTGGGATGGAGCTTTTCTTAGGCACTGGTGGACTGCTGCAGGAATGCTTTCTCATGGACCAGAAGAGCCCTCTCTGAAGCATTACTGGTCTCAAATGGTTCAGGGGATGATGAAAGGGACCTTGGTATAATTCCAGGTGTAATAATGCACCCCTAACTCTCAAACTGTCATTTGAACCCTTTTGAGACTATCTTAAGGGCTGTAGTAATGTGCCCTAGTACTTATAAAAATCATTATCAGCATCTTTTATAATGCTGTATCATCCTGCTATTTAGATAATTGTGCGGTCTATTCGCTCTGAGTCTGCCTCGCTGATTGCTGGCCATAGGGAATGATACCGTGTTATCAGCTCTGCTTGGCTTTTCAGATGTGCCGAAGGACCTGTTGTGCCTGGGCTGATGGCGCCTGGGTGCCTTTCCTGCCCCACTTGGGGCTGGTGGCACTTGCACCTTGGCTCCAGGGTGCCCTGGCAAGGGAAGGGGGTTGAAGAGCCATCCTAATAGCCCCTACACACTTCAGCTGTTACCGCTGCTTTTCTGCAAGACCTTTTTCTGGGCTGTTGGCTCTTTCCTGCTACTGGCTAATGAATATTTAGCTCTGCCAACTCTCTTGATGAGGGTGTGACCACAACTGGTGCCACGCATGGTCATAGAATTATAGAATGGTTTGGGTTGGAAGGGACCTTAAACATCATCTCATTCCNTTCCTCCTTCTTCCCTTGACCTGTTGGCAACACTTCTTTTGACGCAGCCCAGGATGGTCTGAGTGAGCTTTGCTCTCGCTGTCTGGGGGAGAGCTGTTTGCACAGGGCCCGTGATAAGCCAAGTGGCCCTCTGCCATCATGAGCGAGGTGAAAGCCAGCATGGGGACTGCACAGGTTGGGCTAAACCTTTGCAGTTTGCACTGAAGGCTTTTTGTGGCAGCCCTGTCGTGATGGCACGTTAAGGGATGTATTTTACGGGAGGATTATAGCAATGAAACACAATGTGCTTTTGTGCAATTATATGGTGTCTTTTAAATCATTTCCTCTAACAAGTCTGTCCACGCCCAAACAAAAATAAACATTTTGAAAGGCTGCAAAGATAAATGCACAAAGGTTACCCTTAAATGCGTGCTTTCTCCCTCTCCTTTCAGACACCTGCTTTATTCCCTGGATGGGATGAGCATCCAGGAAGGCTGAGTTAAGATTACCCAGCATAAACTTTGGCAATCACTGACTTTCCAGTCCTTCATTTCACAGCTTCCATATGCTTTTTAATCAGTGATTTTCTTGGAAAGGAGAAAGTGAAAGCTGGGACTTATTCTGTCACCTGCTTGCTTGCCTTTTTAAGGTGAAGGCTTTCCTCTCATCCCTTTGAGGCCCCATACCATTCTCAGTGCTGGTGTCCATGGGGATAGATTGAGTTTACAAGCCTTATTCCACGTGGGGCACATCACTAAGCTGTTTTATTTCCAGGTTGCTCTCACCCATTTTTGGGCATGGGTTGTCCTTGAGCTGCCCAGACCCCTTCCTGCGTGGGTGCCAACCATGCTGGTGGGCGGACAAATGGGATGATTTTTTTTCCTACTTTTGTCAGCTTGGCAGTAGCTACTGCTAGCCAACAGCTGCTGTTGACTTGCTCCTCGGAAGTTTTCCCAGCTTTCCTTTGGGAATAATTTGGGGGAGGGAGAGGGAGAGGGGATTTTAACCACTCTTCATTCAGCATGTTTTCTAGGCTGATAAACCAGTCATCATCATGGGGAACTGCTTTTGTAAGGTGACAAAATTGCCCTAATGAAACCGCCTGCTTATTTCTCCTCCTTATCCCCTCGCGAGCTCATTTGCTGCTTTGCCATTTCACATGAGTACTCGGCTTCTTTAAGAGCCAGTTGTGAAAGGTCTCCTCAAAGACACCACGAAAATCTAACTGTTGTCTACCGGCTCTATTGCATTGCCTTCTTTATTCACCCATCCCTTTCCCTGGTGAGACTTGTCCTGACTATAGCCTGTCACTACTGTGAACCCCAGATGGGAAAGTGCTCTGCTTTTAATTAGCATCTTAATTAGTTTATCAGGCGTTGGCACCATGCGAACTGACTTGTCATTCCTGGATGCACTTTTCAGTAGAGATGTCATTCTCGCTATCCTGTAGTGCTTAACTTTTTTAGTTATCGCAAAGTGCATCTCTTCAGTGGTTCAGGAAGATATTCCTCTGAAATTCAGTGTTTGTTAGCTGAGCTGGGTGATACATCTTTTTTTCCCCAAATAACGAAATCACTTCAGCTTTTCTCCTTATACACAGTTCCAGATAGTGCCTGATCGTTAATCCCAGAAATGCACTCTGGTAGGAAAGGTGTAGCTCTGTGACAGATAAGCTTGACTGGCATAAATAATTTAGTTCCTCTGTACCCTCCTTTTCTTCCTTAACTGCTGGAGATCGAGGTGACCCACAGAGTCACTGGAAATTCTCCTGCAAATGATCTCCTGGTTTGACTTTGTTTTCTGCTATTTGTCAGCTATAACTTATGGTCATGCTCCACTGGCTTCGGTGAGATTATATTCTCTATTTTTGTATCATTTTTCTGCTGCGCTAAGTGAAGAAAAAATATAGATATTTTGTCTATTTACTTTTTTGTGTGATCCAAGCTCTGAATATTGGATTTCCCCCCACCCCTTTCCCTACTGATTTTGCCTCCCCTGAATCATCTTTATTTTCTGATGGACTCTCTCTGCTATCTTTATATTCTGGCTTTTTTGCTGGGAAACTGCATTTCAATTGTTGCCCTTGATTTACTCTTGGTTAACTGGGCTTTTTCTCCTCTTTGATGGCAGAGTGTTGCCTGGGGTTTTGTTCCAGAATTACCGTGACCCTCAGGACTATAAAGTAGGAATGGAGCTGGAACAGGAACAGTAGTTCTGGCTTTCCTGTGGCCTACCTACAGCTTTGGGGACACTGTGCCTTGGTGACTAATGAATAATTTGACCATGAGAAGGGACTGAGTAGTGAGGCTGAGGTAGCCTGTGAGCAAAGTTTGCTTTTCATGAGCGATCGCAGCCCATGTGGTCACTGCATGGACCATGCTGCGCTGGTTGCACTGGGAGCTCAGTGCTGAGTGTCTTGGTGGCACTGGCCAATTTGCTGTTGGCTGATGTATGGTCCATGTCTGTCAAGCATAGTACCAGGTTCTCCTTGTAAGGCCTGAATACTTTGAAGGATATTCTTTCTTCTCCCTCCCGGAGGTTCTCCCAGGCAGCTTTGCGTCTGGGAGCTGCAAAGATGGGTTAGGTCCTGGCTAAGATCCTGGTTAGACCCTTAGCTCCATCAAAAGAAATATGAGGTGAGGAAGCTCCAAGGAACCCTTTTTCTGGTGTTCTTGTGTAGTTTGCTCATCACTATAACCTCACTAGTCTCTTTATGACAGGAGGGATTATGCCAGAAACCCCTCCCTCCTTGTATTCGGGCCCATGTTTCTCCCTCAGGGAGGCTCACCCACCTCTGCCTGACCTGTTGGTAGGCAAAAAAACCGAGTCCATATGACCAACCCTTCCTCGCCAGCCCTCCTAATTCAAGGGGGAGTAACATGAATTCTTCCCAGTACACAACCTAGCATGGCCCCTTCGCAAGGGTCTCGGCAGAGCTAAACCGGCCAGGCAGATGCGGTGTGTCAGTGTGGCGTTAACGTATTTCTGGCAGAGGTTTGTGTTATCTAAGGGGTGGTGGATTTACAGCCTGTGGGAATCAAAGTGCTGTGGGAATGAAAATGCTTTGAACGGGGGTGGGGGGGAACCTACACTATATTGGCTTTTTGCTTGCGATTTCACTGGCAATCCAGGAAGCTTGCAGCTGATGGAGGAATGTCTTGGCTGCTGACCCTGGGGTGGGGGGATTCAAGTAGAGCTTTCTTATTTCATCTTTATGGTGGTGACTCACTTGACACTTGACTTTGTTCTTTAATTGTGATGTTTTAACATGAAACTTTGCAGATGGAGAACTGGCGCTAATGGAGCAAGGTCATTTTGCTCAATTGGTGTGAAGAGATTTAACCCAGGGTTTGATAGTCCTGTCTTTGTCAGGTTTCTGTGCCAGCCCTTCCCCAGCTTCAGATCTGATCCTGTTCCCAGTGAAAGCAATGGAAATACTGTTTCATGAGAGGGTGTTTCTGATTGTCGGGTTCTCTCTAGATCAAGATACAAAGCATGCCTATTGTTGATCTTCCCTACCTGAAGAGGACATCCTTCTAGTGCTGGCTAAGGCTGACATGGCATTTGGCTGCTGGGGTTGTGCTTGGCGTAATGCCTGGTGTGTTTCCTCCATGCCAGGAGGTGGTGGCTGAGAGCATCCATTGGCCTCGCTGGAGTACGTGACCTTGAAGAAGGTCATCTGCATTTCTGTGCCTCCACGTTTTCCAGCTATTAATGGGGACACCGTTGACATTGACAGTGTTTTCTAAAGCATATTGGAAGTGCTCTGAGACCTGCTGAGAAGTAATGTATGCAGGTATATTTATGGTATTTTGGTTCAGAGGCACTGTTAGCAATTAGCCTGGCCTCTGGCTTGATGCAAGCCATAGTTTCATACAGCTTTTCCTGTCTGGCTTCCACATTACAGTGTTTCTTCTTGACTCGAAGTTTTGGTAGGGAGAGAGGTATCTGTGTGACGAGGAGGGATGCCACAGACACTTTCCAAGGTCCTCAGCTGTCTGAAAGATCACAGAATGGTTTGGGTTGGAAGGGACCTTAAAGATCATCCAGATCCACCCCCCTGCCCTATGCAGGGACACCTCCCACCAGCCCAGGCTGCTCAAAGCCCCGTCCAGCCTGGCCTTGAACCCCTCCAGGGATGGGGCCCTTGAAGTGTTCAAGGGCTAGTTAGGGTAGACAAAAAGGTGCTGTTGCAAAACTAGCACTGGGCATTTTTTTGCATTTAAATAGCTTTAAAAATTATAGGGCTAGGATCCTCACTGCTGTCACCAATCCACTGAGTGCAGGACTGGACATCTGATTCAATTCCTGATGAATCATTATTTCCACTACTTGTTTTTCATAATTGCTTTTCCTAATCCTCATCTGCATTTGCGTTTACTTAGTGCTCACCATCTCCTTCATCCATGGGTACAAGTCATGAGGTATCAGCATTCCTGCTTGTGGCCCTTGTGGTGCTTGGTGGAGCTCCAAACACAGGAGATGATGATCTTTGGCTGGTGTAAATTATCAAAGCTGTGCTGATATGAGTAAATCCATAGCAATTTAGACTAGCTGTGGAAATGCCTGCAGGATATTTCATTCCTGCTGGCTGGAACAGCAGAAAACTGGTGGGGAAAACGGCCTTATTCAAACATACCTGACATAAGTAAGACACACAGCTGAGCAATTCTCTACTCCTTTGTTTTGGTTTGTTAAGGTTTATTAAAAAAAAAAAAACAAAAAAGTTTCGAGCTTCTGTGCTTATTCCTGCATATCAGGTGTTTTACAAGCTCTGTACATCCACTTGGACACACAGCAGCCTGTTAAATTGGTACCCAAGACAGATGTTCCCTGGCAGCAAATAGGGGCATACTTGTAATGCAAAGGATTGCCAGGTTAAATAAAGTTTAGCTACTTAAAAGATGAAAAGTTTCCCTTTGTATAACCAGAAGAAGGTTTGTAATTTTTTCTTTCCAGCACTGATTCCATTTGGGTTCCTTGCAGTTGGTAAAGGGATGGGAAGGCAGAGGGTTTGTTTGTATTCTTAGGAATTAACCCGATGGTGCTGTGTCAGAACAGTAAATGCTGCAAGAAGAAAAAGGCACCCAAGTCAAACCTTGTTGTCATAATTAAAGGAAATGATCCCTTTTGAACTTAAGCTGAATGTGCAAAGTGCCCTCACCCCAATATGTGTCACTGAAACCCTTCGAAATGGGGTCAATTATAAACAACTTCATTTCATTCATCTCTCCACGGAATAGGCGAATGGGGGCCAGAAAAATGTATTGGTTGGAAAAGGATGAGATCTTTTTAAAAAAAGAAAAAAGCAAGAAATTTCTCCTTCCCAGCATCTTGGAAGGAACTGCGAACAATGGAGGTGAACGTAAAACCCATGATGCAAAATCGTCTCCTGTGATTAACTCCCCATGCGTAGGCTGCTGAGCTTCCGCAGCCCCCCCGGCCGTGGGACCTGCTGCCTCATCAGCATCATTCCCCCTCCCTGCTCTGAGGCTGCATATATGTGTGTGTGTGTTTCTCCCCCCCCCCGGCTTGCTTTCATTCAGGAGAAATGTTGCCAGTGGGCAAACACTAATCCATCCTGACAGCTCGCCCCATCTTCCTGCTTTGGTCTGGCAATCCAGCAAACAGCTTGATTAAGGTCCCCGGGGCTTTATTAGTGCAGCTTGTTGCTTGCAAATTAATCAACAGGTTGCATGTGTTTAACTCTTTGCTGGGGCTGGTTGGGAAATGTTCTACATTGCTGTGGGCATCAAAGCAAGTCTTTTGAACTGGCTTTTAAATACGGTGTAGCAGAAATAGCCCGAAGTGGCGTTACAGCCTTGGTATCTTGGGGCAGGAGGTGAAGTGATCCTGTGGGTTCCGCAGGTGCTGCTAATCCGGCTTCCGATCTCTAATAGCAATTTTAGACTCTCACTTTATTTCTCTCTCTATTCAACCACCCCTCATAAAATATCCATTGCTCATGCTGAGGACAGCCAGATGAAACCTGTACTTTGCTTAATTATCCACAAGAAGTCATATGTCCTTTGGGCTCCTCCAAAGTGGAAGTGCACGTAGGAATGGGACCTTCTTGCTGTTTTGAAGTTTGTTCTGGACAATGTCCACAAGTTGCCCATATGTTGTATTTTCTTGTGTTATCTTTCAGACTTTGGTCTTTGTTCTTTACCTGTTTGGACTTGCCGGATTAGGAAAAAACCCTGTGTAGTTGCTGTGGTTTTCACTTGAGCTTTGATACTGAGCAGAAGATGGAGGGAACACACACTGAGTTTTCAGCTGGCTGTACAGATACCAGAGTGGAGAGGACTGATGTTATTGGGTATAATGGGTTGAATATTGTCTTACTTCAAAGACCACAGTATTTCTAGCTGCTTGCTTGCCTCTGCGTGGGGAGACCCACCTCCTTATCTCCGTTTCCCATTTCTACATGTGACCTCTCATCTCCTAATTGCTGGAGGTGCAACTGGAGATCATATCGGTGTGCACGCTCATGCCCCTTAGCACTCCATGTCTGTGATGGACAGGACAGATACCGACTGTGCTCCCACATGGTGCGAGCCCTGTGGGGGCCAGTGACGCTCTGCACATGGAATTACATTCGATCTGATCTGGACTTCACCCCACAACAAACAATGGTGAGAACAGCCTGAGCCATGCAGCTCCTATCAATTGTTTTTAGCAACAATCAAAGATAAAGGAAGAATGTGCCTATAAGGCGGTTGTCTCCCATCTCAGCAGGAGGAGAGCAGCCAGCAGGAGGAGAGCTGCCGAGGCCCGTTGCTCTGTATGCGTTCCCCCAGGAAGGGTGTATTTTCTGCGGTTTGCTCCAGTTGGAGAAGAGCAGTGCGTGGTGGGGAATTAGCCAACCCTCTGTCTTCAGCAGCTGGCCAACATCTGTCTCCTGGATGATGTAAAAATTCTCACAACTTGATAATAATTTTCATGCCTATTTTACCAGGAGGTTTTAGAGCATCTTAGTACTCGGTCTGACTTTGCACCCAGGTGGGAGCAGTTTTGTCGCTCTGTGCGTGCCAGCGGCCGGATGAGAGGCACAGAGGTTGGTGGACAGTGGCTACCCCTGTACCTCTGCTGTGATCTGCCTTCTGACCTCTCCATGAGCTCCTGATGCTGGTGCTCTCCTGCTGGGAGCTCTCTCCTGCCTGGTACACAGCCCTTTGCCTGGGGGTCACTGATGGTCTGTGCGCTTCCCCTGTGGGGCTCTTCCTCTTGCTGCTTTCTCTCCATTCTGACGGACCTCGGGCTCTCTTGCAGGGACCTGACTGCTCAGTGCAGATGCTGGTCCTTCAGCCTTAATTCTACGCTGGTGATGGCAATTCTGAGGTAGCCAGAGGTGATAAAGCTGTGTCCTGGGGACAGCTGGGGAGTTAAAGACTTGTGACCTAGAGAGACTTCGTGTATTTCCAGCCTCCAGACCCATTTGTATACCGTGATTGCAGCAGGGCTTGTAACAGCAGCAGAAAACCAAACAGTTAAACACTCCTGTTTTGTTCCTTTGCCTGTGGCCTGGCTCTTCACTGCTTGCAATGATCAGTTGGGCTAACCCACATGGGGTGTGAAGGGCTGTTGATCAGAGAGGTGCAATGGTACCTGCCTCAGCGTGATGCCAGGGAGAGTGAGGCGCTCTCTGGATCCAGGTTTGGATCCTCAGGATCTGTGGGTGAAGCAGCTTGGGAGAACAAGAGGCAAGCTTGTAGGTACCTGCATTGCCAGTAAGAGGTCCCTGGCAGAAGGGTGAAACACCTGCAGGCACCCTGTGTCTGAGCAGGGGCTCACCCACGTTTCTGCCTAAGGACCTTTCCAGGTATTGGCAGAAAAGCATATGCAGAGAAATTGCTTTATTTGCCACTTAAAATGCTGTAAAAGTTAATGAGCTTCTATGAGGGCGTTCTTTGGGGTAAATGGAGGGAAAAGTGGCATTTCCAACATAGGGGTTGGACTAGATGACCTTTAAAGGTCCCTTCCAACCCAACAGATTCTATGATTCTAAGGGGAGGCTTTAAGCTAAGTCACTTCTGGATGCTATAGTCCTGAGGATCTAGGGAGTCTTGGGAGAGTATTGATAGAGCAAGTACCAGCAGAGCTGAAAAAATTGCCTTCTGTAGAGGTCTCCTTATCACAGTTCAGAGGATGCTCTTGCTGAGTCTGGCTTTGCATCAGAGACACCACACCTGATTCCCCTGTCTCCCTTCAGTGAAGACTTTCCCTATAGGTCAAAGACGAGATTTTACCTCTGTCCATCCCTCAGGATGTTCATGTTTCTCTGATGACATGCAGGCTCAATCTCTGACCTCCATCCCCCCCTGCCAGCAGGGAATAATAAAAAGAAACCTGCAAACCTGTAAGCTGTGGGGTTTGGGAGGAGGAGAGGGGGCAATGCGTCTGCTCAGTGTTCTGCATCATGCCAGAGCCAGCGCAGCCAACGGGGGCACATCCCTGCATCCCAGGTCTGTCACATCCCCAGCCGCTCCTCTCGTAGTAACTGCTGGCCTTTGCATGGCAGCGTGACAGCGTGGTGGCAGCTGTGACGCATGGATCAGCCATGCCTGCTGCCGAGCCTTCGTTCCTGTTGCCAGGCAAAGAGGGGTGACCTTTTAGGAGAGGAGGAGGAGATGGTGGGAGAGCGATGGGTGGGTGGGAGGCAGTGGCAGCCCTGGATGGGGCTCTGGGGCTGCACTGTGTGGGGGGTTCAGGTCAGGGCTGGGGGTTCGGAGGCAGGGAGCGAAGCTGACAGCGTCTCCCTGTTTTGCTTGATTTCGTGGGTGCAGCAAGCCCCGTCCCCGCCTGCCTGCTTGGATTGAGAGGAAGATTTCCCCGGTGGGGCCTGCCATCTCTGTGGGATGCGACGCCCGAATTAATGGAGGAAGTATCAGGAATGGTGCTTGGTAAAAAGCTATTTATGGGCTGCTGCAGATCTGACTGTATTGCCTTTGGTGTAGGAAACTTCAGGGCACGACAGCCTGCCTCCACCTGTCTCAGCCTGACGTGAGCCACTGCGCAGTGGTCACCGGCAGTGGGGATGAGGGTCTCGCGCCCTGCACTGTGACTCCCCCATAAAATTGTCATATCAGCTTTGCATGGGTTTTCCTGTGACTCTGGGACCTGGACAGTGCTCTGCTCTTTGCATGCCGATTCTGGCGTAAAACCTTGGGTGGCTTCTCTGGAAAATAAAATCTTTCCCAGGTGTTTAAGGGCAGCATGAATGGGGAAACGATTATGAGCCTGTAAGTCTGGCTTGGTACGAGTGGCACCATCAATCCACCCAGACAGAGCCCTGCGCGAAGGGGTGAGATGGAACAGTACCAGACATAACCTGAAATGACTTAACAAGCTGCTGAAGTTTTTAGATGCACGTGTCATTTTTTTTTAATTTAAATTTCCTCTGACATTTCATAGGCTTCATCACTCAACGTGAAGCCAAGATCCATGTGAGTGTGTGCGGCAGGATTGTTTTTAAATTTTATTTTAAATACAGATGTCTGGAATAACTTTTTTGCACACACTGTAGGAGTGTAAAGGTTTCTAAGCAACATCATTTCATGCTGTTTGCATTAGAGAATGTAAAACAGGGTTCCTTTTTTTAAAAGTCTCTGCAGTGCAGGCATAATTACAGGATCCCATTATGCAGCATTGTGTCTACGGTGAAGCCTGTCCTAATGGAATATTCTGCCTTGTGCTGAAGTCTTACCTGCTTTTTACCCAGACACTTAAGGACTTAATTAGCATCATTATAGACTACCACCCCCTTCCTCAGCCCCATGCATGAAGGGATAATGATCTGTCCAAGCTAGTGCATTCGCTTCCCATGGTTAACAGCACCACACGGAGGGAGTGTTTCATAGCTTGCTGCTGCTATCTTGAAGTGAACATGGAGGAGGGGGGGAAAAAAAGGAAAGCATTTCCTAGGAGCAAATAAATATACTCTGTGTTTACTTGGCCTGGTCTTAGCTGTTGAGCTGGGATGGCTTTTGTCACTGGGAGAACCCTGTGGACCTCTTCCACATAATGCCTCATCGTGTGCTGCTTTGGCTACCTTATCTGACTGGCCATGGTGTGGAGTGGTGCCAGGCAGCCTTTGCTCTTGGTGTGCGGCAGGTGTGTGCCACAGGGCACCCGCACACCCTCGATTCTTTGGAAGAGTCCCCAGAAAACATCAGGAGCCATGTGGATGCAGCAAGCCCAAGGGTCTCACCTTCCCATGATGTCCATGTGGATGTGCTGCACGTGGGCAGCATCTTCCACTTACCTGCATATCCATACGTGCGTGTGCAGTTCCTACCACCCTCACTGGATGGTAGGAGTTGTCATTGCACCGAAAGCAGACGTGTTTGATGGGTTGGAGTGACAGGAGGTGGTGGGCTCGAGGGCACACTGGTGGGAGTGATGCCAAGGACGTGGGCTGCTGGGGAAGCTGGAGAGGATCACGCTGCTGCTACATGACTGCAGCTACACAGCTCCTGTCAGCTGGACGGTCAGTTTTGATCCCTTGTGCTTCGATGGTAAACAACGTTTGCACTGAGCTGCCCAACAGAGTTTTATAAACATCTGGGGGCTTTTTGCATTTTACGAGATGAAGAGTGTTGGCTTTTGTACCTGAGACAGGGCCAGAGAAGTTTTTATTGCTGGTTAGGTAACTTCTCTGGCACGTTGCCTTAGGAGGTCTAGACATTATAAATGAGGTGTGTGTGTGCTATGGTGCATGTGTTGTTTCATGTAATGGCTGTTGCTGCTGTGCCCTGTGCAAGGATGTAGCATAACGTTTTCCTACAGGTGTACAGCTCTCGGTCCCCTTCATCTCCTGTGTCCATCCTGTGCTGTCCTTTCTACCCTACCAGGGTCTCTTCCGTGCTCCCCCAGCAAGTTTTCGTTGGAATTTTACTAACATCTTGCGGGGAGGAAAATTTAGCCGTAACCTCTGCTCTTTGTACTCCTCGGTGTTGATGGGAAGGGGCACTATGAGAGCGGTTAGGGGGTTGGGAGTTGGTCTTGTTGGGACATGGCCCTCCAGAGGAGCTCCTTGAAGGCTTGTGCCCTGTCTCTTGTGGCACCTGAAGACAAGAAAGACGTAGCTGTGATGCTGATTGAGTCAGTCAAGGGAAACAGAGGAAATCTGAGTCCTGAGCATCACCTGCTTGCTCCCTCGCCTCAGCAAATGATGTCTGCCCTGGGCTGATGCAAGGAAGTCACCCATGCTGGTGGGCAACCCTCAAAGCCCAGAGCTGCTCCTGGGTCTCATCATCTCCTTTTCCGCTTTGCTTATCCAATATGACTCTCCTGCATTGTCCGCTCCTAGTGAGGACTGATGCAGTGCTTGTTATTTTTCACAAGAGCCATTTGGCTGCTGCTTTGGCTCTTCCAGCCTCTGCCCTCAAAGAGCTGTGTGTGATCCCTGCTCGGATAGCTGGGGACTCCTCCTCAGGCCTCCCACCCTGCCGCACGCAGCAGTGCTTGACACAGCCTGTCTGGCGTGGGAAGGTGCAGGCAGTCCTGGGCCCCCAGCACAAAGCCCATCCAAGCTCCAGCTGTCCTTCTTGCTTTCCAGTGAGATGGCCGGAGGTCTTGGGCAGTGCTCATTCCGTTCATAAACACCGCAAATGGTGCCAGATGGGGCTTTATAGGATCACATCGTCTGCCCTATGCTCTGTGTATTTTAAACAAACCTGGGAGGGGGTCTGGGCTGGATCCTTGTTTGTTCTTGAAGGAACTGATGCGGGCTTCAGAGTCCTCATCCATCCATCCATCTTCCATATGGAGATAAAAAGTTTTGGCTGAACACTGCTAAATGTGCCGTCATCTATCACAGCGGAGGCGGGATTGTGTCAAGGAAAAATAATCCACCATCAGGCTCAAAAGAAGAAAAAAAAATAAAAGGAAGAAAGAAATAAGATTTCCAGTGAAATGCATTGCTTTTAAAAATCCAATTCACTCTTTGCCCAGTCATTGTTTGGTTTTAGACTTGTTTCACATGAAAGCAACCTTTAAAGGTTACTTTTATCCCTCTTTAATGAGCTATAGAAATGAGCCTGGTCTGCTGCAGGGCAGAGGCCAGGGGATGGGACCGCATGTGGAGCTGATGCATCCCCTTTGGAGCGGCTGTGTGAGCTATACCACCAGCTCCCTGGCTGCCAAATTCTGTAGCCAGCAGCTTTCAGCAAGAAAAATGAAAGAGGATCATTGATGTATATCTTTCCCCTTGCTGCGGTGGAAATTATATATGCGGCAGTGTGTGGGGGAGAGAGGGAATATAGATTGCTGTGTGTATTTTTCTGAAGCATTCTGGATCGTGGGGCTTGCACCCTGGGGGCCAGGTTTTCTGAACACCCTCCTGTGCCGAGTGCTGAGCTCTGTGGAGATGTGTCCCAGCAAGAGCTCTTGGAATCCTGATCTCTGTGGTGAGCATCAGCCATCTGCACCCTGGTCTCCATCCTGCCCATGTGAGCATCCTGGTCCCCATCCTGCCCTCCGTGGGCAAAGCACTGCCTGCTGGTGCCCCATATTGCCCCTTTCCTCCTCAATTCACCTGGGCAATTAGGTGACAGTGAGGGTGCCAGAGCACCTCTGTGATGGAGTGTCACAGACAGGAGCAAGACAGGACACAGGAGAGTGTCCAGCTCATTAGAAGGGCTCTGCTCCAGGGCAGTGTGAGGTGGGAAGGGTGGGCATGGGGCAAAGCTGCTTTGCAGTCCATGGGTGGGCTGTGGGAGGCACAAGTGGGGCTCCCTCAGCTCCACACAGCAACTTGCCTGCATGACCTAAGGGGCTAAACAGGGACTGACAAAGATCAGAGCCTCTAAACAAGACTCATCACCCATGTATCTGTGGATTGAGCTTCTTCCTACTCCTGGCTATCCGCAGGTAATCCTTTCTGCCCAGGCATCATGCACAAGTGGCTCCAGCATCCCCCAGCCCACCTGGGAAACCTCCCAAACTGTCTGAGGGCTGCTGCATTTTCTCACTCTACTTCCAACGACTGTGCTATTAAAACATTTCTCTCCTTTTTCTTCTGATGCACATCACGTTGCTTGAGGCTTTTAGGGGAGACCTGGCTGATGCAGAAAGAGCAGCGGTGGGGGGGGAAATGAGTGGTGCCATGTATAGAAAACCCAGTGCACTCGTGCTTCGGTGTGTTGGGGTGGATGTGGTGTTCTGGGACATGCAGCTTTGGATGAACCATGTCTGCACGGGGGTTGAAGGCAGCTGTGAAGGGCTCAGTGCTGGATGAACATGCTGGCTGTGCTCTAAGGTGGGTGAATTTTACATCCCTGCTGGTGGCGATGCCAGCAGCAGTTTGCAGTCAGCTTGGAGCTCTGGTCCTTGCCACCCTCTAGAGAGGTTGTGCACTGCTCCAGCTCCTCTTGCAGCTGATGCTGAGGAACTGGGTGGCCTCCGTAAGTCCATGCAAGGTGGCAGTTATTGCTAGGTCTCATGGTTGTCTAGCCTGTGCTCCCTCCAGGAGACTTACACTTGCTTGGTGTGGTTTTGATGTGCTTTGAACATGACCAGGTAGCTGGATGTGCTTGTGATCATAGTGTTCCCAGGAGCTGAGGGCCTGCTGGGTTTTTGGGGAAGAGGAGAGGAGGTCACCAGCTGCTCAATTTTTGCTCAACAGACTCCTCTATCCCAGGAGGCTTGAGGCGATGAGGCAGCTGTATGTATGGATGTGGTTTTGTCTCTCTCTTTCTCTATGCATGTTGCTGTCCCTTGGCGCACTCTGGGCTTCCTCTGCTTATATTCAAGTTGTGGGACTTAAAATCCCTCCCTGTGCTGCTCTTGTGGGAGCTGGAATTGGCTGAGGCTGCATGTACCCTCTCTGCACCTTCTGGTGCCTCCATTGGGCAGAAGCAGGGGCTGAAAAGTGTTTTGGTCCCTCTGCTTTGGCTGCTGCAAAGTGTTTTGTTTTGTTTTTCTCCCACAGTAACTCGTGTGCTGTGACTATGGGGTCTCTGTGGGTGAGATTTGGGAAAATGAAGTTTTTCTCACACTCCTGATTGCATGGCAGGTTATCTCCATGCTTTGTTAAAAGAGAGCACTTTGGAGCGTGTTTGCTTGGCCCAGTGGGTTGCGCTGGGTCAGCAGGAACATGGGACAAGTGGTGTAATCGGCCAAGTGACAAGTGGGGGTAATCGCGGGAAGAACAAACCATGGTCATGTTGCATGAAATTGTCCCAGAGCAAGGACAGAAAGGGGAGAAGAAACAGGCTGATACGGGCAGTTAATGGCTGTTAAGAGCTACCGTGACCCATGGGTCATCTTAGCTTCCCTGCGTGTTTCCAGATGGGACCTTAGAGAATCACAGGTCCCCTGGTCCCATGAGCTGGTGCTGGGACAAGGGCCTCCCCATCAGTAGATCTACCATGGTTTCTGGTGTTATTTGTTGTCCTTTACTTGAGTGGATGAGTCTTGGTGTGACAGGAAAGAGTGAGGAGTGTTGGACTAAGTGACTTTTAAGGGTCTCTTCCAACCCAAATCATTCTATGAAAATGTAGTGCAAGATACTAGAGCCGCTCAGTAAAGGGGTTTTGATGTGGCTGCACTGCCCAAACTGCTGGCCTCAGTGATGCCCTCCTATAGCCGTTTTTCCTGAATTCCCTTTTCCAGCAGAAATCATGTCTGTCTTCTTTATTGGACCTGTTTGTATGTGAGGGGGTTGAAGGCTATGATGAGTTTGGTGTATTTGCTGCTGTTGTGTGATGGCTGACGGCTGCTTGCCCCCACAGCAGGACCAGTCACCGTGGGATGCTGTGCACAAGCAGGATGTGGTGGCTTGGAGAGTGGTTGTCTACTGGGGAGCCGCCAGTGCAGAAGGCACCGTAGGGAAATTCCCTATGAACCAGAACTGAGGATGCTGTGCTGTTTTCTATAGAAGTGTCAGAAGGCCACTGGAGGCAGTGGGCAATGGAGAACAACTTTCCTATGGGAAAGTAAAGACTTGTTCCATTTTTAACCCTTGCTAATTGAGTCCAGGGTGAAATGTGACCCCAGGTTACATAGTTGTAATGCCTTCTCTGTGCGCTGGGCTCTGGGCCCTCAGGAGGGGGAAGGAGCAGTAGTTTGCTGGTTTTGGCCCAGCTCCACGAAGAAGCAAATTTTTTAGCAGCTGTAAATAAAGAAAATCAAGAGGCAGGAAGCGGACATCTCCTTAACAGACATTGGAGCTGATAGCCCTTTGCATGGCCTTGGGGACGCCTGCCCAGGCCAGCGTGTGTGGCTAAGGCAGAAGAAGGCATGGGAGAGTGGCAGGGGAGTTTGAGGTGCCTGGGGGGGAAACAAGGCAGGAGTATGTCTGCATGGGAGCCTTCGTCCTGGGAAACATGTGAACTGGCCCTGGACTGCCGTGGCAGGAAGGAAAAGAGCCCAGATAGGCAGTCGGTTTTGGCAGGGGTCTCCTCTCCCTGCTCAGAACAGGTATAATGAACTTTCCATGCTCAGCACTCTGCAGATGTTCACAGATGGAGTTGTCTCGTGGAGGCAGGGAAGTAACGCTAATCCTGTGCGATTAGCAGGAGCTGGGCTGGATCCTGGTGCCGTTACAAACCATCCCTGTGAATCTGGGAGCCCTGTGGGCATCCCCAGTGTCTGGGGGAGGGCTGGGAGTTACACCCAGCATGGGCACCTCGTAGCAGCAGCCTGCATGGGAGACACATTATCCTGGGTGACTGGGGTCTCCCCCCACTCCCTCTTGCCTCTTATTTCCAGGAGGCTTTGTAATCTGATGGTTACACTAAGACAACAGTCATAAATAGTTTATTCAAGCCTTATTAAATATAGATAACTGTAGCCTAAAGGTAACTTGTGGGGGAACTTGTGCCTGCTGTTCTGCTCTGTTATGAAACCTGAAAGTTATTGTTTCTTTAAGTACTTGGTTTTTTTCCCCTGCATGTTTACTTCTTTTTCAACCTTACAAATATTAAATATGCCGTGTCAGGTTAGTTTTGTTGCAGTCTCTTGGGAAGAGCTGCCCATTGGGAACTTTCCCTGCCTTGAGGATGTCAACAGATCATTTCTCCTCCATGAGGAAAACAAACGGACGTAAGTATAAAATGAAAACTTAAAGATGAGGAAAAAAAAGAGAAGTTAGGAACAGTGAGCAGTTGCTCTGGACTTGCTTGGAATATCCTTGTATTAAATTCCCTGTTATCTGCAGAGACTTCAAGGAAAAGGGGCAGGGTAGACGAGACCTGAGTGGTGTTACATACTTCCAGACCTCCTCAGGCCATTAGGATGGAGCAGACCAGCTGCTTGTGAGGCTCCAGATGTTGCCTTTGGGAATGGATCTCCCACAGGAGCCAGCTGTCTGCAAGCTCTCTAAGGTGCCTTCCACTTCTGTCTGTGTGGAGCAACTTCTATGAGTCTCATCCCCCAAAATGGCATGAGATTAATCCCTGGGGCTATCCAGGAATGCGGGATGGGGAAGAAGAAATGGCAAGAAGTCAGTGGAAAGCCCAAAGGATCCTCAGCTCTGGGCATGGGTCTCCAGACACAGCACATGTCGCAGGCAGGCGAGGACTGGACAAGAAGCTCGTGGGTTTGGTGACCATCCCTGATGTCTCTCTGGGCAGCTGAGCAGGCTTTTTCTCAGAGGTTTTGTCTTTGCTGGAGATCCGCAACAGGAAGCTGCAGAGCTTGGATGAGACAGGCTGGCTTTGGTCCCTCTTGGTGGCTCACAGACCTCAGCATGGCGTGGGCTGCGTGGAGGCACGTCGACTGTCTCTCAAACTCCAAGGCTGGTCTGAGGTGAAGCACTTTCGAACTGCAGATCATCAAAAGGATGGTGCCAAGAGGGCTGGAAGGGGACAAGGGAGCGTGTGGCAGTGGGGTGGCTGGAGTGGTGCCGAGGCAGTGCTGGCGATGGAGAAGACAGGCTGGAAGGGAGCGTGGCACGTGGTCCAGGGCATAGCCATGACAAAAGGGGGCTGGCGGTGGGGTGCAACAAGTGGCAGAAGCTCCATCACCTGTGGGCAGGTGCCTGGGAAGTGTCACATCACTGCTTGGTGATGCTGCTGATGTAGGACACCGCAGTGTGCAGGACCTCCCCGAACACGGGGAGCCGTCCCTTTTGTTCTTGAAGACAAAGGACCTCTCTCTGGATCTCTTCCAGGATTTAGTGCTTTGGTGTGGAACAAGAAATTCTCTGTTAACCCTACTCCCCTCTCGGCCTGGTAAACAGGAGGCGCCAAGCAATCCACTTACCTCTTCCGCCTCTCGGAAATCCTGGAAAATAAATGTTTTGCTGCTAGTGCAAAACAATTAGAAATGAGGATTTCTACTTTCTTGCTGGAAGTGCCTTTTCCCACCTCCTTGATTAACCTTGGATGCAGATGCTAGTCGTTAGCTGTGCAGCTCAGGATTTTCTGTATGTTGCCAGGACTTTACCGGTGCATCTTGTAGCAACAAAAGGAGATGAAACATCTGGTCCAGGAGGGAAAACCCCCCCATGGAGCTTCCTGCCAGCTTGGCTGAGAGGGAGGAAGGGACAAGTGGGTGGAGAGGGCACAAACAAGATAGCATTCAGGGTGGAAAAATGTGATCTGGATTCTCCATAACAAACTTGTCTGCTCTCCCGGAGACTCTCTGAGCCAGCACAAATGGGATTTTTGCAATGACTGGAAAGTCCAAGCCTCCCAGTCCCTGAGGATGATGGGGGGCAGTTTGCGGAGAGGCACGGGTGGGTGGGAATGTCCTCCCCAAATTCTCTTGGGAGGTGTTGATGAGGACCATTGCTGTTATAGCTGATTGACTGCTGCTGAGTGGGGAAAAAACGGTGATGTCAGATGAAGACCGTCAACCAGGGAGGGGGACGGGGACATGTGACACTGTGCCACGGTGAGGATATTAATTCTCAATTAACTGTTATTGCTGAAAAGCTGTATTGTTCCTCAGGGAGGGACAGATGATGATCTACGTCATCCTCATTATTTCAGCTGGCGGTCCCCGGCGGTCACTGGGAACAGACCCTGTTGGTGCTGTTGCTGGTGTCAGAAGCGAAGGCTTCGGGGAGATCTTATAGTGCCCTTCCAGTATCTGAAGGGGGCCTACAAGAAAGCTGGAGAGGGACTTTTTACAGGGTCATGGAGTGATAAGTTGAGGGCTAATGGCTCCAAACTGAAAAAGGGGAGATTTAGATTAGATATCGGGAAGGAATTCTTTACTGTGAGGGGGGTGAGACACTGGCCCAGGTTGCCCAGAGAAGCTGTGGCTGCCCCATCCCTGGAGGGGTTCAAGGCCAGGCTGGACGGGGCTTGGAGCAGCCTGGGCTGGTGGGAGGTGTCCCTGCCCAGGGCAGGGGGGTGGAACTAGATGATCTTTAAGGTCCCCTCCAACACAACCCATTCCATGATATGCTGGGGTTGGCTCCTGGGTGGCCTTGTGATGGTGGCAGCCCTGTGCTGACCTTCCCCGATGTGTCAAGCAGGCACGGAGCAGCCTGGGCACGGATGAGCAAACTTTCTTACCAGCCTGTGTGGATTGAGCACATTCGCTTTGTCTCATTTTGGGCTGTGGAGAGCATGTTCAGGATGATGCGAGGTGATGTGTTTTTTCAGGCAGCATCTGGGCATGGGGGAATGGAAAGGGACAGTCCTAGTGCCCTGCTGGGAAAAGGGCTGCTTTAGTAAATAAGTGAGTGGGATCCCTGGGGCTAATGAAGTGTTGTGGACACCAGCGGGTGTGTTTTGCATGGGTTAGCAGGGACAGACACACTGGGGATGACAGGAGCCAGGGAGCTGGTGGGGCAGTGGTGTGTTCAGGCTTGGGAAAGCCTGCTGCAAAAGTGACGCTTGCTTTGTTTAGAAATTTGTTTTCAGTCTTTGCATGATGGAGCCTGTGACCACCCTTAGCTTCACTGGACAGAAAGGGATGGTTTCTGTAGGACCCTTTTCCTCTCTTCCCAGTGAGGAGCGTGGCTGGTGTTGCAGAGTGGTTGCAATATTAGACCATCTTCAGAGTTTGACAAGTCATCTTGCAAAAATGTGAAATAAGTTGCTATTTGCAGAAAGGTTTTGTGGAAAAGGCACTTAACGCGGAGGAAGAGGGCTGGTTTCCAGAGCTGTCGGCTGCTGCGGACAGCATGTACATCTTCATGTGGAAGGGTGGCGAAGTTAAGCGTTTCTCTGTAGACATCACAGATAAACATCATTTTAAGGCAGGAAAAAAAACAAAATGGGGAGGTAAAGTCCTTGCCTGTGACCACAAGCAAATCCGGGTGGAGCTTTAGAAAGGGCAAAGAGGTTCCTGGCAGGCAGCTTCACGCGCGGGTCCCTCGAGTGTCCCCCTGCCCAGGCTGAGCTGCTGCGCTCTGCCCAGGGGCTGAAAGAGCAGCGGGGAGTTGACGGCCAAAACCTTCCTTCCTGATGTTGGGAAGGACGATGGGTTCTTCGTCAGGGTGAATCACGCTCTGGCGCTAAGCAGCTAATCCTGCCGACTGTGGCTGTCCCCTGATAAGCTATCCAGCCAACTCTGATTAGTTTCCAGCAACTTCATTAGAAAAATAATGTTAGAAGCAATTGGAAGGCAATTATGTTTTATGTGACTAATGTTGTTAATTATTATTACTTTTGTTAGTTTGCCTAATCCAAGGTTCTTCCATTAATAGACGTTACTAATTTGTACCTCCAGTGCACTGACTTCCACCAGTGGATTTCAGAGCATTTCCCCAAACTGCCCTCTATTTTGTATTTACTGTAGATTAACATTTTATTTAAAGTTAATTATCTTGAGCTGTAAATTTCCATGGTGTCCTATAAACATCAAGCAAGCTTTGCAGTCTGGGTTATTTTTACAATGTGTCAGGCAAAGAAACACAGGATAACAGTTTGGGAATGCTGGAAGACATATGATTGAAAACAAAAATTGGCAGATAAGTGATTTGGAAGAGCGTACCCTTCTTGGTGCAGGATGTTAGTATTGTGTTGGGTATGGATGGAGATAAGAGGGTTAGAGGAAACTTAAATTACTTGTTTGCAGACCCAGAGTGACTACCCCAACTGTGCGCAGGGGTGTCTGATTCTTCTCTGTGCTCTGGTGGTGAGACGGAGCTGTAGCACAGGACCTGGTGGTTTAGTGCAAGGAGTTTAGGGACTATTAAGACTGTAGGCTGGATGTGGAAAAAAAAATCCATTGACCAAAGCTTTTATCATGCTTCCTTTTTTTTTCCCTCCCCTTTTTTCTTTTTTTTCCTCCATGAGCAACTGCACTGGGGCAATCCAAGAGATGTCCTTGCGCTCTGCTGGGCGCATGGATCCCGATGGGAGCACCGGCTGGCAGGGCTTGGAGCGGAGCAGCTGGGCTCCCTGGAGCTGCTGGATGGCAAATGGGCCTTTTTGTTGTGTAGTTGCCAGAGATGCCCCTTGCAACCCTCAGTGTTGTCGGGTGGGCTGTCAGCCCGCAAAAAGCCTGGCTTAAAAATGGATGGAGGGCTCCAGGCGATCTCTGTAACATCAACATGTGTTCAGGCAAACTGTGTCCATAATTCAGCACGTTTAGTTGTGTTAACAAAGCTCCTTGCCAGCAAGCGGAGTGTTTGTTTGGAGATGGCATTGTGATCCCTGTATATCTGTGCAAGGATTATTTTCATTCCTAAAAACAATAACAAACCACGAAACTGGAATTTACCATATAGAAGCAGCAGGAGGGGGTCAGGGGTTGTCTGCATCGAGGGCTCTGCTTGTTGTGTTTGGCTTGGAGAGAGATTACATGTGTGATTTTGGGGGCAGCAATTGATCTTCATCTGTTTTAGCTTCCTCCTTTGATGGAGTAACAATATGTGTCTGTGCTGCGAGGTAAATCGCTCAGTGGGTCCAGTGTAGGATCGTACTGGGGTGGTTGCAAATGGCAGGGACTGGTACAAGAGGGCCCACCTTGTCCAAAATACTGTGGGGCACTTAATGGCCAGTCATTTAGTGTTTGGTTTTTTAAGCACTGTTCTATCATTGGGTATTTTGTTAATAAACTCATTGTTTGGTTTTGTGCAGTTGAATGAGTTCTGTACAGCTGAGAGCTGGCTTTCTGCATCCTTTGCGTGGACACTGATTTACCATGTGTCTTTGGTTGGGTCACTCGGCTTCCTGCTCGGCTGCAGTTCTCCACCTCAAATTGGCACAGCGTTAATTTATTTCTCAGATTTAATTTTGAGTGCAGCTTTAATGGAAATGTTAATTTACAGTGAGTAATTTGTAGTGTGTGATTTAGGAAAATGCTCAAGTTTTCCATGTGGTTATCAGATAGTAACTGTAAAAAACCCATTCCTCTACTAGATCTAAGCTAACAAAGGTCATAACAGTGGTTATTGAGGATAAAACTACTTTGCAGTCAGTTAATGTTCCATGTGATTATTTATGGGTAGCTTTCTGACCATCATGTGAGAAGTATCACAAACTTTGTGATTAGTTACTGGGAGAAAGCTGCTGTTGGAACATGTTAACATTGGAGTTTCTCTGCCTCAGTTGTGCCCTGCAGCCCTCCCCGGCTCTGTTTGTGAGGCTGGGCATCAGTGTCACAAAAGCTGCGCTTGCAAAGTAATGAAGAAAAATCCCTTTTTATTTATTTATGTCTTATTTTTCCTTAACACCCTCCTGTTGTGGATGGGAAGCTCTTGCAGTGGCCTTTGGGGAGCGTGCCTGGCACTGCAGGGAGCAGAGTACGACACAGAGGCACTGAGCGAACACCTTGGCAGGTTTTCAGTTAGGGACGTCGACGCCTGATGAGCACTTCAGACACATCTCTTGCGCTGTCCTTGCATTTCCCACTGCTTTGGAAAGCTGCACGGCCTCATGCTTTGCTTAGGGGTCTCTCTTGCACTTATTTGCCAGCCCTTTTGCAGTGGCAGAGGAAGGATGCTTGCTCCGTTACAGGACTGTCTCTTCTCTGCCTCCAGTGCGAACTTAGATGGATCAGGTATTCCTGTTCTGCTCTGGTTTCCCATCTCAAAAATTGGGAATAAAGCAGTTGCCAGCTTTGCACACTTAAATTCAGAGGTCGGCCCCATAGACATGCCTTAGACAAGGAGAAGGTGTGGATGAACTGAGTTCTCTCTTCTCTTACCCTGCATCCAACTGTCTCCTTGTGAGTGGCCTGTCCAGAGCATGGAGCTCATCTGACAAGGTTTTTGGAAGGTGGCGTGGTGACAGCAAGGTGGGATGAGTGTTATGAACTGGATCAGAGTGCCTGGTTATTTGGGAGATGGCAGCCCAACAGGATGTCTCCACGTTCTTACCACAGCCCTGTACACTGGTGACTGGCATGGGAGCACAGAGCAACTCAGCCTTGCCTTTTTTCTTAAGGAGAAAATGTTTGCTGAAAAGTCTTGTGTTGGGTGCAGATGTTTTATGTCTCTCATCCATGGAGGTCAGCTGGAGTTCTGCCAACGCCACTGACGTGTGTGCAGAAGAGGCCAAAACCCTCCCACAGATGAGCGCTGTGGGACTTGTCCATGCACTCTGAAAGACGGTAGCTTGGCTCTTACAGCACTGCAGCACGAATGGGGCCTGAGGCTGAACTGATGACATTGGTGCAAATCCAGGGTAAGAAGGTCTTGTGTAGCACCCCTGGTCCCCATGCCGGGCTGGCCCGGTCTCCATGGAAAGCTGGAGATGACCCATTTCCCCCATGAATTTGTGAGCTCCTTGTCTCTCCTCCCTGTGGGCATCTCGCTGTTAGCACTGGTCTTCCAACCCGCCTGCATGATGCTCTTTGCTCACTATCTCCATTTATAGGGAATTTAATAAGATATCAATTAAAGAAATTAAAACAAACTGAAGATGTCTGTCAGTGGGAAATCTGGAGCGAGGCAAGGTTATTGGTAGCAGTTGTTTAAAATCTTGTCAGCTCTTTTTACAGAGAGTCCCTGTTGCTGTGGGACAGCTGGGCTGGACCTGGGTGCTGGAGCAGTTGGTGGCAGCCCCTGCCCGGGACCCTGTCCCTCTGCTGGGACCATCACGGTGGGTGGCTCCTGCCTGCCCTGCTCATGATATAGGGGAGAGATGCTGATGAGAGAAGCGGGCTTGAGGGAGTCCCTCTTCGTAAAGAACATGCTGGATAGACACTACTAATTAGCTCTTGTGATTTAATGTTTTCCTGTTTGCATCCCGCGTGTTTGGGGGATATGGTATTTATGGTCCTATGGGGAGGATGTGAGCTGGCATGGAGAGAGGAGATTTCTGTTCCTTCAGAGCTTTATGACCCTCTTTCCTCTTGAAAACTCCAGCTGTGAGGAGACCAGGAAATTGGATATTTGTTTCTGACTGAGTGAATTAGCATCTGTCTCTCTGAAATCTCTTTCTCTAAGTTTTGCTGCGCTTTAAGTATTGTTTTGGCTTGCTGCCCCGCACCTTTGCAGTGTCAGCACCGGGAGAGCCTCCCTCTGCAGTAAGGGGCCATCCCAAACAATTGACAGTCTCCGAGCCTGTCTAGGGTCTGTGGTGTATTGAGCTCTCCCCTGGTTTCAAGAGGGTGGAGGCAGAAATCCTCTGGTCAGCATCCCTCCAGGCTCAGGTCTCCTCTCCTGACCCCGTGAGCATCAGGGTGAGCGAGCCTGAGCACTGAGAGTGCACCAGCACTGCCTGCGTGCTCCTGGCATCCCTGGGCCCTTCTTCCAAAGCCACCTGGAAGCAAATTACTTATCTTTAGAAGTTTGGGCTGCTCTTGCTCTGTATTCACAGTCTGGAGATATTATCCTTTGTCTGGTGTTATCCCTGGGGAGATTGTGATGTACAAAGCAAGGACTTCGTTGTCTTTGCCTAGATGAAGTCTCAGCCCCACTTGTCCCTGCTGTTATTGTCACCTCTTTCTGATCTTTTTCTGCTCCTCCTGCCGTGTTCATCAGCTCCTGCTGTGGCCACCTCTGCTCCAGCTGCCTCTTGTTTGTTAGGTACTTCCCCTCTCCTCCACTTCACCCCCAAAAAAGCTATCACACAGAGCAAACCATCTCCTCCAGCCTTATTAAAAACATGGGATATGTATGTGCATGGCTCCTGGGCTCTGTGTGATATTGTTTGATCAATTGAGAGCAAGAGGAAGGAAAATGCTGAGTTGAGGGAATTCAATAGGCGCTGTTAAAAAAAGATGTGTCCAAAAACACAAACATGATCTCATGCTACATCGACATTGTGATCTGGGAACTACAAAGGGCTGAGTCTTTGTGTCTGGGCAAACAAAGGAACAGAAATAGCAACCCAGAAATATTAGTTCATTGTCAAAATGATCTTCACTCTGGCCATATGATTTATATGGAGCAGAAACCAGGGCAGCTCTGCTGCTTTATGTAAGTGAAGAAGAGTGAAAGACCACTGAAAATACCCCTTCTAGGCTTTGGTCTGGATGTTTCTGTAGCATCAGAGAAAAAGCTCTGCTGTGGTCTCTAAGTCACTGGAGTGGCTTCTTCATGCCTACATTAGAAAATCAGCCTTCAAGTCATGCTGTGGCTGAAATGCATCTAGTGCCACTGCTGCTTCTAATTTAGGAATGTCACTTGGAGGCTATCGAATGAGCAATACTTTGATCCTGCCTTGGCATTTGCACACCCAGCAGCATCCTGAGGGCTTGTTCTGGGTGTCCTTCTTGCCAGCTGTCTCACATTACCATTTGTGTCCAGGAAAGTCAGCCCAAGACCATCCATGGAAAAAGAGCTGTGAAGGAGAATCAGGACAAACGGGGTTCACAAATAGGCCCTCGGGGAAAGGGAGCTGGGTGGGGAGGAAGGAAGCGTGTTTCAGAGGTTGGTCTCAGCCTGGTCCGTCCCAATGCCTGTACAACCTCTGGTACACTGCTACCCTTGGACCAGCCCTGTAATGGGCCCTGGGAAGCCATGGACAGCAGGGGTGAGGAGCTGTTAAATGTGATTTAAGGGACAAGAGGTAGAACTGGTACTATGCCTGTGGGTCAGCCTGAGACCCTGCTCCACTGAACCATCTTCCTTTTCTCTTGCTATTTTCTGTGGAACATTTTTTCCTTTTTCTCAGGATCTCCTTTTTTTTTTAATAATTTGGATGCCTGTGTCTGTGCAGATCAAACAACATACTTCCATCATTACAAGTCAGTGAGTCACAAAAGCCATAGCGACTCTATCTTAAAAATAACCCCAAAGCCCTAGTGCAATTGCTGTGCAGGCTGGGATGTGTTCTTGCATTCCCCAGGGAAAGCTGGAGGCAGACTGAGGAAGAGACCCAGGGAGAGACAGTCATGTTCATGAATAGGCTTTGATGACTTTTTGTATCTGCTTTTTGTCCTCTTTGCAGCTCAGCTTTATGCTCTGATGTGAGCTCTCTGAAATGGACCCTCTTCTACCTCCATTCCTTTTGCCTTTGTCTCCTCTTCTTCCCCCTACCTCCTTTTTTGTAGGTGGGGAGGTTTAGAAAGATCTCGTTTGTTAATAAAACTGTGCCTGCTTCAGCCACTTTAGCACTAATGTGAAACAAATATTATTTCAAATGCTCAGCTCTTTTCTCTCCTAGGCAATGGGAGGGAGTGGAAGAGGAGAGGCAGGAGTATTTCCTGATGATGCTCTATTGACAAGGAGTTTTGCGTCAAGCCCAAACCTAGTCTATTGATAAATGTGCAAACTCTGAGCTTTGGGTACTGGGGGAGATGGAGTGCCGCCCTGCAGGATGTCACATTCCCTGGCCCAGCTTGGGGACACCTGAGTCTCCGCTGTAGGGCTCAGCGGAGGAGACACAGAAGAGCTGGGAGGCTCGTCCCGCCTGCAGGGCTGGTGCCATTCAAGGGTGCTCTGGACAGTAATAGAAAAGGCAGTGCCGGTACCTCTTTGCTTTGGGGCAACTCCCTTAACTTCTTGTTGACATTGTTCTCCCCATTTGTAAAATGGGGGATAACACCTCTCCCTTCCTAAAAATTGCTCAGTTGTTTAGTTCTTTTGGATGTCTGGACACATAGCACCCTTACGTCTCCTAATAAAAGAGACTCCAGCACAGTGGCAGTAGTGTTTCCATAAGCGTCTCTTTCTAAGACAGGACAGTAAAGCACATTCCTGTTTATCCCCAGACTGGACATGGGTGACGGTGGTGTAGGAGAGAGGTGGCAGCCCCTGTCCATAGGTGGGAGCGTGAGCAGTGGTCAGACCAGCACCGAGTGCCTCTGCTGTTGGTGTGCCACGAGCTCTTTCATTTAGAGCCTGCTCCTGTCAGACCTGGTAGGGGTTTGTCATCAATTAAATGGGGAGGGGGAGCACCCAGCTCAGCACCTGTGCCCCATTCTTCCTACCTGTAAAACAGCTGCAGTGCAACCTCTCTTGAGACCGAATCCATCAATTACACCCAGGACTTGTTTTGAGCTGCTGATCTGTTGATGCCCTTTTGTGACCTTAGGAGTGACCCCACGAGGACAAGGACCATGTGGGGTGAAGTGGCACATACCATCACCTGCATATCTCCAGAGACACGTGCTGATGGCCTCAGCCTTATCTTCCCTGTCAGTGTCATCAGGCGAGGCTGGTGTTGGAGAGTGGCGATCCCAGAATAATCCAGCAATAAGCTTAAACATGAGATGAGGCTCACTTAGAGATGTGGGAAAATAAAGATACACTTAATGAGACACACAGACATAACAGGTCACCAGTAAGGTGTTTAATTTTATTTTTTGGTGATATGAAAAACAGGGAATGGAACTGCAATTGTTCGGCCTCTTCTTGGTTTTCCTGTTTGTTTTTGCTTTTTTACTGTTCAGGGCAGAAAATGCAACTCTTCCAGCTGCCCAGTTTCAAGTTACCTTCTCTGAATATCTCTCTTCTGCAGTATTACCTGTAGCTCTTCATGGTGACTCCCCAAAATCTCACTGCACAGCCATACTCCTGGTGGGTGTTACTTTCCCTGTGAAAAGTGATGGGAAAAGCACTTGTCAGAAAGGCAAGTGTTGTAGGTAGTTGGAGGGTGTTCATACCCTTAGCTGCAACTATATTTTTGAAGGAAAAATACCAGACCCTCAGTTCGGAGCACCCTCAAAGCCTCTGGAAGTTTTGATCTCCTTCCAGAAATCTCAACTCTTTTTATTCAAAAGAAAAAGCTGGCTCCCCAAGCTCGTCTGGTGTATCTGCTCTGGCCATGGGCTCTCTGTCTGCTCTCAGCTCTGGACTTTGGCCCAGGAGAATTATACATCACACTCAGTTGTGTCATATTGTACCGACTGCTTTTGGGAGGAATGAGACTGCTGAACTCGTCTTGCCTCTGACCTGAGCAGATAGAAATGGAGTTCTCCGGATGGGCAGCCAAAGGACTGTGCTAAGCACTGGTGCTCCACCTCACTCTAGTCTGCCTTTTCCGGGCAAAACCTTAGATCTCTGAGATGAGTGTGAGACCTTTGCTCCTTCCCCAGATGCTGTACAAGGCAGTGAGCTCACCATGTCTACATCCAAAGTGGAGTTTCTTATCAGCTGTCCACTTCAGTCCAAGGGGTTGGTTGATACTGAGCTGGTGCTGGGAATGTGTGGTCAGAAGTTGCTAATTGTTTAATGCATGATGCTATCGCCGTTCTAGTAATAGCAGTGGTGCAAAATGAAGTGAAAGCTCCAGCTCTGCTTGCTATCGCTTTCTCAGGAACTCCTAACCTCCTCAGTGCTGTGTTGTCCTTTCCTTTGCCTTCCCAGGGGGAAGCTACTGCGCTGCCTCCAGCCTCTTAACTGTCTATGTGAGATACGGACCCTTTTGTTGCTGAGATATTGCAATGTCTCAATTAAGGTCTTATCCTTAAGATTTAGAAAAGCAAATTTATAAAATATGTGCAGAAAAAGAAGAACCCCTCGTCCCCACCAAGAAGAACGCCATTTGCCCCCTCAACAAAATATTCCTCCTGCTTAAAAATAAATAATTTTTGGGAAACTGTGATTCTTGAAGTGGGTCTCTGTGATGGCGTGATTTATCCGGCTGAGTCATCAGCCAGCAAGGGGCTTGGGGCAGTTGTGCTTCTCAAAAGTAATTCTCCTAAGGATACAGGAATTGGGCATTTTTTTTTCTTGCACACAAGTGTTAGGCATGTGATGTCTGAAGTTTCTCAGAGTAGTTATTAATTGTTAGCAGCTGTAGCTAATTAATCTCGAGGGTTTACTGGTAAGGCTGTCTAGCACACATAAAATAAAAGTGGTTTTACTTGGCCATTTTTTACAGTTTACAATCTAGATTTGCTCGTTACTTAGTATGTGAATTGGGGCAAGTCATGTATCCCTTGCAACTGAATTTCTTCCGAAGAATGCTAATTCTGGTAGCTCTTACTGGCTTTGTGGGCTAGTTTGAAATTGTACCAGATGAAAAACATAAGTAAGTTACTAAGTAGCCTTAGCATAATTCCATAAGTAGTATATCAATATGGATATTGGCTACAGATGAAAGTATCGTTCTGTCTTGGTGGTGATATTACTGGAATGAGGTTTTAATCCATAACTGTGGAGACAGATGAGACTTTTTCAAAGGAATATATTCTCTTGAATCATTCACTGGCCTTGGAACTCTAGATACTGAAAGTCTCTTTGTGACATGGCTTGTATTTTCTTTTTTCCTTTAACTGGAGGTTAAAGAACTGTCTTAAGATCCTAAATCTAACTTGAAAAGAAATGGGGTTTGAGTACCTGAATTATTTAAGCTATTTTGATTTTTTTTTGGTACCATTTTAATTAAGTAGTATTTTGTGTAGTAGCAGGAGAACGCACTGTGATCAGCCTCAGTCAGCCACGCTGCCTGTTCTACCTACATACTCTAAATGTATAGGGATCATGCCTTTACCAGTGGGCGGCTGGCATTTTGGATAAGGACCTGCCTCTGACTCAGCTCTAATAGATTTAATTCTCCTGCTCAAGCAATAGTGGCTTACACTTCTAAAGTGAAAAGCCCTTCTGGGTTGTGGTGCTCTAGATAAAGCATTGCATGCTGTACAAACCCATAGTATGCTTCATAGACTGATTTAAAAACCACGTTACGCTCTCAGCTTTAACGTGCTAAAGAACAGCCAGGACCTTGACAGCTTGCTAAATAGGAGTAGTGATTTGGAACCGTTATTTGCAGAGTGTATGTGTCTGGGTGAACAGCCCAAATTGTAGCCTCTGTGAGAGTAGTTGCAATTAATTACATATTCCTGCGTGATTCTGGGCTGGATTCCTGCCTCAGCCCCGCGTAGGAAACACGCACAAAACTGACAGGGTAGTATGAAGCAAACCAGAAAATTAAGAGAGGATGACAAAGCCTTGCTGGTGATTAGGGTGGAGGGAGAGGGAAGGAGAGGAGGGGAGATGAGTATTTGCTAGTGATACCTGGCCTGAGAAAAGATGCCAACGCCTGCTGTGGGGCTCGTCTCAGGACGTGACTGTGTGCAGTCTTTGCGCTGTGTTCAGGCCACTGCCCCGAGACCAGGAGCCATCAAGCAGGAGCCCAGCTCTCGCCTTGGCTGTACAGTTACGTCAAACGGCGGGGTTAGATCAGAAACGCGCACATATGTTCTTTTTTTCCTTACTTTGGTAGACTGATCGCATTTTAGCTCTGACATCTCTGTAATTCTCATTATTGGAATAAGCAATTTAGAGTTAGAGTGTCCTGGCCAGTGGTCTGTCGGTGGGGTTTGCTCTAGCGTACGTTATACAGAGGGGCTGGAGGGGCATCCGCGTACAGAAAAGCAAAGCCTTTTCTTTCAGTTTGAAGTACTACTCCAAGGAGTAAAAGCTCTGAGACTGCAGCCCAAGCAATCTAGTTATTAATTATGATGCTGATTTTTGGGGACATGTAGTCTTTTGCCCCCTTGGAGCTGAAGGGGCCTGTACAGACTTCTTTCTGCAGGATGTTCATTTATCAAAGTACGTGACTTGACTAAGAAGGAGTTGCCAATCTGTAGGACTTTCTTGACCCACTGAAATAAATAGCAATGCTCCCACCGCCTCTCCCAGCAGAGGCTGTAAAGAAGCAGCAGCAGGACCACCGCTTCTGAAATAGGATATGGGGCAGACAGTGTTTCTGGAACATTTCAGCCACCTCTGAATAAGTTTTTTTTGGGGGGGGTTGTGTTTGTTTTTGTCTGCCTTATTCACTATATGCCTGTTGTTTTTCCTTTTGAGTTTCTTTGCATTGCTGCTTATCTGTCTGATAAGTATGTCCATGTGAATTAGAAAAAAATGCGAGTTATGCTTTTAAATATCTCAGTTTAGATTACATTTTTTTAAAAAAAAGCATTTTCTTACAATATTCTTCACTGACATGATGGTAACATCCAAACCCGTTCTTAAAAGCTGATGTCTAAACAATCTTGATGTGCTTAACAGTTGACATGCAGATGTCTTTCCGAACACACGTGGCCTCAGAGAATTAACTTTCACAGCACCACTGAGACCTATAAAGGTCTTGCTGTGAGCAGCAGCGAGTTGGGTGATCTGCCTCAGGTCAGGGGGAACTGGTGCTGGAGCTGGGACTGGATCCACTCCTCCTGAGGCACTATGAAGTCTGGTTCTTGAGGGATGTCTCTAAGTACATCTGGAAAGTTGGTTTGTATTTAAAAAAAAAACCACACCAAACCCTGCTATTCATAGCATGGCCATTGCAGAAGCAGCATCTATTTGTTCAGTGTTAAGAAGTTTCTTAATGGCCTGATGGAAAGGCTGCAGAGACTTCTTATAGCTGAAACCTCTAATGGCCATTGTAAACTTCTCCTCTGAGGTCGATACATATTTGTACTGGGAAATTGAATTAGAGCTGCTTATTTCTAGACAGCTCCGATGAGACTTGGGTAACCTCAACTGAAACTCCACTGGGTAACTGCACAGTGGCCAGCGTGAAATGTCTCTGCTCCTCCCTGGTCCCAAAGGCCACCAGAAGCATCTTGCTGGCCTCCTGGCCAATACCTGCAACAAAATAATGCAGGACACAGGGTGAAGTCTGGCTTGGATGCTGTCAGTATAAAATTCTGGGGTCATTAAAGCTTCACGAGGAAAAGCACTGTAAGGAGGAAACCTTCATTTCCAAGGTTGCTGTGTCAAATGTTCTCTTGCACTGAAAAACACCTGCATCTCCTGTTTGCCATTAATTTTTAGAGATGTTCAGCTGACACAGTATGGGGATGAATTCTCTCCTGTGGTGATGGTTTAAAGCTGGTTCACTCCAGAACTGCTGTATTGTTCACAACTTGCTTCTCTATTCCTGCCTACTGATGCGTGCCAAGCCCGTGTCGTCCAGAGAGCAGAGTCTGGCCATCGAGGCTGACAGTGCTTGTCTTAGATCCCAGCTTGTGTAGTTTTTTTGTGAAATAGTGGAGGCTGCTTGTGGAAAAAAGATGTCTCTGCTTCCCCACTATTAAAATGGAAGTCCTGCTTCTCTATATCTCACAGCACTTGTCAAATGTTTTTAGATAAACAGATGAAAAGGACCTTAGAGAGGGATCTCAAGGGATATGAATTAGCTACTGGCAGACCTTCAACTGGAGTTAATGAGATGGAGAATTAATAACCCCATGAGTGGGTCAAGCTACACTAACTATGTACCTCTTTGCATAATTGATGATCCCCCCAGTGCAGAGATCCGCTTGCCAGTGTCCTGGCTCAGGTTATGAACACTCAGTCACCTGGCGCAGCTGTAATTAATCCCTCCCTGCCCATATGGTAGGCAGGTGCCGCAGCTTTCCACTGGGGCCTTGATCCTGTTCTTGCTCCTGGTGTTGGGTTTCCCTGCGGGAGGCTGAGATGCAAAGGCAGGAGTGATGCCTGCTCAGCCCCCGGGAAGGTGCTTCAGTGTGCCAGAGCTGAAACCAGAGCCAGGACCTGCTGTCGGGGTCTGAACTGCTCCTTGGAGAGGGGGTGCGAGGGCGCCGGGGGCTTCTTGGACACAGCCCTCTGGGGACAAGCAACTGAGGAAGGCATCTGGGCATGTACGGCACGATGTCTCTGAGGAACGAAGCAAAGAGAGGGAAGTACAGCAGCTTGCAAGGTAGGAATGCCAAATCTGCCCTAAAACTCTGTAATTAAGGCATCCAGGTGTTTGGCACAGTGGTTATCTGTGCTGGGAGTACGTGCAATCCATGTAAAAGAAGGTACAGAACAGTCAGATAACAATTACAAAAAGGTATTTGAAACCCCTGGCATCTCTTCTCATGGTAGCTGTAAGGCCTTGATGTTCTGGACAAGTTTTAGTGACTTTTTTTTTGAGTCTGGAGAGAGAATAACCATGTATTTTCTCCTGCTTTTACAGCTTTCTCCATTTGCAGTTGGCCTGAGTTGCCGTTAGAGCAGCTGATGCCTT
This sequence comes from Rhinoptilus africanus, assembly GCA_013400135.1. Classification (NCBI taxonomy): domain Eukaryota; kingdom Metazoa; phylum Chordata; class Aves; order Charadriiformes; family Glareolidae; genus Rhinoptilus; species Rhinoptilus africanus. Next base: position 279,266 of record VXBO01012370.1, read on the forward strand.
CTGCTCTGGTAGCAACTGCCTTGTGCTGGGGGGGGTAAAAAAATCTTCCCAGAGTGCTGAAATCTTCTGTGATGAAAAGGGTCTAGACAGACTGTACAAGCCACTGTTTACATTCCAGACAGGACGTTGTGCACCTAAAGCTGAGTAACGGATGTGAATGAAACCCCTCCTGGTAGGCTGATGCACCTCCGCTGCCTGCAGCCCAGCTGCCTGGGTTTGCAGTCATCTGGTTCTCTGCCACTTTGGGTTGCTTTCTCTCTAGACCCTCCTTCGTAAGAACTATCAGTCCCTGGGGCAAAAACTGCACTTTCCCCCACTGGTTGGGGTTGGCAAGGTTGGCACATGCAATTTTTTGGCTTTTGCAGAAAGCCCAGGCTACCTCCGCGTGCTTTCCTCCCCCGGCACTGCCCAGGGCTCTGGCTGCGCTGCAAGTCGTGGAAAGTTCTAGCTCCGAGCAGGATGCTTTCTGGACCAGGGCCAGCTTCTTAAGATGAGTCTGCTTCCTAGCAAAAGAGGTGGAATTTTGTCAGGCTGTGCCCTCTGGGCTCTTCAACTTCTCCGGCGTGCTCATGGCTCCTTCAAGGAAATCGCTGATGCTTAGATCTTGTCTTAGTACAGTTAAAAAAACGCAACAAGTCCAGTTGGTCTTTGCAATGTGCAGTTACTCCATGCTTTATTAGGACCAAGAGAATTTTCCTGTAGTATGTCATGGTCAGGCCAGATATTTTTGCATTTCTGAGAAGTTCAGGGCTCTCTGGTTTTGCGGTGTATCACCTACAGAGCACCCAAAGCCTGCAGGCACCCACTCTAACCATGTGGGTACACGCAGTTAGGGGCGCAGCCCCCCCATCCCTGGGGACAGAGCAGGGACACTGATGCAGGAGGACACTTGTGCCCCATTTCTTCATTCTGTCATCTCCAGGTTCCCTTTACTTCACTTGTGTTTTGTTGAAGGCTGTCTGGATATGCTTGGGAACCAACCGATTGTGACTGATTTCAGCAATTCTTATACCCCCCCGCCCCCCCCGATAAGTGTCCTGCTGCAGAAGAGCCTCACTAGCCTTCAGGTGATGGACGCGGTAAGAAACTTGAAGAGGACGCAGCAGGGCCATGGTTCATGGGCTAGGGCACTTAATCTTCATGGTTTATACTGCATTTTGTGTTAAGACAGCAACTGTAAAAGTGGCAAACAAGCGTTGGTCCAGTGCTGCCTTGTGTGCTGTGAAAAGGGAGATAGACACATGCTGTCTCTGAAATTCTTTGCCTTACAGACCATTAAAATATGATTCATAAAGCAGTCAAACTTCCCCCCCGACTGTTCCTAGATCAAGACAAACCATGTGCACTTCTGCTATGACAGCGAGCGTGTCCTTTATGGAGCTCTTTTGTAGGCTTCTCTCTGCAGCAAAGCCTGAAAGAAATCCCTTTCAAATTTTGGACAGTAAGCTCTGTTATTCAAAATTTGAGCTTTCTTAAAAAAAAATTAAAAAAACCCGCTGCTTCCATCAGCCCCTGAATTGCCAGCAAAAGTGTGTCCTTCAAATTGTTAAACTCTTGCGCCAGTCTCCATATGCACAACTAATTTGCGGGAATTTCCTTCTGACTGCCAGACCGGTGACCTCCTCTAAAAGCTCTCTTCACCTTGGTTGCTTTCCAGGAGTAGCCTAGATACATCCAGTCTCTTTGAAAGCAAAAGTCCTTGCTTTAGGAGCACCTGCCCAAGGATGTGTTTTTCCAGAATGAATTCTTCCAGCTTTTCCGTAGCCGACGGCACCTTCCGTTGTGGTGGTGGCAGAGGGGAGAAGGCACGGAGACCGCGGAGGTGTTGGGCACCGTGTGCCGCAGCCCAGGCGGAGGACACAGCTCTTCCTGCTTCAGGAGGGTTCCTGGTGTGCACGTACGCAGACCCAGCCCTCGGATTTTAGACCGCCTGCTTTCACAGGAGCAGCTCTCCTAAGGATGCAGCGATACGCCTGGAGGCGGGCCAGCTGCCTGCGTTCCAGAGAGGGGTCCAAGGCACTCTTATCCCTGTGTGCCTCCCACAGCGCGCCCAAAGCCGTGCAGGCACCTGCTCCAACCATACGCCTCGTTGTTGTGGGTACGGGCTTCGGTAGCAGCACAGCTTCTGTTCCTTTCATGAAGAAACAAGGAGATGAATACAGGAGGCCACGTGTGCCTAATTTATTCATTCTGTCATCTCCCTGGGTTCTCTTTATTCCCTTCTTGTTTTGTTGAAGGCTGTTTGGAGACACTTGGGAACAAATCAGTAAGAGCACAGTACATGCCGTGCACTCGGTGATTAGCCTGGATGCAGGATAAACATAGTATCTCCAACTAAATTTATTTCTTTTTGATGAATTTGTTGTCTGGTTGCAGCCAGCAGGGGCTGAGCCCAGTGAAATGCAACATGCAATGACACAGGGTAGTCTGTGAATTTAAAACCTTTGCTTGCCCACACAGGCATCACATTTTTTTCTTTCCATTTTTTTTTTGTCTTTTTCTGTCCCCAGAATAGTAATCAGCTGGAGACCAGAGTTTTCTACCCACCGCTTTTCTTGGAGGAGTTGTGTTGGTGTAGTGGATGCTGTCTGTGATAACCCCTCCTCCAAAATATGGAGTATTTTAAATAGCCAAATTTGGAGTTTCTCATTCGTTTTGTTTCCACTCCCAGTCTTTATTCAGGAAAAATGTAGGATGTGGGTGTTTCTCAAAGGGCACTGTCCCGGCACCTCTGCCTCCGAGTTCTCCTCCTGCTCCAAGTCGAAGTGAAGCTGGAGGAGAAGTGGCAGGAGTTGTGCAGAGCATCATTTGGGCCCCAAGTCATACACCTGCGTCGATTATTTCTTATTTCAGGGGCTGGATCTTTCCACCTCGAAGGCGGGCGGAGGTGTTCACAGCCTGCCTGTGGGTCACAGGCACACATCTGCTCTGCTCCCTCTGCACAAGCCAGACCTGCTGCTGCCGCCCGCACCAGCCCGCAGCCAGGGGCTGCCCAGCCAGCCACGATTAGTGCCTGAGAAATCGGGTCATTTTTCTCAGTGAAGCATGTAGGAATTCCCTCCCTTTCCTTTTAAGGTTTTTAGGTTGTTTTTTCCATTTGGATTTTTCCCCCCTTTATTGATTCTGATATTTTTGAGATACTCCAGTGGTAACACTGTGAAAAGAATTAAACCAGCAGCAAAAAGCATGAGAAAAATCTCAAGGAATCGGAGACTTGTTTTCATTTAAATTAGTGAATTCTGTAAAGAATGAGCAGGAAAACATCATCTTCCCTGTTGCCATTTCTTTATAAGGAGCACCCTGGGTCCTGTGAGTGGGGGCATGCCGTGGGGTCTGCGTGGGGAATGTGTGTTTTCTAGGGGGGCTTGGCACCAAGGAGCTGAGTTCCAAGGTCTGAGATGGATGGGACTCTGGGAGCAGGCTGAGTCGTGGTCTCATGAGATGCTGGTTCATCCCATGCTCCACCAGCCATGTGGTCCTGTGGTCCATGCACCCTTTAATCTTCTGTTCCAGAAATTGGGACGTTTTTAGTTGTTTTCCCCCGAATTTTGTTTTAGAAAGAGAGAAATCTCTACTAACCTGCCAACCACAACAGACAGCGGAGTATCCTGTCGCCTGTGAGTCTACCCCTGTCAGCCCTTCTCTGATCAGGGCTTATCTCTGAGGTTGGAGCCTGGCCCTGGGGTTTGGATAACTTTGCATTTACAATTTAGAATACAATAATAAACAAACAACAGCCTTTCCCAGACACACACATATGCATATACACATACACACAGGGAGCAATGCTTAATTCTTGTTGTCTGCAGGCCTGGGGGCTGTTTATATACAGCATTGTATGTTTATATATGGAGTTCATCTCCTCAAGTGAAGACAGATTAAGCAGCGGGGTGAATAGACCAGTTATGTGAACTATGGGATTTCCAACCTAGAAATACTGCCAACACCAAGCCAGACAAATTGGTAGCACAGCAGTGTTTCTCATTAATGTACATGGAAAGTTGTGCCTTGCTGATAATGCACAACAGTATCCTGTTGGGAGGTTTGGGAACCCATCTGGGAACAGCTATCAGAGCTGTCTTCCAGGCTGGGCTGAGTTGTCTTGCTTTCTTCTGTGTTTTCTTCTCTGAGAACCTTGCAGGGAGAAAAAAAAGTGCACCTCCCCTGCACTGACATCCTAAAGTCTGTGGGAATATTAGCACGTGAGTGGTATGTTTTGCCGAATAGAAATGAGATTACTATAGCCTCCTTTCCCTCCCTGCAGCCATTCCATGCTGTATGTGGTTTACGGGGTAAGTGGTTGTGGTTCCCACCTTCCATCCCAGGACAAATTATTTCAAACTTGAACATAAGATTACCTGCCATAATTGTAGGTGGTGGTTTTCATTGCTGCTGCAAGCGTTGATGCTGATGCACGGATTTGTGGGTTGGCTGCTTCTGCAGGAGAGCAGGGAGTGCTCTCCTATTCTGCCCAGCTTCTGCATTTCTAACACTTCACCTTCTCCCAGAGGCAGCAGGTAAGAGCAACAGGCTTGTGGTGATGCTGGGCTGACCTGGGACTCAGTTGCTGATTCTGCTGGGAACTTCTGGGGAAAGGCTGGACAAAAGAAAAGAACCGCGTCTCCCTGTTCCTACTCCTAACCAATTTTTTTCCAAAACAGGGAGGGAGGGAAAGTGCATTCTTGGTCCAAATACTCGTTTATGGCAGACTTTGGAGAAGAGGGTGTGTCACCAATGTCTGGCACAAAAGGTTAGTCACCAAATAATGAGAGGCTACTTGGTCTCCTTTGTTCAGGGACCAGTGTCAGATGGGTAAAGAAAAACCATAGCAGTCCCTGGTGGACTGGACTGGGAGGTGCCCTTGTATTTTCCCTTGGAAAGCGCTTTGTGTCTTCAAATTGGCACTTGGACTCCAGACTTGCTTCTCTCCTTTGCTGCTTGTGATGTGCAACCTCCAGGATGCCGTGGGCTTTGCCCTTTTCTAAAACACAGATGCTATTTTTGGCAAGTACGCACATGCATCTCCGTGTATTGGATTTGTGGGGAAAACCTGTGATAAGGCACACAATCGTACCGCAGCTGCTATGGCGGAGAGGATTTTGTCTGCCGCTGGCCAGACGGCGTGGCTGGTTCCAGCGGTGTTTGCGTTGAGACCTTCTTGCCTTTCTTTGTGTTGGAGGAGGAAGCTGGCAAAGGGCTCGCATTGTTCAGAGTTGGAGAACAACAACTCCTGGCTTGGGTGGGACCTGGCTGGGGCTTTTGACTTGCTCCATCATGATGGACTAATACAAAAAGTACGTGAGTCTGTCTTGGAGGATGGTTAGAAACCAGCAAACCTTTCCTTTCCTGACACAGGCTGTTTGAGCACCTGCATCAGATGAGCAACCCCTTTCCCTTACCTGGCTGAAAGCACCTGCAGAAGTGGCACAATCGCAGTGTCTTATGAAGTGATAATACCAAAAGTTTCTGCATATTTTGAACCATTTTGCATCCCATTAACAGCTTTCTCACTGCCCATTACTGACTGATCTGTTCACAGATTGTCATTAGGATCAATGTGGGTATGCTTCTTGGAGAGCTAAAAAGCTGTAGCTGACATTATTTTCTCCTTTCCTGACAGCATGTCCTGAGGGGGGGTTGTGTTGCTTCAGGATATGAATAATATGGGTCAGCTCGTCCCAAAATCAGTCTGAATTCCTTCTAGTAACTGTCATGTCTACAGCTGCCCTGTTGTGCCTAGCTGCTGAAATGACAGAGGAGAGATATCTGTGATTCATGGAAGGGAATAAGAAAAGCGATTAAAGTTTAAGAGCTTGGACTCGGCATAGAGATATCACAGAAATGCCCAGGAATGAGTAAATATAGTTTTGACCCTGAAATGAGTCTGAACTGTATGGGAAGTCCTTGCCCTACAGGGCAGCTTGGATTCAGAACAGCATCTGGAGATGGATGAGGTGCCTCATTGCTGCAGGTCTTCAGTGGTCCCATTTCCACCGCACAGCAATGACTGTCTGATGTCTGTCCATCATGGCTTGCGCGGAATGCCCCAGGATGAGTCCAGGAGTGTTGTCCACCTAGTTGGAGTAAATCTGGGGGAATATTTATATGCCAGTGAGTGATTCTCAGCCATTTGGACTATCTCACTATCCTCACTATCCACTCTTTGCTTTTTATTGTTTTGTTTTTATTTTAAATGTGCGTATTCCTCTTATCTCTCCCAAATCCTGTTGAATTACCTCTGGTTCTCAGCAGCAGCTGCCTGTGAGTCTGTGCCAGTCTTTATGGGTTTCCTTGAGGGTTTTTTGTGGGTGAAGGTACTGTGTAGAGCGCTCTGCTGTAACCCTGCCTGAAAGCTCTGCTAAGTAGGGTCCGGTGGAGCTGGGAAGCTACAGGCAGGCTTGGGCAACACAAGCTGCCTCAAAGCGGGAGGCATGACTTATATTGTATGTAAAAACTTCACGGTGCTGTGTGCAGGCAGAAGAATTGCCGTACCACCAATGGGCATCCTCCCCTGCCGGGGAGACAAGACAGCAGCTACTTTACTAAGCAAACCTGTAAGGGTATAAAAGCATATAATGACCAAAAGCTGTGTTTCTACTGAACTGTGTCTGGATATTTTATATTCCTTGATGCTGAAGTCTGGCTGGGCTAGCGGCTTCCACTCGCAAAACCAACCTGGTGTGCTTTCAGTAACACCAGTGCAATAGGAATGTGTTTTTTGGGTTACTCATCCATGAATGCTGGGCCACACTGGCTGATGGAGAGTGAGCGATGCTGACTGCCCTGTGCTCCGAGAGGGGCTGTGAAGCACTCCAACTTGGCAAGAAAGTCCTCTTGGCAGTTTAGTATTTTCTCCTTTAGAAAAGGCACAGTTCTTATCTTGTGAAAATACAGATATTTCTCCATAAAGACAGAATTTCCCTAGTTAAACATCCTGGCTCATCTTCTCCAAGAAACATTCTCCCTTCATTATTTTGGTTTATTTGCCAGATTTTTATGGTTATTAAATAGAACATGAAACAGTGAAAATAACACTTTATGGGATTGGTTTGACTTTATAAAGATCTTAATTCTGTGAAAGCACTCTTCTGACATGCTATCCTCTGTCAGGAGTTGCATAGCAACTACCTGCCCTCTTAGGTCCTGTCTTGAAGGGAATTTTTTTTTGTGCAGAAAATGAACTTGACTTAAAAATAGATATTTTGCCCCTGTTGAGTCATTTTTCACTGGAAAAATATGTAGTTGGAATATAACTAAACTTTTCGCAAATTTGATCCCACAATGGAAGTTTCTTGACATTTCTGAAATGTTTTGGTTTGGGGCAGCTGGATTAAAACTCAGGGTTGGACTGAGCGATGTTTACCTCTCATCCAGAGGTTTGAGGACTTGCCCATGGCATGGAGAATAACGCATTTTTGCAATTAACTCTTTTGCCCAAAGGATGCTCCCCAGCCCCCCCAGAGTAAAAGCTGCTTTGATGGGGATCCCATGGGAAGGGGATATCATGACGGGTTCCACCTGGTGTGAAACCATGTGTATTTGTATGGAACCATCTCTCAGGTGAGCTCTTTAACCACTGTGTTGGGAGATAAAAGAGGAACTTCTCCAGCTGTCTGGAGTCTGATCCTTTGGAGTCTAATCCTTTGCTTGCCTTTGCCAAAGTTCCCCAAGAATTTTGCTCAGGGACAAACAAAACATTGTATCTGAGCTGGATTAACAGTTCAGGTTTTTCAGTCCAGCAAAGAGGAGAAAATAAAATTCTTCTGGGTCACTCTGGAATGACACTTCTTAAAAATTGGTTCTCTCCTTGACCCTGTCTGCAGGAGCCAGAGCAAAGCACTCCTGGTTTGCACAGACCTTGTTTTCAAGTACATGGACCAAGTAGGAAAGACCGGGGCAAAAGAGGCCTCATGGTCTTTGCCTTGTACCTGAGGATACTTCACAGCCCTGTTAAATCTCCCTTTGGAGAGTTGCTGTTTCCACTTGCTATAGGAGAGTGGAGGCTATCTTCTGAACACTGAGGGACACCAGTGGAAGGAGGCAGCAGGGACAGAAGAATTAAGAGGAGGCTGATTAGCTGTCATTTAGCCAAATGATTCTCATGTGGGGGAGATGAAAACTTCTCACAGATGCTCATGGCAAAGGCTAGCACCTGATGTGAGTTATACCAGAGCAGTTTTTCTCAACTTTTAAAAAAAGTTTGGCTCTTCTGCCTTTATGCGACCTCCTGAGTTAGCACCTTGGGTCCTCCAGGGTGGGAAAGGAATAGCTGCAGTGATGGGCTGTGGGTGTAAATACTCAGGAGCTGAGTTGTGGCTGACAGCAAAGGCAGTTCGTGCACCCCAAATTAGTGTGATCACTTGTAGCTTTCAAGCACAGCTGCTTCTCCTCCCAAACCCAAAGGAGCTGTGGTGCTCCCCTCCTGCTGCCCCAGTCCTGCCAGGAGGAGCATGATGCACGTGTGCTTCCATCCTTGCTCTTCTGGTGCCGTACCCATTTGAGGAGAAGGGAATGGGGGTTGAGAACTGCAGTGGGATGACCTTTTCTTGCCACAGGAGAGATAAAATGCTTGAAGGTGTTTGGTGTCCCCGTGCTTTACACGCTTGTGATGAGGCCAGGCAAAGTCCCTAGAGAACAGCCCACTGCTTGTGGAGAAGGCATTCCTGTCTCTGAGTGAGCAGTGATAGGGAGAGGGATATCATCCCTGATTGAGCACCGCGTTGCTTCTCTCAGCCATTTCTTCTTGCAAAATGGGTGCTATTTGTTGAGACTGTGCGAGACCCAGAGAGTTGTTCATCCCCTGGTGGCTCCTCCATGCTTCCTGTGGGTGAAGCAGAGGGGTGAAGCCCGAGTTCTGCTCAGGGTGGTGTGGTTTTTACTCTCTCCAGACAGCTCAGCCCATAAGCCTCTCCCATCTCACTTTCTGCAAACTGTATAAATATCCATTCATAATGCGACCTTCACATTGTTTGTGCAAATATGTTTATATCTAGTCATGCCTGTTTTCTCTCGTGGGATTTCACAGAGAAATCCCATTTGGTAGATGACTCTCTCATCCCCTAAGGCCTTGCAAATTTCTTGTTCAATCTCTGTGTTTGTGTTTTGCATTATGCCTTTTTTTCTTTTTTTTTGGCTAAGCAGATAACCTTGAGACTCAGTGTGATTCTCTTTTTCTGTTAGTCCTTTTACGAGATCACGTGAAATACGTATTCTTCAGTGGTTATGAAGAAAAATAAAAATTCCAAGTATCCCTGAGGAGGGGAAATAAAGGCAGCAGCAGGGATTTGTTAACATTTAGGCAGAATCAGCCAAGAGACTGACACTGTCCAGATGGAAAGACCCACTTCCTGGCTGTAAAGATAACTCACTAAAGGAAACATTAGCTGTGGCTGCATTGGCGATGAGAAGCACAACCACTGCCAAGAATTCACCCCAAGCCCAGTGGGAGCTGCCTCTTTTTCTTTCCCTTGTGCTAAGGGTTCAAGTTTACTTAGTTGGGAAATATGTCTAGTGTTTCCTGAAGAGAAATGGTGGCCTAGTAGCCAAGGCTCTCATGCGGACTCAGGAGAGCCGGGGTTAGTTTCTTGCTGTGCAAGGAACTGTGGATGACCAGAGGGAAGCAGTGTATGTCTAGGTTTGTGAAGGTGCAGTGCCCTGCTGGGATTGCTGGTACTACTCCATTAAGCTTGGTATTGAGCTGCTGGTTGTGCCTAGGACATGGGGGCAATAAGAGCGTGTCATGGAAACCTCTGTGCCAGGTGCCTTCACGGGGTGCTGGAGACTACTCATCCCAAGCAGCTTTTTGGTATCTCAGCTTGGTGATGCCCAAAAGCGCATCAACGTAGGTGTCAGATTTATTTTTTTTTTTAATCCAGTCTTTCTGCAGCAGGTATTTCAGAGCTTCCCTTTAATGAGGATGCTGCTTAGCAAAAGGGTGAGATAGATTTGAATAAAGAGCGAAGTTTTTTAGGTTTGCTTGTGGGGGTTACATATAACAAAGCTCTTTGCTGGGTTAACCCACTGTAAGCTCACTTGATGGTTGGAGTAGCTGAACTGGCTGTGTTAATGCTTCAGTTGTGGGCAGAGGATCTGATGAGATAATATTTGTCTGTGTAGTTTTCTTTTCCCAAGGTATTCAATAGCCTTTTAAGCTACAAAATTAACTGAGCAAATTGAATATAAGGCTATAGATCAAGAATTATTGGTTTCTAATTTAATGTGGAGGTGAACACAAGATGCATTGCAGTGTGTATTTAACTCTCCAAATTTAGACCATCGCACTATGACATCCACAACACATTAATTTGCTTACTCAAAATGACTGAATTCGTCACAGTCCTGATGCTTGGTTCCAGCTAGTGGGTGCGCCTCAGACTGTAGGTGTTTCACAGCTTTTTCTTTGTTGCCATGGCAGGGATAAATACTTTAATGCACTTGGTTTTAGGTGTTTGAGATTTTCCTGGATGTCAAATTTAACCTAATGTGTAGGATAAATTTAAGACCTGGTTTTTGGTTTGGTTTTCTTTTTTTTTTGTGAAGTTGGATGCTTTGTTCCACCTGGGAAACCTCCCTTTTTTTAACTGGGCACGGGCAGTTTTCTCTGAGTGCTACAAGTTAAATCTTGAAAATACTCTCTATGTGGGATCTATTTTGGTTTGGATTTTTATAGACATTTATAAATTTTATTTTTTCTAACAGATCTGGATTCAAATACTTCTTGATCATCTTGGCTTTATAGACAAAATGACATCAACAGTGGCACTAAGCATGTAGTTTTTCTGTGAGAATTAAGCCTGTGTGAGTGTTTGCAGGGGAATGAGGATGGATATATTCCTTTCTTTATATTCTCTTCTTTAAGATTAGGCTTTTGGAGTAATTTGCCTGTTTCTGAACATTACAAATACAAAGAAACAGCCTTCTGATGCCACCGTGTATCTGAGATGGGATTCCCAACCATCCTTCCCACCAAAGTGGTGACTGCTCACCACGGTGTGCTTCAGGCAGATGTTCCAGACAAGCTTTGGCTTTTCCAGCCTTGGCTGAGGCTAGAGCTGTATCAGAAGATGAGGGCTGTCTTCTTCTATCGAGTCCTTTTAAAGCTTCTCCATGATCCAGAATTTCTTTCTGGGGTCAGGGCACTCAAAATCTGTCACTTTCTCACAAACTGAAAGCAGTCCAGCGATTCTGCTTTTCTATTTATGAATTTTTCTATTGTCCTGTCAGAGATGGTTAGGATCTGGCATCTCATAAGTTCACTATTGTTTTCTGGCCCCCTTGTTAAGGGCATAATTTGTCATGTTGAGATCTGGGATGGGTCCATGTTGCACTTGCTGGTGCTTGGTCACCCTTTGTAGCAAACACAGAGGGCAGAGCCAACACGTTCCCACAGTGGGAAGAGAGACTTTACTGTGGGCTTCGGATTTTTTGCTACTTAAATATTATTTTTTTCTCTCTTCTGTGGTGTTGGTTTTTTTCCCCCTCCATCTGACACAACAGGGAGGTTGTGTAAGTAACTCATAAAGCTGATATCGCCCAGGAGGAACCTGGACTCCCATCAATTTTGAGATCGCAGGGGGAAATAGCATTTGTTTCTTGAAAAGGATACTTCTGCTTGACAGAAATAACTGCGCGATGTGGGTCAGCGCGACATGACTGGCAGTCCTCCTAGGAAGGAATAAACCAAAAAATGTTACAAGTCAGCACTGAGGTGTTTTGTCCAAGCGCCAGGAAAAAGGAACTAGGGGAAAAACGATGGCAGATGAGAACAGAGAGAGAGATGAGAGCTGCTACGGGGACGTGGGTGGGAGGATGGATACCTGATGGTTCATGTCAGAGTGAACCTAGTGAGAAGGTGGAGGGAGAGGAGTGACGTGGTCGAAGCGACAGGCTGAGGACAACGCTGTGGTGGTGGTGTGGTGGCACATCAACGGGACCAGGGCTCAGTTTGCCCAGGGTGGGAAGGTGGGGGCTGTAGGGGGAGGGTCTGCTCCTGAGTGACAGCATTGCTCTGTTGGGCTTTACGGGAGAGACGGAGACAGACACAGCTGATTTACAATGCAAAAGCTACACAAACTCAAGCGTCATGTAAAACTGAGGTTGCTCTGGAAGGAGGAAATGGCAAACTTGCTAAGAAAAGAGGGTTTTGCAGGGGTTTTGTGAGGAGTCCGCAGGGCAGGCGGGTGCTAGGACAGCCTGATGGAGCTGCTGGGGTTTAGTACTGGTCATGAGTGAGTTGCGAACAGTGCTCATTAGTAAAGAGCAGAGCTGTATCTATTAGATGGGGCTTTGCTGACAGCAGCAAAACATTTATTAACTCTCTTCAGCCACTTTAATTTGCTGTGTTACATAGCTGACCTTCCACAAACAATCCATTGGCATCAAACGCCCTACAAAGCGCATGTGTGTGCCTTCAGGGGAGTTCTTGCTTGGCTGCGGCCACAAGAAATCCTTGCATTCTAGTTTGTTTATTGCTAGATTCCCAGTGGTGCTAGCCCTGGGATTTCATCACCAGGCTGGGATGCAGAGGTCCCTTCCATTCCCAGGGCAGAGGCTTCTAGTGCTACCACCTCTGAGATGCCATGGTTCCTGGGACATCTGGGAATCATCTCTGAGGCTGTGGAGGGGTGCACAGGGACACACACCTCTGTATATTAGTGCCCTAAAGCTGTAACTCACAGGTCTGCCCAAAAATGTTTGTTTGCAATGGGGTTGTTCTGGGTTTGATGTCAGCTGGAGAGGACAGGAGAGCTGGGAGCTGGTCTGTGTGGAGCTGCTCTGTGCCAGTGGGTCCGTGTATTTTGCTGTGCCGTGGTGTGTGTGAGGGGTGTGATAGCGCCCGGACACACTGCGGGAGGAGGAAGGGCAGCAGGCTGAAAAAGGGGAGAAGACTAGAGGCTAGTGTCAGGGACAGAGCAGAGAAAGCTGAGGAAGAGGTTCTGGCTTTGGTCCAGAGCCAGGGCTGACTACAGCCTGGCCAGCAAACTTGTGCTCCGGGCAGGCTCCTGGCCCTATCTGTGGGCAGATCAATCTGCTATCATGTCACTTGTCCCTTGTTCTTGGCTGCTTCAAACCTTGGCTGCTCCCCCTCCACCACATGCAGTCCATGCCACGTGTCCTCATCTCCGCTTTAGCCCACTGAAGGCATGACACTGGGACTGCTTATGAGTAAGGAAGGACTTGTCGGAGTTTCTTGTGCATATGCCCCTATGGCATTAAGAAGAGCTTCCATGAGACAACCTGAAAGCCTTTCACTTGCCACTTAGAGGACTCTTGGCACTTCAAGCTTGCTTTCAAACATCTGCTCAGCAAAAGACAGGAAGGGAGGTGTTACCTTTACAAGAGGTGAAATGACAGTGTTTGGTGAAACCTTTGAGCAGAGCAACCTTTGGGGTTTGTAGTGGAGCACATGGACAGCCCCACTGGCTCCCCATTGCAGCAGATCCATTTTCCAAGAGCGTCTAGCTCAAGCCAAGGGAGTTCCCTTGACCGCCTGGTCTTCACTGACAGAGCTGCACTCGTGGCTTTTGGGGCTGGATCTGAGCTAGTGCCAGTTGGCAGTTTTCAGCTCCAAACTGCTATGATTTGCTCCAGATGGTGTGTGTGAGCTGCCATGCCCTGAGTTAGCCAGTTGCTCAGCTCAAGATCTTGCTCCTGGCATTTCATATTCAACCATTCACAAAGTCGCCTATGGAGGATGAGAGAAGGAGGTGGTGGGCTTTTGTGTACCCCAAAAAGTCTGTGTTCCTGCTCACTTCAGTTTTTAATCGCTTCCCAAAGAACATGTCAAGGCCAGGATAAAAAAAGAGGTTGTTGCCCCAAAGTTTGCAGCTGAAATGGAAGCGTTCAGCTGAAAGGGTGGAGGCTGGAAAGACTAATGGCAAAGTGTCAGTGTTCTCAAGTTCACATTGCAATGCCCTGTTTTCTGTTTAGTCTTAGTTACTCTGCTTTCCCTCATATATTTTCCTAATGCCTTCTGAAGGGGAAAAGGATGTTTGTGAGGAATATTTGGAGGAAAGAGCTAGGAGAAGCTGGAGGAGAAACACGCAATGCAAGGGAAGGGATTGAGAGCCATGGTCTGGGATGCAAGAGGCTGGTACATGAGACCAGGGAAATAAGCAGAAAGGTGAAAAACACTTTCAGAATGGGAATTTGCCACCTCTAGAGACTCCCTGACTTGACTGCTTCTGCAGCACCCAGCCTCTATGCACTCTCTGTAACCTCCTCTGTTCATCTGCCATGTTCCCCTCACCATGACTCTCGGGAAAACCTCTCAACATGAAGTTCCTCTTAGAAGCACCTAATAATCTCTTAAGGTTAGAAGTTGTTGCAATAGAGAAAGAGTCCATTGGTAAATGCTTGGCTTGCAGTGAATTGTGGGATCCCACCAGCTCAATTGGGCCTGAGAAGATGACATGGGAGATGGGTGATATACCATGTATGCAGACAATTAGGATGAGCTGTCAGCAGGGAGGAACACATGGTTAATCATTTGTTACTCAAGGAATCAAAAATAGCCTTGCCTTCATGCCTAGTTCTGAGGATAGTCATTGCCTCTAGAAACAGTGCACATGCATGAATGCTCTTGGATATTTAGGCTGTCCAGGCTTCCCATGCTGGCCTGGAAAATGGATGCATCAAGTACATAAAACTTCTGAAGAATTGAAGTTAGCCCTTTGGGTCTTATCAGCACCCTTTGGCAAAGCTGATCACATACTAGGGGATACATTAGTGCTTTTGCTGGACTTGGAGAGATCGTACCTTCCTTGCTGGGTGATCGCATGAGCTGTGGCTTGTGCTGTGCCTCCCTCTGTGGCAGCAGCTGGGTGGTCCAGGTTTCACGTGGGCTTGTGCAGGTCCCGCAGAAGAGCTCCCTCGGGGCATGGGTGACATATTGCGCCTTCTCTCATTTTGTTTATGTGCTGGTAAGCTCAGTGTAAGCAGTGGATGAAGATGAACAATCTATTTATGGCTTCAACCAAGATCTTCCCATGCCTGAAAGGCAATCTGCCTGACTTAGCATTCCCAAGATGCTGCCAAGCACAGCAAAGCACAGAGGAAGTGCCTCCTGCCTGCATAAACAGAAGGCCGGCAGAAAAGAGAGCCAGGCTAATGCTTTACGAGGCATTTTGGTGCTCAGGCTGTAGTTGTGTTTGGCCTAGAAGCAATGCTACAGTCCCATAAATCAGTTGTTTTCCTCTAGTGAATGCAAGAGTTGGGATCGAACCCTACAGCGTGCTGCGTGCTTCATGTTGAAGGTGACTGGGGAAAGAGTAAAGGCACTGACCCCTGCGCCCTTCTTCGCTGTCTATAAAGGAAGTCTGAAAATGTGCATGGTTTTAAAGCTTTTCTTCCCTGTGTGCTTTTCCTGAGACGGGAAGGCAAGCTGGTATGGTTGTACTCCTTATTTTCCACACTCTGACAAAGAGAATGTCAGAATGGAACCAGAATATTTTCATTGAGAAGGGCAAAGAAAAAGATTGAATATGAAATCTCATTAGCATGACGATCTGTCTTGAAGCTAAGGAAGTGAGGAAAGCATCCCCTGCTCTCTTGTATCTCTCTTGTGTGTGTGTTAAGGGTACTTTCTCCTCCTTGTTGCTGAGTCTCCTGTTGTTTGTCTCATCCCCATCAATTCTTTCTGGACCTCCAAGAAATTCTCTGGCAACACTGAGGAGATGAGACAGGACAGCCAAAGGGATGTCCCCAACCATTCCCTTGTGCTGAGGTACCCCACGGGTAATGTGGCGTCAGAGGTGTGATCAGGCCTGCGACATCTCTCCCTGTTGCAGCTCGTGTTTCAAGGATGTGAACTCACAGCCACACAGAAGATTTGCAGACACACAAGTCTCTAAGGGGAATATATGGTGGGCGGATTTTTGAAAAGGGCTAGGATTAATCTGACAACCTCTGCAGCTATAGATAGATGTCTGATAAAGCTGCTTGCTGTGGGGTGTAGGCAGAGGAGAAGGGATTTTCACCCCCAAGTGTATCATAAAAGGTGCAGTAAAGGCTCTCGTGTCCTGATGCCTCTGTTGAAGGACTCTCTCCCTCCAGCGTGGAGCATGTGTTCATTAGTGTATGTGAGTATGTGCTGGGCTCTGCAGGCACAGCCAGAACTGTGATGAAGGTGATTCCTTGCATACTAGGAAGGGATTTCTTGCTCACCTCTCTCTCATCTGTGTTAGAACCAGGCTGGATTCTCAAGTCCTGTTCATGCTTCGTCTTATCTGCGTTCAAACTGTGCATGCGCTCCTTTGGCAGCACGTCTGTTAGGGAGCTGACCTCTCCTGAGGCTTCCTCTCCTCCCATCTAATCCCTGAATTTACGTTCTTTCTGGTTATTTTAGCCACCTCTGTCCCCTGTTGTAATTCCTCTCCTTGTTGAAACATCGCAACTCAAGGGCTAAGTTCTTACACACGGTCCTTCATTTCAGTAGGTGTGACTGGTAGAGGATGCAGGTTTTATACGATGTGCACCAAGAGCTTGGGCATCTTGAGGGTGCATGTGTGGTCTGCAGTTAGATTTGAATAGGACGACAGGATATTTTAAATAGCTTGATCTAAAACTGATGTCAATCTGTCTCTCTGTGGCAGCAGGCTAAAATAATAACATTTCCAGGCAGGTGAGGAAAGCTGCCTGATGTGGAATTTTGAGTGCGATCATGACTGACAAGGATTTTGGGACTGTTCCAAGGAGAAGACATGTATAAGTAAATCCTCTGGCAGCTCAGCAGCAGTGGCTTAGTGCCTGGGTAAAAGACTGCAAGAGGTGACATCTCAAGAATAATAACGCACCAGGAAGACTCTGTAGCAAGGAGATGCACCTGTGGAATACGCATCAGGTTCCAAAAATCAGCCCCCCATGTGTAACTGGGCCCAGGGCTGAGAGTGCTCCGAGCAGTTGGCCCAATAATTGCAGCATGCCCCAAAACCAGCTGTGCAAACCATCCGTGTGGCTGTCTGGTGTTGCCAGTACGCCCCAAGCAGAAGGGACACCGTGGCCATGCAGTATGTTTTAGAAGTCACATCATCCCTGGGAAAAGGGGATGCCCAGGAGGCATGACCCGTTTTGCAAGCGTGCCGTGGAGCCTGTGGTCTCCCCTGCTTTTACTCAAAAATAATTCAAAATCTCAGATGGTGAATTGAGAGGCACATGATTCAAATGGTTGATTGTCTTTCTCTGAACAGTTTTGTTTCCGCTCTGGTAGTTTTAGAGTCAGGCAGCATAAGAATGTAAAGAGGAAATTACTGTCAAACAGCCCTTTCTAAATCGCTCTCGGTGAGTGGCAGGAGATGAGCCAAAGAGATCCTGTTCTTGTCAGCCTCATTCGAGTAACGCGCTGTCCTCATTCAAGGAGAGCCTTTCTCTTTTTTAGCTGTGTGTAGGTTGAACCAAATAGTAAGTCATGTAAAAGATTGATTTGCTTCACTGTAAATGATTGAAATGTGGCAAAGTGGTAGGAAAGAGTAGCATGCAGTCTTTTGAGACGGGTGGATAATGAATGGGGAAATAAGAGTTTGCTGGTGAACTGTAGCCTGTGATTTTCAGCTGGAGTTCCAGGTCTCCATCACGCGCTGGCCTGGCTTTGTAACGCACAGGGAGAGGGGATGAGCACAGCCAGGAAGGCTGTGCACAGGTGTCGGTAGTGGTGCACGTGTCGTGCTGGCTGCTGGATCACCTCTCCCTGCTGTACCTTTTGCCGGGCATTTGCACATACACTGAGGCACACGCACAACTGCAGCAAGTATGGGTGGGATGTGAGAAGCTTTGCAGCCGGGGGCGCAGCCTGGATTAAACATCATGGCAGGAGATTGTTGATCCATGAAGTGTGAGTCAACAAGGCTTCAGTCTTTCATCTTTTTTTTTTGTCACCAAGTTTTAGGTTTCATTTTCCTGGGTCTGATGAGCTCCCTTTCCTTTTTTCTCCTCCACAAAGGGTGCTCTAGCACCTCACCTCTTCTTGCTGCCAGTCCAGCAAAATAGGAGCAAAATCCTAGTCAGCCCAAATCCTCAGGATGGCAAATGGCTGGGCTGCTGGTGTCCCATCCCAGCAGCAGGGATGGGACTGCAAGGAAGGATGGGATCTCAGGACTGAAGAGCGCTGGCCCAGATTCAGATGCCCTAATTTCCACCTTTGTCTGATGTTTGGTATTGACAGATGCTGCTGAAAGCTGTGGGTCTTCCCACGGATGACACTAGGCTGGCAAATTAGGCAGAATTTAGGTCAGCTGAACCTTGGCCAAATTGTGCCTTGTCTAACTACTCATTTGATGTTGTTCATCCCTTTTGAGGATGCATCTTCCTGCCTGAGAACGTGGCATCTGCTTCCTGGTGGGGGTAAGAGAACAGGCGCTTTTTGGTCAGCAGATTTTCTCCAGCTGGATAGGAAACTGGTCTCTGTCCTGCCCTAGGGGACACAAAGGTACAAATTGTGAACAGGAAGCCAAGAGATGCATATGGGTACAAAGGAGAGGTAGATGAGATGATGGATCAACAATGATTTCTGCTTATTACCAAGTGATGGTCTCAGTCTATTCCGTCGTCAACTTTTTCAATGGTAATTATAATTCAGAATAATAATCCTTAGACATTTCCTCACACTTTCATTTGGGGTACGTAAGATGCTTCGTGAAGAGCATCATGTCCATTTGCAAGTGGTGAAACTGAGGCCTTCAACTCTTAGACTTCAGCCAGGCAGCACTGGTGCTGCCATAGACACCTCCTCCTACGGAGCTGGTTTGTGTCCACTTGCTCAGGTCCATCCACAGCTCACCTTTCTGGGCTGGAAACAGTTAAACTGCAAAGCTTCTGAGGAGGAAAAATACATGCCTGAGGTCTGCAAACCTCATTGGAAAAAGTTTGGTTTAATTTTAGCATAGTGTGCTGCAGGCAGGTCCTGAGGTTATGGTCCAGGATTTCCAGGGATTAAGTTAAGTAGGGCACAAATTACCCGGGTCATGGAAGGTCAGCTACTGCCATACACTTGTTTCACAGCCCTCTGTGCTCCGCTCCCATCAGAGCTTGTGCCCTGGGGCTGTGGGAGTGCGGGACACTCTGCGTCAGCCCACCACCCAGGACAGAAACCCGTTTCCCAAAAACAGTTCGGAAAAGCGAAACATAATGGCTTTTTTACATTGAGCCTCACTGGAACAGTGGAGGAAGAGTTCGGGAAGGGTGTTCGTTGTGGTGCTGGCTCTTGGTTTGAGCTTGCTGTATCCAACCATGTCTGCTGAGAAGGCCAAGCTGTTTCAAGGGCAGTTTGCTGGCTGGCACGCAAAAGCAAATCCACATATATTTGTTGATCGCTGGATGCTGACAGCAGCAAAGGGTTCACAAAGCTCTCCTCGAATGCAGCTTCTTGCTGCCGCAGTGTTCATCACCGCTCGGCAGAGAGGAGGTGACACCCAGCCCTTCAGGTGGCTGCTCATGTGGAAGCAGCTTTGTGCCCAACTCCGGTTCTCAGCAACAACCTCCCTCATCTCAGAGCTCACCCTTGACAGAGGTTCACTCGTGTCCCTCAGCTCTCGCCCAGCCTTCAGCCCCTTTAGGAAGATGCTCTCAAATCACTGTGGCTCAATTGGTTTAATGCCTTTTCGTCTTCTGCAGAGCCTGGATCTGACACAGGGATGGAGACACATGTCGCAGGGTCTTGTCCCCATTGCAGCGTGTAGCCATGCTGCTAGCAAAATAGGGGTGTCGGGCAGCTCGTGGCATGCTGCCGGCATGGATATTTATTCAGATTTTAGACTCAGCTCCAACCTCCCACTGCTCCGGTCAGTATCAGTCCAGCTGAGAGGTGGCTCCCTGAGCTGCCCTTGTGCTGCTGGTTGACTGCTCTGCAGCCGTCCCCGTGAGCACATGGCGTGCTGGCTTGGAAGGAGCTTCCCAAACACTTAAACAAATGGGGGATGTGGTTAGTGCGGAGCAGCAGACAAGGAGGGGATGTTGGACAGGCCAGCTGGAGACTGTGAAGGCAAATGGAGTAGATGGGAGGGAAGGGGGGGCTGGAAGGTGGCTATGTTTGTCTAGACAGTGTCTGTGGTATTTTTATTTTTTTTTCCTCCCAAAGCTGAGTCCATATTGGATGTTACAAACAGAAATGTGTTCTCTGGGTTGTCAGTGCAGCCTGGGCTCCCACCCTGATCTCACAGGGTGCTCCTGAGCAGAAAGCCTATGAGGCAGCACTGAGAGGAGAGACCTCTCCCTGCTCCTCCCTTGCCTTTGGTGAGGCTGGGGAGGAGAGGATTTGGGCTCAGTCCTGCTTGGGAAAGAGGATAAAGGGCTGCCACCCCTAAACCCAAGATACAGTCCCTTGTAGTTTAGTTGTGGAGACAAAGTGCTTTCACAGCGTTTCTTCCTCTCCTTTTTGGTTTCTCTCCCTTTGGAGGCTTTCCCTGTCTTCCAGGAACATGTTATCTGGATCCAGTCGATGTCCTTCAGTGGTGGCTACCAAATGCTATTAGGGACCTGGGTGAACAGCCCTCCACGCTCTGGGGCTGCAGGGCAGGGGGCTCTGCAGCAGCCACCGTAGAGCTGGTACAAGCTGATACAGCAGCCCAGCGGAAAAGGGGGACTGTTTGTTTTCAAGATGAAAATAATTATGCACCTTTCATGGGATGTGGAATGTTTTTCACTTCAGCTGCCTCACTGAGCTGACACTGGGCTGTGTTGGCTTGACAGCTGTCAGTCATGCTGGTTTGATGTGCCAATTAGCAAGTTGCATCAAGGGTTTTGAGAGTGGCTGTGAAGACTGCGTTGGCAAAGGCAATCCTGTTTGGTTGCCCAGAACTCAACCTCCTCCTATCCATGCCAGATTGGAAGGTACTGGGGCAGCACACCCACCAACAGCCCCAGCAGCCTGGAACACTTGGGTATATGCTTTTGCTTGGCCTTTCTTCTGCAGCTCTAGGAGCCTGTCTGTGTGTCTCTTTTTAAAATTTTTTGTCTGTATCATTTTTCTCTTGTTTTTCCACTCTTTTTCACTGGCAGCGAGGACAATTCAGTGCCTTTCATAAGGGAAAAAAAAAATATCCCGTTTCTGAGATGCAATGCTGCTTGACCCACCAGTCAGCCAAACCTCTCCAGAATTGTCCAAAGCCTTGCTGTACTCTTGTCTGGGATGGATTTTAGCTCAACAAGAGAGCATTCCTCATAATTGAATCACTTTAATGCTTAATTAGAAAATTCTATGTTTCCTTGGGGAAGAGTGAAACGTACTGTAGCTGAGAGCAGGGCAGGCACGCTGTGCTTCATCAGCTCGGCTTGGCATCCCCCTGGAAATGTGGCGCGGGAAGGCAGAGCTCTCCAGAGATGCAGGCTGTTTCTTGCTTTTTTTTTTTT
>VXBO01012370.1:300621-320388 GCA_013400135.1 Rhinoptilus africanus
TTTTTTTTTTTTTTTTTGCCCTGTGTTCTTTGGGGCAGGACAAGGAGACTGGGGAGTTTATGCTGAATTTGGGTATCTTTGAGGTAGCAGTTGGGTTGTATACAGATGCCACGCAGCCTGTGGGATCTCCTTGGTTGTCCTGGTTTGAGCAAGAGGTAGATTTTAATTTTAGAAAATTGCTTTTATTGTCAGGCTCATGAGAAAGCTTCTTGTGCTAAGTGTGCGTAAAGTAATTGAGGACTGAATAAAGAATAATAAAAAAAAAATAATTTCCTTGTTTAACATACTTGCTGAGCCCTAGAGTAAACAAACTAAGCATTAGTCACTATGGTACTTTCAGGTCCTTTCCACAAGGAGCAGCTCAGGCCAGCACGTGTCCCATTTTCCAAAAAACCCCACATCTTATAGGAATAATCATGCCACAAACTTAGGCTGATTCACTTTCTTCTGAGTTACCAGCTCTGCTGTAACTTTGAAAGGATCTTCCAAACCCTCCAGAGTGATGTCTTTGAGACTGGAAGTCGATCTCAGTCTGTTACTTCCAGCCCCATCCAGTATGTTTGGTACTGCTCTCCTCCATTTCCCCCTGGACAGCTTTGGCCATGAGAAATCTCTCTCTTGCTGTTTAGCTCAGAGTCAGTCCCAGAAATACAGCACTTGGTCTTTGTCCAGAGTCAGCACCAGGGAAACGTGGCCTCTGCAATACCCCAGTAGCAAAAGCTGGATGCTGGGACCTGAACACACTGGTTGCTAAAACAAACTTTTGCTTTTCATCAGGTTGTGCGGGTGTGCTCCATAATGCTCCTCAGCCAGGGGATTTCTTACCTGGAAATCCCAGGCAGCTCAGTGACGTACATCTGTCTCAGCTGCCAGGCTGAAAGTGAGAGGTTTTGACCTTCGTCCAGGCTATCAAGCACTGGCCACTAGAGTATGTCTTTAAAGCTCCAATCTTTGTCCAAGCCTGAAAAGCAAATACTTTTCAAATGGTCTCTACCACTTAAAGTTCTGAGTGCTTAAAAAAATATGAAAAAAAAATCACCATGACACAAAACCCGAGCAAAAACCTGCAGCAAGAGCTGTGGGATGCTGGTGTAATATTACTGCAGCTCTGTGCATCTGCAGCCTCCCCAAGAAACCCCTATCTGTCCTGGGCTAACAGGGAAAAAATGCAAATTTCTTCTTATGCACAGCCCTGGTGACCTCGGGAAATCAAGGAAAGGTCAAGGGTAAATACCAGGAGGCCTGGTCTTTCTCCAGTGGTTTCCAACCAGTGAGCTCACGGTGCTTGCCAAACATGGATGAGGTCTGATCTGCCTCTTGCTATGCTGAGGTTTGAGACCAGGGGCCAGAGCTGTGGTGAGGAATGACACCTAAAGGCAGGGGATCAAAGGTAGGAATCCCTGCCTTCTGGAGCAGGAGCATCCTTAAATTCTCTGGGTCCTGCTGAAGTTTTCTTTATCATGGGGTTTTACATAACCTGGTGTCAGGTAGATGTTGAAATGCAGTCAGAAAAGCAGATATTATCATCCCGGTAGGGAGCCTGGGGGAGGGATGCCAAATCCAGAGGTGGCAGGTGCTGAGGATTTCGTACGGTGACGACAGCAGCTCCGCTGGCTGCCACTCAGCTGGGGCACCACAGGTCTTT
Organism: Rhinoptilus africanus; assembly: GCA_013400135.1. Taxonomy (NCBI): domain Eukaryota; kingdom Metazoa; phylum Chordata; class Aves; order Charadriiformes; family Glareolidae; genus Rhinoptilus; species Rhinoptilus africanus. The sequence continues at coordinate 302,267 of VXBO01012370.1, forward strand.
CTGCTTTTCATTGTCACAGTCTGAAAATAGCTCCCGGATAACACGTTCCCAACACGAAGTGATACACGGGGCTCAGTACGGCGAGCCGGTGTTGAGAGCTGTGCGGAAACCAGTGTAGGAGCAGACCAAACCGCCTATTCTGACTCCATTCCCAGAGTCTAATATTAGCTCACCTGCGGGTATGACAGACCTCCTGGCAGGCAGCCACATGTGGTTTTTTTTTTTTTTCTCTCCCAGCTCATACAGTTCCCTTATGGCAGTGACAGCCCAATTATTCGAGCTTTTCCCATCTTCTCTGCTCCTGTTGACTTGGCTTGTGCTGACGCGTTCTTGGGGAAAGATCAGTGTGGTTTAGCAGATGGACGAAGGCTGAAGAGCAAATTTTAATCAACCTCCCCTTTTTTGGGGGACAACGAGTACTTACTGAAATAGTAAAACAGCATCCTTAATTTCACAAGGCAGCAGCCCTGTCTCTAAGGAGCTTTTTTTGGATGCCGTGGATACGGGCAATTAACTTGCAACACAAACTTGGCCTTTCCCCAAGGGCATTTGTACTTGCTGCTTGTTCTAGAATATGCGGGGGATCCACAGACTGCATAAACCGGTGGGTAAAAAAGGACCAACTTCTCCACTCCTTCTGGACATTGTGCTCCTCTGGATGCCAGAGACAATCAGGTGGTTTAGTGGTGCTGGGGACCATGAATGGTGGTCCCATCTGAGTAGCTAGTAAGGTGGCCATTTGAACGCAGTGGTGTTGATGGTGTAGCAAACTTGCTTCCTGCCCCAGCTGGCTGATGTGTCTGTTTCCAGGAGTGGTTCCCTGTTCTGAGCAGGGTTCTAGTACGACCCTCATTTGGGACGGGCTCAGGAGCGAGCGGAAGTGAGTATTCTCAAGATGAGGGTGTTTTCCATGGATGTGATCAGAATTTGGTTCCCTTGATGGGGGTTTAAAACCTGGCTTAGTTTGTGCATTCTTAAACATTGCTAATGGAGGTATTCCCTTTAGTCGATCCTGCTAGATATGTAGGCTGCTGTATAGTAGATGATTTTCTCTTATTTTACTTGTTGGATATGTGGGAATCCATGGTCCATGGAAAAAAACCCCAACACTGGATGGCAGTACAAGGAGCGAGGCAGGCAGCTAGGAGGATGAGAAGCCCGATGCACCACTCACTGTTTCCACAAAGGATGTTATTACACTGCCAAGAGACAGCCTGGAAATTATCCCATCTGCTCCCAGCCTGAAGGGCAGTCCAGGCTCACCTCCTCTTGGAAGTGACAGTGTAAAAAAATAATTATGTGACAAATTAAGGTATGTCAAGATCCACAGAGAGGGAAAGATGCTGTTCCCTTCTCTTGGCTTGACTGCAGGCAGATGGCCAGCAAACGCAGCGCTCCTCCAAGAAGGGCAGTGCTGCAGATGTCAGCCAGTGCCTTGTTACCCCCATGCTTTCGGTTGCCTGAGGTGTCCCAGAGAGGTCCTGCCTGGAAGCCCTGGGATGAGCTGGTGTCTTGAAGGGATTAGGGCGTTCCTGGGGCATGCGCAGACACTCACTGCTCCTGGTTGCGTTAGCGGAGTCTCAGCATCACGGTGGGAATTAGCATGTGGGCTAATTCTTGTGGTTCCCAACAGGGATGAAATAATTTTGTCAGCCTACTTGCCTTTTCTCCCATCCCTTCTAATTGCTACCCTGCTTGTGGGAAGGTTCCTCAGGTCAGGAAATTAAGGCTTGAGGACTCTTACTGGTCATATCCCAACAGAACTACTCCTACTCCATTCCCATAGATGAACATTTGAGCCTCGGTTGCTGTGGGTATGCACATATGGCTCAAAGCAGGGGGCTAAAACCTATGAAAAGCTGTTTGCAATTCAGTGGCAATATGATTTGGGAAGCACCAATGGCTTTTCTTTGCATGAAAGAAACTGCATGCAAGGGAAATTGTTAATTATCACCGCACACATTTTTATTGCTAATGATTTGGGTTGTTCTGAGTGGCAATAGGAACTGTCTGTGGGTGCGTGGGTGGATAGCAGATACTTAGGAGATGTTATAATTTGTATTCCTGCTTTTGCTTGGCCGAGACTGTCATAGATGTGCTCTGTTTGTCGCCGGCTCCTGTAACAGTTAAGCAAGGCTGTCCTTTGTGCTGCTCTGGGCTTTGTAGAACAAGAAAGAGAATTTCCGAACTTGCCTAAGGAATTGGTCACCTGGTAACAGCCATGGGGATTGACATCCTGTAAGATATTTCTTCTTTTATAGATGCAAAAAGCTGTATCTGTTTGTCCTGCTGTATATCTGCAATATCAAAGATACTAGCTGCAGGTTGTGCTTGATCCTGTTGTTCCCCCTCTCCAATGCTTCACAACTTCATCAGCATGGGTGTTTTTTGCGTGCACCCTCATGGCTCCAGTGCTGGAGAAGATGTTCTGCACCTTTTCTTTTGCTCTGCATCCTCCTGTGCCTAGGAGCTGCCTTCATCCCCTCCTGCCACAAGTGCCTGCAGCCAGTGTGATGGAGAAGCACCCCTCTGAACACAGCACCTCTATAGTGGCCATGGATCAGCCCCTGCGCTGCTGCCATGCACACTGTGGCAAAAAGGACACGTGGTTCCTCTCTTCTCTCCTGTATGTTTATAGTATGGACCAAGACTGAAAGGAGCTGGGACAATGCCCTGAAAATGTCCCCTGTGGGCTGGGTGTCTGGCCCCACTGTCACCGGGGACTGCAGCTCAGCAGGGCTTTGAGCCCTCACTGAAGGGACATCAACAAACAGAGCCTCGTGGGGGGAAAAAGGGCTTTTCTACCTGACACCCACCCCTTTTGGCTTTATTTGTAGGCATGGTTGGTTTGCATATATGCACTTAAACAGTTGTCAGGGCGTGCTTCTGCATCACCCGGAGGAAAGGAAAAGCGGTGGAGGGGGTGAAACGCAGCCCTCCACCCCAGCTCCGTGTTGGGTTGCTACTGTTAAAATATGACTAATGCTAAAAATAATTCTGGTGTTGCTATGGAAACTTGCACTGTTGCTACGTGTGAACCTGAAGAGGATTGTACCCTCCTGAGTACCTTGTTTTTCTCTTCCCCTCAGCCATGCTTAGCCCCCAGCAGGATGAGCACAGGCACACCAGACCTCACCTGCTCCTTGGCACAGCCTTGCTTGGTTGACAATGGCTTTTCTTGTTTACTGTTTAACCTATCATCTATCTATCTGTTGTCTGTCCACTTCTACTTTCCAGTGTTTCCTCTGGCATAGTTTTTGAGTCCCTGACTATCTCGTTTGTTGGCCTCCTCCTGCTCCTTCCTTAGGTCTGGTGGGGCTTTGGGCACTGCATGCAGGGGGTGAAAGGAATGTGTCCCCTTGTTCTTCCAGCGCCTTGCTTGGCCCTCCTTTATGCACTGCCAGGTTTTCCTTGCTTTCCATCTGTAGTGGAGGAAGAGAATCTGTTGTAAACTTCCTTCACGTCTAGAGATGAAAATGGCTTTTGCGTTTGTTAACTTTTTAGCAGTGCCCCAATCTGCCATCCCCGCCTTCCTGTCCCTCCCAGCTTTCGTAGCTAATTTGCAGGAAGCTGAAGTCTTCCAAGCCTTTTACAAGAAACCAACCAAGGGATCAGTTTACATTTTCCAAGGTGGAATGACAAATGCTGGAAACTTCCATTCAATTTGAAAAAGAAGCTGGGATTAACACAGAATACTGAAAGATCACAGCCCCTGAAGGCCAGTCTGGCTCCTGTACAAATTACCCTCCAAGGCAGGGTGACGTTTTCCCCTCAGTCCTGCCAGAGCTTTCTCTTAGCTTCACTGATCACCGTGACTGGGTATGTAGGAAAGAGTGATGACCTCTTGCCTCTGCTCCAGATTCACGGCTGGTTCCAAATATGAGGTCAATGGTCAAATTCACTATCATGATGGTATCTCACAGCAGTGATCTGGGAATGATGCAGAGGAAAGCAGAGAGAGGAGGATTTTTGTTCCCCTCGCCCCAAAATCTTTTAAAATCCACCTTAAGTCTGTTGCTTTGAAAGCCTTTCTTACCCTGGGAATTTTAAATGAGTTTCAGGATTTCTGACCTCAGAACTGGGGGTTTGATGGTGGTCAGTACCTGGAGGTGATTCACAATAGGAGATGGTCACCGAGGTTGGTAGGGACCTCTGGGGACCATTGAGTCCCACTGCTGCTGAAAGCTGGGTCAGCAAGAGCTGTGCTTGTGGGATAGAAGCTGCCCCTGCCACAGGGAACAGGGGAACAAGTGCGATGAGAAATGGGATCCATGCCAGAATGACTTTTTGAATATGGGCATGCTTAATCGGACCTTTAGGTATCTACAGATAGTAGCTGTGACCAGGGGATGGATGTATCTTCAACACAAGGTTGAACACAACCACGGGGCACAGTGTAACATCTTCCATTTAGGAATGCTGCAGTGGATTAGAAAAAGCATGGAGCCAGTGCACCTTCGTTTGCTTTTGTAAATATTTATCTGAGTCTTTCCATTCTCTAAACACTGTATTGGTCTTTGTGATGTGTGAGATAGCTCGCTGAGATGGGGACTGGCAACTGGAGCATTAGTTGGGTGATGGAGAGGGAGAGAGCTTCCTCCAGCTCTGGCCAAAGTGAGGACCCTGCTCTGAAAGCACTTGTGATTTGTTTACATCTGTAGCCCGTTTCTCTATAAACAAGGCTTTTGGGGCTGGTCCATGTGGCGTCATACTGGGAAAACCATTTCGGCTATCACCCTTCCTATGCTGGAGAGATGAAAAGGTCCTGCTCATGGCCAGGCTGGGGAGGGCTGTTTTTTCTGAATTGTTTTTCTGCAGAGCAGCTCCTCCATCAATACCCAGACTTGCAAGGGTGCCAAAGAAAGAGTTAAGAATAGAAAGAAAGATGAGGCAAGCTTCTGGGAACTTCCCCTTCCACCGAGACACAGGAACATGTGTTATTTTCTGCCCCTTTGGCAAACATGGACAACATGACTCTCCCCACCTACGCACACTTGCCAGCTGGTCGTCTTTCTGTCTTTCAGCATCAAGCTAGTCGAACCTGCCTCACAGCCACTCCACCAAATCCTCCTCCTGGCTTGCTGCCACCTTGTTCCCTGCCTTTTGGTAGGGGAGAGGGTCATTCCCTCTGCAGGGAAAGGTCCCACGAGCTTGATATTGCAGTATGAAAGGCTGCATGGTGAGAAACAGGTTGTGCCCCATCCCACCTCTGCCTTAGATGGGTTGTACACAGCGCTCTTTTGTTTAGAACTTGGCAACTCGTCATTGCTTGCAATCAGAGGAGCTTTGCTGTTGAACCATCAAATAGTTTGGTTAAATATCAAACTGTGATTTGGCTTGTCCAAACATCATTGAAGCTGGATGGAGTCTCATTTAGGATGTGGCTTGATCACCGAGAATCCAAAGATCTAACATGTTTTGTGGTTTTTAACGTGACTATTGGGCTTGATCTTCTTTCTTTTGAAGTTAGTGAAAGTAGGATCCAGCCCTTTTGCCATGCTTGGGGCAAGCAGATTTGGATAAAGCAGGAACCAGCCCAGACCTATGAATAATCCTTGACCTGAATCCCTTGAGAAGTCTGAATCCAAAAAAAAAATAAACTAGGTTGACTTTTCTTTATACTGTTTCCATTTTCATAACCATCTGTAATTTCTGATGTCGAGCTCCTGACAGACACTGTCCTATGGGAATTCCAGTCTGACTGGAAGTAGGAGCGAAATCGCAAGGAATTTATTCACAAGATTTATGACCAGTGGTACGGATGCCAAGGATTTCATCGCAGTAGTATCTAACACTTACGTGCCTAGCATTTTGAGTATGCATAGTAATTAATACACAGACATAAGTAGGGTAGGGACTGAGCAGCTGAGCATGAATCTGAACTCCTTTCCTTGGCTGAAGTTACAATACACAGGTTCTGACTTAGTCTTTTAAGTACGTAACCAGGACATTTTCCTGTGGAGGGATTATTGGGACCTGGAGTTGTAACTTGAGCTCTCCCCTTTCTCCTGCTGGAGAAAACCCAAAAGGTACACAGTTGGATTTCCTTCAAAGGACTTTGGACCATTGAACAGTCTGAATGTCCTAAATGTAGGATGGAAAACTCCATGAGAACCAGTTCTCTAGTGGTATCCCAGTGTTGTGTCATCATCTCATGTAAGTATAAATAAGCCCTTCCAGAAGTCTTGATGCAAGTTAATTCCAAAAGTGGCCCCAGGCCAGCATTTCGTTTGGGAGAATTTCTACTGTATTTCTGGCAAAACTTTCTCAGCTTTAGTACTTACCAGATACCAGTTTCACCGATCAGTAATCCTGGACTCCTCAAATCTCTTGGCCTGCATTACAAATCAGGTAATTAGTTTGGCAAGGAGGACATCGCTAATGTGTCATTCTAGTGCAGTGTTTCAAAGAGAAAGGAGTGTTTTGATCTGAAGGAACGAGGCTGGCTTTCGTACAGAACTTCATGCACTCTCTGTATTTCATCTAGGTAATATATATGTTTGCTCTCTTTGCCTCAATTTTCCATTTGTAGTTTGGATGTGCTAACACATTGCTTCTATCATACTTCATCAGTCTTCTTTAATTAGCTGGTAAGATCATCAGAGTAAGAACATTTAGCACATAAAGGAGCTCCAGTACATTTAATGAATAATAACAAGTAAAGTTTCCCAATATTTTTTTTTTGCATCCTCTCTTACAAAAGAACGTGCTATTGGTGGCTTCAGCAACCTGCCCTGTGCACTGCCCCAGGGATGGGGGTCCCAAATGAGCTTAGCCCCTGCAGCCTGTGTCATAGGCTTCAGACAGACTCTCTAGCAATATGGGAGTGCTTGTGTGGGCTCGTATAACTTCTCTGTGGATATAAAGAGTGTCATCTCCTCACTGCTCATCAAACTTTGACCTGCAGTGTTTTCCAGATTTTACGTCCTATTATCCTGCTTGCATCCTGCGGTATGGAAACAGAGGTGCTCTTGCAGGCAGCTCGATGTAATGGTTGCAAGTCAAGGCTGGGATATCTCAGCTGGATCTCCTGGCATTGGGTTGTTCGTTTTGCTTGGGCTGCCCTGTTTTACTGGGTATCAATTATCGCACAAAGGGGCTCAGGGATGCTCAGCTCCTCTTGCAGAACTCTGAGATCAATAGAAGGAAGCTGTCATGTCTTAGGAAGTAGTTGCATTGAAGTGGTAATTCTTGGTGTTTAAACAGGATCTGATGACAGATGGGATTAAATGCAAAGCAGCTTGTTACGAGGTTTTAATAACTGTGACAGACCTGGGGAAAGTGGTGTGGGGTGTGTAAGCGATCTAGCGAAGGCAGGAGCAGATGATGCTGGGTGACAGCTGATAGCGTTGCCCAGGACGGAGATAAGATTATTTGCAAGAAATTGTGTCAGCATTTTGGGGAGAAGGGAAGAGAAAAAAACCCCACACAACCAAGCAGAGGAGAACTTGACATACCCACTGTTCTGTCATCTAACAGAGCCACTCCTGACAGCACACGTTAGTGTCAGACAGTGTGGCCACTAAACACAGGGGGGAAAATATGTCAGTGTTCTTGTCAGGCTGTGAACTAAGGGAACAAGAGATTCTCCTCCTTGTTAGACCTGGGGATTTTCAGAATTTGCAGGTTGAAAACCAATGAGGTTGTCTCCTCCTTCATCTGTCTTCCCTGGTCCTCGCTCTTTCTTGTGGCATCTCCTGGGAGGTGAGGAGGGGATTTCCCTGGGAGCTGAAAGCACTGGCTTCGTGCTCTCTGGAGAGCAGCGATGGGGCCGTGCACTTGCAAAGACACTGCCACACGGTGTAGAGATGTGTGGGGATGCACCTGCCTGGTTTTGCTGAGGAAGAGGCTCGCGGGGGTGGAGGTGTTGGCTGGCTTGCTTGGAGGGATCCCCTCTCAGCTCCACAATTTCAGCTGTTGGAGAGGGAGGAATCACAGCGGCTCACCCAGGCAATAGGATCCGTGTGTGTCTCGAGCAGTTGCACCTGAGTGATAAGTGCAGGGGAAGAAAGGCCATACAAAAACCTGAGAGGAGGTTTTAGAGAGATGGGGACTGACCTCTTCTCCCTGCTGACAAGGGATAGGACAAGAGGAAAGGGGTTCAAGTTATGTCAGGGCAGGTTTAGATTGGATATCAGGAAACATTTTTACACTGAAAGGGTGATTAAACATTGGAACAGGCTGCCCAGGGAGGGGGTGGATTCCCCATCCCTGGAGGAGTTTAAGAAAAGGGTAGATGTGGTACTGAGGGACATGGTTTAAAAGGGGTTTTTGTCAGGGGGGGTTAATGGTTGGACCTGATGATCTTAAAGGTCCCTTCCAACCTCACCCATTCTATGATTCTATAAAAAGCTTAGAGATGGGTGAGGGAGGAAGCTCCCTCTGCCCATAGTGGGATGGAGTTGAATGGGATAAGGTTGTGCTGGAGAAGAAAGGACCGGCATATTTGAAGGGTAGAACTGATAAAGAAATGGCTCAGGTGGTTGCAAAGCTCCTTTCTCTACCTCTCTGCCAACCCTGCTGTTGACTGATAAGGCTGCAGAAAGGCACCGTTGTATCACTAATATCATGTCAATTAACTAAATATCATCAGTCGGCCTTGTTTGGACCCAGTGGCATTAATAACCATGAAAGAACTTGATATAGTCTTCCACTGGGCTTGTAAATAGCACAGTTTTGGCTCCATCACAACAGTTTGGACTTTAAGGAGCCAGTGTTTGCAATGACCAATAAAACAGCAGGACCATCATTGAAAATGAGTCTGACTGGGTGTGTTTTGACCTATTAATGTTGTGGCCTTTTGCAGCCTGGTGGCTATGCTGCCACAGTCCTGGAACATGTCCAGGATCTGAGCTGGGGATGTCCCAAACCTCAGAGAGCCAAGGCTGCATCAGCTGTCTTGCAGGGGACTCACACGTTGCTCCTGTCATACAGAGTAGAAGACAGCTGCCTCTGCTTTTAGTGTGAAATTGAGTCTCACCTAAGCAAGAGATCCCATTTTGTCGAGTGCATCTGTTATCTAGCAACATCCAAGATGGAGCCTGAGGTTCCCAAGAGCTGCTCTTGTGTGCCAAGAGAAGAGGCGGCTCTTCATCTGAGGTCCCAGATGCATTCTGCTGCTTCAGAAAATAGGATTTAGTTACAATGGTGATCTGGAGCTACCCAATTTTAGCAAGTCTGGAGTCCTGAGTGCTGGGGAGCTCCAATGGCAGAGCACAGCAGGAAGTGAATTGGCTCTGAGCCTTAAAGGCTGCAGGGGTATGTCCTTATATATAGCCTCTGTGTGTGTATATATATATAAAAAAAATATTTAAAAATATATGTATATATACTTCTATATCCTTTTAGGTCATATGAGATACTTCCTAGTCTATGGCAATTCCTAAAAAGTTGTACAGCATTCAGCCTCCTGTTAAGGAGCAGATGATCTTCTGGTGTCAGGGTTGTTCTCTTCCCTAGCCAGCTTGCTTACATCTTCTGTATTTCTTTTTTTTTTTTCCTTCTCATGCTATATTCTGCTGAAGACAGCTACATGGAACTGGAGTCTCAGTTGATCTTTTTGCTCATTTCCACCCACAGAAGTCTGTCTTTTTTAACATCCTAAATACCTTGGTAACAAGATCATAGGTCTTGATTTGAAATGAATCTTTAAAAGAAGATCCTTTTTCCCTCCCTTTCCTTTTCCAGATCTGAACACCATCACAGAGGTAAAGACGTGCACCTTCACCCAAAAAGACCGAGAGGGTTTCAGAACCCTTTTCCTTTGGTCTCTTTCCTAACAGGGAATTTAATCACGTTTCTTCTTGCCCTCAGACAAAGTCTGGTAATTCAAAGCACTGGAATGAAGGAGAAGATCTGCCTTCTGCTCTCACGCAAAGCACAGTAAAGCCAGGGAAAAGCCTGGCATTAACTTCAAGGGGTGTTAGCTCAGACCTCTGGTCTGCAGCTGTGCAGGTTTTATCCCACTATGAGCTCTGGGCATCTGATGGGGCCACCTGAGAGCAACTCTCTTCTGCCCAGCTGCGTCAGGGGTGGCTGTCCTTGCTGCTCAGCCCCAAATGCCACCCACAGGCCCAGAATCTCCTTCCCAACAGGCTGGTCTTTACACCCTGCAGCCGTGCGGTGGCTGGCACTACCTTAGTCCTTTGTGCCATGCTGGAGCTTGTGACCAGTCGCTCATCTCCACAGCAACGCTTTCTGAAGTCCTGGCAGGGGATTAGGGATACATGTGTGCAGAAATGGGGTTTCTTTTGATGGATGAAGATGTCTCTTACTAGAAAGCAAGTAAAAATAACACAGAGAATAGTCTGCAATCTGCTCTCTGAATTTAGGTCTGGATTTTTAGACTCTCAACAGAGGGTCTAAAAGGTATGTCAACTTTGCATGGGTGTGTGATTCTGGCAAATGTGTGTGTATGTTAAATGCAAGTTTTTTGTATTCACGGGCCTCAATGTCTTCAGTGCTATTAGTTTGCTTTTGAGAGGGAATACTTTTATTTCCACGTGATTAGTGCTTCAAGGTGATTTGGAGTGGGTTTCCTGACCACTTAGTGGTTTCCAACCCAAACCTGGCTTGAACACCTTGACAGTTGCAGTGCAGAATCAGACACGGAGCAGGCTGGGTGTGGGAAAGGTCTCAGTACCAGGCTAACACTGCGAGATGTGCACAGCAAGATACGTATAGGGCCAGAAGTTTATGGAGTACCAGGCAGACAGGGGCATAAAAATACCACGATCACTGAGATCTAGACCCACTCTCAAATAATAGAAAATATCCCAGTGCAACAAGAGACTAACTAGGGTTGCAACTGGATGTACAGGTCTTTGTAGGGCTAAAAACTGAGTCATCCCTTTGGTGAGATGGGATGAGGGCACTGTACAGTTAAGTACGTGGCAAAGGTGGATTGATTGGCACATTCTTCTGAAGCATCTGGGGAAGAAACTGAGTCCCTGCTCAGGAGCTCCTGCTCTTCATTCCCTTTTCTCAAGCAGTTAAACCCCAAATACTGCTTGCTCTCCAGTGTGGCTGATGTGGGGCTGTGCTGTCTTTCTTGTACCCACGTGTTTTCCTATAGCAAGTGACGCCAGACAAACCTGAGTGCAAAATCCACCAGCTGCCCCAGGCATGACTGTGGCTGCTGAGGAGCAGGAGCGTAAGATAAACATCTCTGATGACTACCCATCAGCAAAATGTAAGTGAAAAAGAAATTTGTTTTTTTGAAGGCATTTATGAAGGAGAGAGATGTTAAGGTAGAAAAATGTTCTTGTGTGGGTATTTGTGTGAGAGACGGCAGCAACCGGGGAGCGACAATCACTTAGAGCAGAGTAATAAAGAGCCTGGAGGAAACTGCTGAAGGAAGATGTGGCAACTGTTAAGAAAATGACTGTAAAAATGATTGCTTTGTTACTCAGTAGCTCCTTTCCTTTCTTCTGGTTTGACATGTTGCATGTGCTCACCTAAACTAAAAAAAAAAGTCAGATGGGTTTCATATCACCTTTTACATCTACAAGTACTAGGTCCCTCTAATCCAGGGGATGATCCAAGATGCAGGAAAAAATACAACGGGATGATTTCAGCTGTTTTATAGGATCTTTAATCAGAACAGGCAAGGAGAGCATCCTGACCTGGTGTTCTCCCTCCTCACCATCACAGCAGTCCAAAAAGGTGTCGCTGGGACCCTGCCAGGATTCACGCTCTCCTCTGTGAGCAGAGCAGAGTGTGCCTTGCTAATTAAGAAGTCGTGTTTCCAGGGTGCTGGTAGCGTTGATGGGAAGTATTGATGCCTCTCTTGGAAAAAGACATGAACAAGGCAGAGCTGTTCTGGCACGTGGCCCCTAAGAAAGAGAGGAAGTCACACAAGCTGGTATTTTTCAAGTGGAAAGGGATGAAATCAATGGGGAAAAGAGTAATTGTTCCTAGTTCAGAAGAGCACCTTCCAGACAGTGGAGAGGAAAGCCCATTTTCTGAGAGGAATGTGGCTGGGAATTTTTCAGATGAAGGACCCTGAAAGTAGACATAATTGATTATGTCCACTTGGAGGTGAAACCTAAGATAACCATGCTAAAAAATAATGATGATGTAAAGGCTTCTTTTACTCACAATATTTTTTTTCCTTATCTGATCCCCACCTGCAGCTGGGAGTTGGCTTGTTTTTATTGTGTTGAAAGATCTAGTTTGCCTGAGATCCTTCCAGTACTGCTTGCAGCAAGCTTTCCTTCCAGATTGTTGCCATTAGTTTTCAGATACAGCTGGATCTGCGTGAAAATTCAGCTTTCTACTACAGGCATTCTCAGTGACCAAAATATAGCACTGCTTGAAATTTCTAAGGACAAGACAAAGTAAAACAGATTTCTACCAGCCAGCACGATAGCTAACCTTGCCATAATGCAGGCTTTGAAGAGGGCGTGCGTGTCAAAGATCATTTATGCCCCACAGGGAGGACAGAAACTTCCAAATGCTAAGATGAAGTTGAAAAGGGAAGAAGCAGAGAATGTTTTTTAGATTTAATTTGGGACCAGCCCAAAGGATGCCCATGAGAGAGGTAGGGGGAAGGAAATGTCAAAACACAGCTTTCCAGCAATGCTGATTCTTTTCATTTTGTAGATAATGGTTAAGAGAACATCTTTATGGTACATCAGACATGTTCTTTGTGCCCACAGACATAACTTAAATGCCATGTCCTTGCCCAGAGGAGCCTTGTATTGAACTGAGTCCCTTTATTTTACAGAGATATGTCTGGTGATAAACAAATTGCACTTAGTTTTTCTTTCCACTCATGCAAGCAATTATTGTACGTGACATGAAACTGGGCTAACTGGTTGCATTGTCAGGTTCTCAGCTATTTCCATCTCTGCAGATGCTGCCCACAGGGATGTTCCCCAGAGCACAGCTGGGCACCTCCTAAGAAGTATTAACACCAAGCTTTAGTTGGGGAATTTAATCCCCACCATCTCTGATGCCTTTGCATAAAGAGCTCCAGATGGCTACAAAGATTCATCTGTGTAACTTCCTAAATTGACCCAGAGTCTTGCCTTTAAGCAGGAGCCCCTGCCTCTCCAGAAGATGTGATACACACTCACATGCTTGTTTTTCTTGTAGACTGGCTATATTTTACCCAGCACTGCTCATGACATGATACCCTTGATGTCTGCTTCAGGCAATCCTTTTTTTTCCAGCCTCTGAAACAGTGAAGGAAAACTTGCTGCTCCCAAGCAGATTTGAGAGCCGAGCTGGGATGGAGAAGGTGGTTGCACACCTGACGTGGGAGAGACACTGCTCTCAGTTGCCATTTGTTATTTTTCTTCTCCAGCCATGAGCGTTTGTGACCACGGTCACAATGTGACCATTGTCAGAGGTTTGGTTTCCTGGTCATTATTTCTCCTGACACTTGCTCTAGCATGCATGAAGTTTCTGTTGCCTTCTTGCTAGATCAGTGGTATATTTTTTATATTAAAATGGGCAATAGCATACATCTTTCTCAGTCAAATATATTTCTTGATACTGGGTGTATGGGAATGTCATCCTCTTTGGGTGTTTGCCTTAAGTTCTATGGCCTTCTTATTCCTGCGTCACCTTGGTGTGTTGGGAATAGTCCCTGCAGCAGTGTTTGCAGAGAGCAGGACCCCAGGCTCTGACCTCCTCTTGGAGATTTGGGGGATAGGTGGCTGTGTGCAGCTGCAGATCAACGTTTGCGCAAGGAGAGCAATAAATTTCAGACTCTCGGGTCATTAAATCGTGCAGTTTGGTCTGGGATTCTGCCCTGATCTCAACAACTCTTTGTTAATAGTTTAGAAGGCCTTGACAGATTCTTAACTGGTTAATAAATAACTCAGGGAAGAAAAGGTTTCTTTTCTAAATTACAGGTTAGTTTGCTTTATTTTTAATGATGTTCCTCACGTGTGCCTTATAAAATTTCTTGAGAGAGTAAGTCAATGCCACTAATGACGGGCTAGTGGCATTAAAATCACTGGCGCTCTTTTTTCTGTGTTAAACCAAGGCAACTTTGTTTTAGTGGCTTGCCTCCTATGAAATGTGGTATAGGATTAAATATGCTATCATAATTAAAGTTTGAAAAGGCCTATGGAACTTTGGTCACAGAGTCTGTCCTCTTGCAAAATATGATTACCAATTCCAGGTGATGTCATTGCAGGTATTAAATTCTTCCAGCCTGAAGAGATCAGCTTATTTTCTTAAAAGCATTCCTGAGAACTACTGTCCGTGAATCTGGGATTCTGCAATTCATTTTGTTTCTCCATATGTTGAAACAGCCCTAGGAAAGACTGTTCGGTCTCCCATCCCCCTGGACTATTTGGTGAATATTTCTTTCATCTTAGATCACAGACAGACAAGCATCAGCTCACGAGGTGTCATGTACCAGCTACTGAATATAGAGCTGTAAGAAGCAGAAAACACAGGCTCTGCTTCTTTAATTAGTTCATGCATCTGCTTTGTTAGCTGATCAGAAGTCCCAGAGCATAAGGAGTATTTGGCCCTGGACACTGATAGCCATGCAGTGAGATCATCGACAGTTCTTTCCAAGAGTGAAGGTTAAGGAGTCCTCCTCCTAGGTCCCAAAATAGATTTCCTGTTGAAAACCCAGATAGTTACACTATTTCAGTATCACATAGCCACTTCTTGCCATTATGCGAAGAGTTGTGAATCTTGGTGGAGTTTCTACCCTTGGTGCACATGACTTCCAATAGACCGTCACCTATGGCTGAAGTTGAGTGATCTCTGCGCTCTTGATGTCTCACAGCAGTACAGATGTTTCCCTCGTAAGCTGCTGCTCCTCGGTTCTGATAGATCTCCCAAAGGGCAAAGATGGTCCAGGCATCCAGAAGACAGTTTTGTTTGGTGGTCGATGCAAAGGTTTGAATAGTGTATGGAAAGGGTAAGATCAAAGATACTTATATTAGCTTTTAGTATGCCTTGGAGAGGAGATATGTTGGGATTTGTTAGGGGTAGCAGATAGAAACTTCTCTGCCTCCGAACAGGAAAAGTAACATGAAGCAAAGATTGTGCGGTATCATATTTTTTGTAGTGAGTTGGTGGTTCTTCTCTAGGGGGAAGACTAAAACTCTGCAGCCAGCATGGATGTTTTTGTAAGCAGGTATGGCCATAAGGAAAACATCTGAGACATTGGGTGCGTATTCTTGCCAAATGTGAGGTGTCTTTTTTTCTGAAATGAGAGCAGCACTCATTTTTTTCACACATTTTAGCTCATGCATCCATCTTTTGAATGTCTAGCTACCTTAATATTGTGCCTTTAGCAAGTCTGAAAAGCATCTCTGCAAAATGACGAGCCATATGGATAAAAGCACTGACTCTCTTCTCCCCACCAAGTCGCTCTTGTCTGGCACCATCCCCACTCAGAGCGGCACTGCCTTTGCTCCCCCAGCACAAACAGGCCCAATATCTGAGGAATGGCCAATATTCACCACTGTCCTGCTCGGTGTTGGGCTTCCCAGGCTGGGATGGGTTGATCTGTCAAAGGAGATGCTCTTCTGAATTCCACTAAAAATGGGATGCTTTGGGGAACAAAAAATGCTGTGTTGCAGGAGTCTTGTCACTGGTGCTTCACAGGAATTCATATCTGTAGCTTGAGAATGTGCAATAAATAGATATATAAAGTTAACCCTGTTATCCAGCTTACGTTACATGCAGATGAGGGCAACGCTGTTTTCTGGAAAATATCTGACCCCCTAAAAATACCAACTTCTGCTGCATGCTACCCATATTAATCTGTCTTTAAGTTAGGGTTGCATCCACACTTAGTGCTCAGAATGACAGCAGCCAGTCTGCTCAGTTTAGTATTTGGTTAAGAACAGGATAATTGCATGTGTTCAGTTCTTGGTATGATAAAATCAAGATCTGGCATGGTTGCAGATCTTGTCTTAACCCTAACAGTATGCATAGACTTAAGTTTAACACCATAGACCTGTTCTAAGCTTACCTGCAAAAGGCACTGGAACTCTGGAAGCGTGTGCCATGAACACAGACCCCTTTAGGGATGAGGCGATACGTCCTCCTCTTTTTTTTCCTCTCATTCTCCTGAACCCCAGTGGTGGGCACAGACCTTAGCTGATGACAAGGGCCCTTTCTAGGACAAATTCAAAGGCAAGAACTTAGCTTCTGAACTTTCCCACCAGACTTTGTAGGATGCAGCAGCAAATGCTCTTCTGAACCCCAGTTCTGCAGTCAGGAGTTGGACAGAAAAGCAGGAGGGAGGAAGCGGGTGCCCACTCCCCAGTGTGTTAGGGAGAGCTGCCTGGGTGCCTTGGGTTAAGAAGAACAAGGACTGAGGACTGTGGGTTATGTCCACATCCTGCCTACCACAGAAGGGTATATTTAAGGCTCCCTTTTCCAAGTGCATCCTTTCTGTCTTTAGGTTTTGGGTTGGAAATGTCCTTTTCTTGAACTGCTCAGGGACTGTAGTGCAGGTGCTCCGGTTAGGGATTCTTGTGTCAAGGGCTGGTGGTGCCAGGCCTGGGCACAGTGTCTCTCTGGCACTGGGAGCATTTTGTTTCATCCCTGTTCAAATCATGCTCAGCCACTACGAGCTGTCCTGCAGATCATATTTAAAGCAATAGATTTATATCATAAACTGTGTGCTGAAAGCACCATATTATTCCTAGTCCTGTGCCAAGGCTTACTTGACTGCACCTGCGCTGTGACTTGGAGGCTTCTTTTCTGCAAGCTGGACCAGCTTTCTTTCTCTGATTCACAGGACTCCTGGGCCAGTTTTATTGAAACAAGGTGGGAAGGGTGTACAGGCGGATTTTGGCAGGGCACGAGGGTGGGAACAAGCAGCAAGGGCTGCAGGTGTCTGAATCTTGCCGTGCTGCTGGATGCTGTGCGTGGATGCGCAGGCGTGAGAATAGGGCTGGAGAGGGAAGCAGGGGCTGGATGATGCCACATTCCAACGCTGCTGTTTGTCTCCAGTCCGAGCATACCAGTCACATCGTTGTCCCCAAAGGGGCAAAGTGGGGCAAAGTTAACCCGGGCCTGGTATGCGGGCAAAAGCACGTGTGCAGGCACACCAATGCACACACCGTAATTGTCAGATGCAGATTTGTACTCCGCGTGTTGTCCATATGGTACTCGGTCACACCAAGTAAGTATGGCTCAGGGAAAATGAGAAAGCTGTCCTAGGTGAGGTGTTTTAACTCTCTCCAACTTTTCCTTGTCCTGGGAGGAGATAAGTGGAGCTAAGGGCCCCACCTCATAATTAAAGGCATCAGAGATGAGGAGCATGTAAGACAATTATTCCTAATTAGTAGCTGTGTGGGTCAAATGCCATCTTAGTTTTCCATCTCAATGGCAAGGCAAGCAAGTGGCAGAAAGTCCTTGGCTGGGAGAGGGAGCTTGTTGGCCTGCATCTTTCTCCTTCCCCATTAGGAGAGCCCTTTGATGTCTCCGAGCAGTGACTCTCAGTTCTCCCAGCAGTGACTCTCAGGTCATTAATTCCATGCAGGTTTCAGTCTGAAGTACATGGCATGCACAAAACAAATACTCTGATGTCAGACCTTCTGCCCTTACCTGGAGTAATGGACAGAGGCTAGAGAACATCTTTCAGAGCCTTTAAATACATATATTGTGTGTTGTTTTGTTTCTCCGCTTCCTTCTCCTATTCTGTGGCTTTACTTGATGGTCTTTGGAGAGCAAGTGGACTATTCTTGGAGACCGTCCTCATCCTAGAAATCATAAACCTGGCAGCTACCCTAGCTCTCTCTTCTTGGACTCGACCCTATCTGAAAGGCTCATGGCACATCAAAGGAGCCAACACGTGCTCCAAAAGGGTCTGCACTCCATTAAGGACACACAAGTGTCCTGTCCTCACACATCGAGCTACTCATGGCTTCTGTTCTCGCTGCTCAGTCACTTTTCACTGCATCCCCATGACCTGGGAGCTGCCAAAAGCCTTGCATCTTTAAAAGGGTATATTTGAAAAATAAAGTCAGGCTAGGATAAATCACAAGGAACAACATTAGCATGTGAATAATATGGATAGGAGAAATTAGGTTGTAGAGCTAATAGTTCTGTGGGTGGGATTGCAAAGCCTCCTGCAGCCCAGAGCTCCATCTATATGAAATGAGAGCTGTGCTCTCTCTCTCTTTTTTTTT
>VXBO01012370.1:320398-339323 GCA_013400135.1 Rhinoptilus africanus
TTTTTTTTTAAGAAGAGCTTTTTTGGTTCACCCTCATTAGCATTTCCTTAATAGTCCTTAATAGGGATCCTTTCTCCACCAGCCCTTTTAAAGATTACAAATGAGACAATGACCGCTAGAGGAGCGACTCACCTCGTGGCCTTGTCCCATCCCCTGCACCCAGATGCAGTCGGGCAGAGGAGACTCCGGGACACTGGCCAAAGCCTTGGGCGACAGCTCAAACACAGGCAGGCTGGTCTCCAAAGGTTCCTCTTGGGCTTTGAAGGAAACTAAGTTAAATGGAGGGGGTATATTAGTCGATAGTGCTGTGCGGGGTGTGTTGAAGCCCTGGTGGGGAGGCTGGCTGCTGGCAGGGCTAGGTGGGCTAGCAGCCAGGCTGGTCTCCAGTGCCCCAGGCACCCTAGGATTGTGGCCAAGAGCTCCCACCAGGAACCCACCTCGGCCTCTCACACCCTTTGCTAGCAACGATGGCTGCAGAATCAGGTTTTGAAGCACAGTGGAGAAGTTGGGCTGGGGTAGCCACAGCTTGTGCCCTGCTCCAACTTGGGCCACTGGAAACTTGGAGGAAGTGTGTAGCCATGGCCTTGAACCTGGCCACATGCACGATAGTTTGTGGCATCTATGAATGGCAATGGAAAACATGGTGCAGTTGCTTCAGGAGCATCACTCTGGCTCTACCTGTGTAGTCTGAATTTGTCTTGATTGGCCAAAACAAAACAAAGGTTAATTTTAAAAATTACTATTTATTTTCACATCATCCAAAACTGTGCAGGGTGTGACCCCCAGAGAGAAGCACCAGTGTGATGGAAGTGGTTACTTTTCACTCTTGCACTGCTCCTGGCTTGTACCAGATGCTTTTGCTGACACAGCAAACACCCAAGGGCAGGGCTTTACCTACACTTGGAGAGGCAAAAGCCACCATTTCCATGGGAAGACGCAATCTCGCCCATCGTCCTGCCCTCCCGCCGTCTCCTCCCATGTGTGTAAGTGCGTGAACTGATTAGATAAAGTGACCTGGGTTACAGCTAACCTGGAGGGGAAGGTAGGCAAGATTGAAGGAACGATAAATTCATTTCAGTGGTGCTATTGGGTTAGACTGACTGCGAACGCTCACGAGACCTCGGGTCAGCGGCAGCATTCACAGCAGGGCTCGTGGGAGTTAGCTGAGTGATGCACGTACCTGGAGGGTCCATAATTGAAGGAGTCTGTGTTGTTCTCTGTTGTGGTTTTTTTTTTTTGAAGTCGTCCTAATTAATTAAACAGCTGGTGGAATGGCAGGGCAAGCGCATAGTGCAAAAACTCAAAGCTGCACAGATTTTCGGCATGGACCTGATAAAAAGGCTTCTTTGCGTACCCTGGTGTCTCATTAGCATAATTAACTCTGCTCTGAGTCAACTGAAACATCAGCAGGTTGACCGTTTTCAAAGCAGAAGCAATTTTACCATAGCGAAGTTGATACCAGAGCATATGAAATGCTGAAGAAAAACCTTTCTTTTCCTCAGTAGTTCTGAGTTTTTGAATCATGTTATTGTTGTGGAATGTTTTTTTCTTGTTGAACGTTTTGACAGAGAATTCACCTCATTTTCATTCATTGTTTTTGGCAAGGGAAAAGTCAGCATTTTCTCAGTGAGAACTCAGTGAAGCAGAGAAACAGGGCTAGGTGAAGGAGCGTGGCTAACTCCAGCATAATTATTGAAAAAAACCCAAAGCGTGCAGTGAGTAAGTGCCTCTTTGGTTTGGTGCTGTAACAAATTATCTGTATAAGTCTGAGTTATTCCTGAGATTTTATTTCACTTCAGCTAGTTCAGTTCCCCACTGGCCCTGGGCACAAACTCCGCTGAGGACCTTGCGTGAGTAAGGCGATGAGCGCAGAACAGGCTTTGCTGCTGCAGGCTTTGCTCAGTGAGTAGCATTGATTCCTGTAAGTAATGTCATTCCAGTGAGACCTTGTTAAGGGTTCGGGGTTGTGGATCCAGCCTCTGAGCAGCAGATATTGGGGGTGTGGTAGATTTCTGGGATGATGGAGTTTGAAGGATGGGCACTTCGAATGTGGTACTGGGAAAATCCGCAAGGCAAAGGCTGGGAGCTTGGCTCCTTTGCACAACATTTTCTTCCTGCAGCTGAGTTTCAGGGGGTCAGGATCTGGGAGGCTGTTACTGGACCAGACTCCAGAGATATGGGTGCTGCGTTCAGGTCAATTACCCAAAGGAAATCCAAGTTCCTTTCCCTGTCTTTCCTACCCTCTTGCAGATAATCTGCGACCAGTTATCTCTAACACTGGGAACAGCTTTTACCTGGAGCTGTCGGACCTCCTGGAAACCTGACATTAATGAAGGGGTCACTGTCCCCCATCTATGGGGAAGTCGGTGGGGTGGACCACTCTGGTAAGGGCCAATCTCCACAGCATAGAAAGACCCTCTAGCAGTTTGACCCTAGGGGGTCAACTGTCAACACAGGTGGCAAATGGGTCAGGGAAGCTCAGTTGTCTTTGGAAACCATCCCTCAAAGCATGATGCTGGGCAAGTTGTCCTTGAATCCTTTCCTCCTGGAGACCAGGGGGGAGAAGGAGGTGCTCCTACATAACTGATGGACCGTGACCCCGACCGGTGCTTTGTCCTCATTCTCCCAATCCACTCCATGGCTGCAATGAGCATGGCACAGCTGTAAAACCGTAATCTTTTCCTCTCTAAAGAAAAAATGTTCTGAAACCAACTCCACATGGGCTGGAAGGGCTCGTGCCAGAGCAGCACGGAAGGTTTTCTCCCCTGGTGTCTGGCAGGCAAGGTGGCTGCAGCGGCCACGACACAGTAAGCTGATAGTGTGCTCATGAGTCACTTCTCAAACACAGAACTGGCAAAACAGGCTGCACGAGGCCTCATCAGTGCTCAGGATATTGTAATTACCTTGGCCTGGCTCGCTGAGGGAGGGCAAACTCATGATTATTTATAGGGCAACCTTCGTGCAGTCATATTCTCCTAGAGAAACCCACGACCGCTGTCGGGACATGGCCACAACCTCACTGAGGAAGGGAAGATGATCCTTTGGTGTCCTTGTCTCAATGGCTCTGGTAGCAATCCAGTTCAGCAGGAGCATTTGTGGTTGAGGTGTTCTCTTGGTGATTTTCTCTTACCTTTTAATGACCTGCTTCCACTTCAGCAAGCCTGTGCTCCCCTCTGCTAAATAATCTCTTGAATGAAGATTTCTGGTAACTGGGAAAATAGCAGAAGTTCCAGTTTGCTACAATCACCTTGATTTTATCTTTTTTAAGAGCGAGCAATTGTCCCCTGCGTGAGGCACATGGGGTTTTGCACTGTCCCGGAGCAGTCGTTCGTACCTGCTGCTGAGAGTCTCTGCCTGTGCAGTGCCCCAGCCCCTGCTGCTCAAATTCTGGCTCCAGCAAAGGTCGAAGCAGAGTCTTCTGCACAGCCCGTTAGTCAGGTTGGTGCACATTCCTGGGAGCAGCAACTTAACCTTTTATAGCTCTTGCTTCAACTGCAGCCTGCCACCACATTTTCCCCACTGGGTCTCAAGAACAAATCTTTCCTGTCGCTAACTGCTCATTTAGATTAAAAGATGGTAAACAAGGGGGTCTGAGCTGGGACAAGAGGCAGAGTCATATGGATGGTGTGAGCCTGTTGAGAGCTTGCCCCAGCCATGGTGACCCACTGGGAGCGATGACTGTTGAGGACAGACGATGAGCTCTGGCAGCAGCGGCAGCCTGAGCAGGTCTGGGTGAATGTACGCAGGCATGGGCCATCGTATGCACTCTC
The DNA here is from genome assembly GCA_013400135.1 of Rhinoptilus africanus. Taxonomy (NCBI): domain Eukaryota; kingdom Metazoa; phylum Chordata; class Aves; order Charadriiformes; family Glareolidae; genus Rhinoptilus; species Rhinoptilus africanus. Next base: position 324,169 of record VXBO01012370.1, read on the forward strand.
CATCAGCTCCTGTTGATATCTGTCGTGTCCTCCAGGGCTGAGCTTGTTTCTAGTAGGCACTTCGATGAGGCGGTCAGCCCCAGCTGACCCCCTGCAAGGGGTGGAGGGCTGGGAGCAGGAAGGGTGTGCATGGCCAGGGCTGGATGTGCCGGGAGGCATGGTCATCGTGGCAACCAGTCCACGGCACAGTCTGTCACACACCCACATTCCCCACGGATGTGACTCTACGGTGGTGTCTCGTTCCTCAGAAAAGAAGGATTTTAGATAACTGCTTTCTTCCTAGGTGAGGAAAGATGTGTGGGTAAAATGGGAAGCACTTTTTGTCTCCTGTGGGTTCTTGAAAAGCATCCTCCATGAAAAAGAGGCCCTTGAGTCTAGATTTAGAGCAGCCCGAGCAATTATACAGCTGTATCTAACATCTGCAGCTCACAAGAAACCTCTTGCTTCCTTACCTTTGCATGTTTTCTGATAGTCACAGGTGTGTGGTTTATTTAGCTTTCCCGATTGAGGTGATAAATTAAACCAACACGCCCTTGGGTAGGATTGAATTCCCATTGACTCCTGCTGGCTAAGAAGCATGTCCTGCTCAGCATCTCATGGTTTTTTTGAAAGGAGAGGAGGGTCGGTGTGGTGTCTGGGCCAATAGCTCATTGCTAGAATATCTACATTTAGCTGGTTTTGTCTTTGAAGACCTCTCTAAGTCTGCTTTACATCTGAAGACATTAATGCACGTGAGCTGGGCAAAACTGCATGCAGAGGGAATTAGTGCCAGGGAGGAGCAGGGTTCGGTTGTGTCCTATTCCCAGAACCATGCATGGATCTCTCCATCCTCTCTGAGCACCTGCCTGAGGAAGGCTGTGCCCTGCTTTGAGCACTTGGTACATGGTGCCTGGGCTGCATTTACCCCTCTCGGACTCTGCTGGAAGCTCACCCGCATCGTGGCGAGCTGCTGTGGTGTGCAGTCGCTCTCTGCAATGGCTCTGTGATATGAGTAGCCACTTCCCACTCCCCTAACGTCTCTCCTGCTTGAGGAAAAGGTGGGAGCAGGAGCCCAGAAGCATCCTCTTGTCCCGTGTGATGGTCCAGCACCCGCACAGCAGGGCTGTGGCACTTGACCTGAGTCCTCAGAGCTGCCACGCTGCAAGGAGTGACCAATTGCTCCCAAGTGACAAGCCCCGTCTTTCCATTTTAAGCCTATTTGTGAAAGGAGGGCTGTTTAATCTTTTTTTTCTTTCGTCTTTTGATGCCAATCTCTATTGTTTGAGGAAACTTTTGCTAGGAAACCGGGACTAGGGAAAAGGAAACTCAAAGACAGAGCAGCCAAACCCTTTGCAGGAATCTGCTCTCTTCTGAAGGTTAAAGCTTGTCATTTTTTGATTTACTGAAAATGATTGGTGTTTCCTTTGTTCTCCTTTGCGGTGGCTGCTCTGATAAGCCCTGAGGGATGCTTTCCTTGGACAGATCTGGAACAATTACAGCAAAAGAAATAAGGAAAGTAAACCCATGTCCTGTTTTTCCTTATTCCATTTCTCGTTAATCAGCGATTTGCCTTGTTTCAGAGAGAGACTCAGGATTTTGCCTCTCTAATTGCCAGGGACTTTGAATGGCTGCAGACCCAGAAATACCATCCACTAGAGACGGCTGTGATGAGAGTGTTGCTGAACGTGCTATGTGGTCTGACCTTTTGGTTTTTGCAGAGCTGGCTTCTGGGGCTGACACGGCTCAGAGATGAGAGTCGTTTTGGAGCCCAATGTGAAGCTTGCCAGCAGCGCAGAGCCCTTTCCATACACAGAGCGAAGGGCCAGGGCAGGGAAGTGCTGCAGCTCCCGGCGGAGTAGGGCTGTGTGTGGCCCAGAAATATGCAGGGAGATGCTGTGGGACAAAGTCCACTGATAAAACCCCACCTGTTCTAGGAATAAGTATCTTCTAGGGGGCTGGGTGCAGACGGTGGACGGGCGGGGACTTGGCCAGTCCTCTCCTGCCGTGATGCAGAACGTATGTCATGTGAAGTGGTGCTGCTGTGGGAACTCAGCTCCCAGCCTGTTTTTTCCTAAAGCGGAGTCCTCTCACACCCCAGGAGAGAGCTACTTAATAGGATGCCATTCCCCTGGTTGTACAACAGCAAACTTTGCTTAGCTGTGCCAGGGGCTTCCCCGTCTGGAGAAGGCTGGAGGCCCCAGCCCACGTTCCCGCTGAAGCAGTAGGAGACTTTCCCAGTGACTTCAGTGGGCTGTGACCAGCTCCGTGACATCTCTGTGCCTTGGTTTGTCAGTGCAGAAATGCAATACAGCAGCCACCACCTCCTCGGCGTGCTCTGAGGCTCGTTTGTGTTTTATGAAGCGCTGAGATGCGTGGGAAAAAATGTGTCATGAAAACCCCTCCTGAGAAGGCAGAGCCTGAGCACTTGTTTCTGCTGATTCTTTGAGCTGCAGGGACAAGCCTTGCCTACGGTGTTACTTGCTGTGGGCAGCTTTGCTTGGAAGCAGGAAGAAGGGAGGACCACTGTCTTGCTATTGGGGTAGAGCTTGGATCAATATGAACTTGAGGGGGACAGTAGGCAAGTGACCCACTTGCCCAGTCCTCCTCCACCCCTCCCTACATCTTCGTGGCCAGGGTCTGGCCATGAGGAGTTGCTCCATGCTGTGCTGGCTGCACAAACACAACCCACCGAGCCTGAGGGAACACGAGGAGCCAGCAGCAGGTCTAGTTACCACCCTGGTGCCTTCTTCCTCTACCAGCCTTTAAGGCCAAGCTGCAGGGTGACAGCAGTGCCCACCGAGCTGCTCCAGATGCCCCAGAAACCTTCCCTGTATTTTTTTTTTTCAGCTGGCATACAGCTGACAGCGAGATAGCGAGAGCAGCTGGAAGGAGATACCCAGCAGCACTGTTCATAAAAGTCCAGATGAAGGATTGAAACACCTGCTAGCACCAGGAAAAATGTTTGCTATGGGACGTTAGGAATTACACCCTGTGGTGCACATGGCTGCTTGCATGCATAATTTCCTCATCATTGCCAGTTAAAAAGGCAGGTGATGGATGGGCTAGTGTAAGCCAAGAGCATAGTGAAAGCAGCAGGCTCAGTCCTTGCCAGGCAGTGGAGATGATGTCTTGCAAAATGTTGTCTTTAATACCTATAGGTATTACAAGTACTGTGAGGCATCGTCTCCTTTTCACTGCACAGAGATACATAATCGCTGCTGCTTCCTCTTGTCTTTAAATAAAGCCCTTCGGTAACAAAGTGCACTGCAAGAATGGGTCCTTCCATTCAGAATAGTTGTGATGTTAAAATACACGGAGTGGATTCATAGCCATATGAGAGATTTTTCTGTTGGTTTAGTCTCAAAACTCAGTGTAGTTCTTATGCTGAGCAAACCCAGTCCAGGTCAAAGGATCCCAACAGTGAGATAAGCTAGAATAGGTGGATGATGAAGACAGCTATCTGCCACCACCAGGGGACTTGGAGCTACAGATCTGTTTGCCAGCATGAAGCTGGTCTAAGGGGAAAAGAGCTGGGATAGCTGGAAGATACGGGGACTGAATACCTCTTCCATGCTATGCCCAGCGACACAGCTTCCCTTCAAGAAGCTCCTGCAGTTGACAGCTGCAGAGCTGCCTCTGAACTGGTCAAGATGGTCTGGATAGCACTGTGCCAGTGTGTGGTTCAGTTCACTTGAATGTGCGTCCCCATCCCTTAGCGCATCCAGGGGCAGCAGCAGCTCTCCTGGATCCATCGTGGCTCATGGGCACACAGCTGAGGTGTCCCAGCAACCCCTCACAGGTCAGCCCAGGAAGCCATGCCTTGAGCCTGTGTCCCTTCCTGGCCAATGTCACCAGCCTCCTCGGGGAGCTGTGGCTCACCTCACTGCTCTGGATGTGCTGCCAGGGCACGGAAATGGGAAAAATCATCAAGAAATTTAGGGCAATGTTTTGTAGATATTGCTGCTTGGGGAGACCTCATTTTTCTCATACGTTTGTCTGAGATGCTTTAGAAAGAGCTGTTTTACAGAAATTCCTGAGCCCTTCTCCTGGGCAAGCCAGCTGCCAGGAGTGAGCTGCACCTCGGCTTGGGCACGTGTTGGTGCCCAACTGCACAGATTACAGATTACTACCTTATCTTCTCACTCCCCGGGCTGGCTTTGGTGCATGCCTCGCAAGGCACAGGATGCCCTAAGTGACTTACCAGTGTGGTCCTCGTCCATGAGTGTGCAAAGCCTGGGATGGGGCTCAGGCTTTTCAAAGGGAAGGGCTGAATGTCAAGCCCAAAGGCTGGTTCTCTGGCACGGCAAAAGAAAGGCTTTAAAGTCCTATTAGGTTTCGTAACATCCCCGTCATCTGAAATTTCTTTGAGCCCAAACCCAATCTGGGGGCGTAATGAATTCAGCGTTCTCCCTCTATTAGACAGCTCTGATTTCTGCAGTTTTGTAAACATCCCCAAATCCACGTGGCGCGGTAGTAGTTGTCCTTCAACCGTCTATTTCAGAGTGCCTCTTAAAGGAAGAGCAAACCCCTGTACCCTGCTACAGACCACAGAGGAAAATGCATCAATATTCAACCCTCAGCCTTGTATAGGGGAGAAAAACTGACCAGTTGCAGGTGTAGGGCTGTAACTGGTGTGAGGTCACTATGTGAGTGCCTGCCGGGACGCAGCCCTCCGAGGGAAGCGCAGCCTGAGCAGACGCTCCTCCCGACGGTACCCACGGGGGACCTGAACCGGCCCCCACACCCACGTGGATGCATGCACTGCCGTCAGAAACTGGCTCTGGGGAACTTCCCTGCTCTCACAGTTAGTCTCGGGATTGGGATTCATTACTATAAATCGTTAAAATTTTAAATGTAGGTAAATAGCCATAAATCAGGTCACTGAGTTCAGGGGAAAAAAACAATTGTTAGGCTTATCGTACAGCTACCCCAGCGTTACTGCTGATCCTCAGGAGGGTGGGTGCTGCTCCTGACTGATGTCTGTGCTATGAGCTGGGCTGGGACGATGCACTCGCTGCCCGTGTCGCCAGATGCCCCTGTGCCAGGAGCTGCAGTGACCCCCCTGGGAGCAGAGCAGAAAGCTGGGGGATGCGGAGGTGTGTGTTGGTTAACAGGATGGATTTCTCCAGCCAGCTGGCAGAAAGGGGCTTCCCCATGAACTGAAAAGGAAGAATTTGCCTAGCATATGCAACCCAGAGGCAAGATTTAGTAACTGGCGCTATTTATTGGAGTCTCTTTAAAACCTTGTTTCATGGCTGCAGGGCTGTTATCTTCAGTCTGAATTGTTGAGTCTCATGGGGGTGTCTTGGTTTTTTTAATAAAAATATTCCGTCTCCTTATTTAATAGCTGAGATAGCAGGTTTAGGCCAGTATCTCCTGGGAAGTCTCTAAAATTGGCAGCTAAAAATAAATCTGTAGATTTTACGAATTACTGATGCTTTATAGAACGTGGATGCACATTTAATTTGGAGACAATTCTGCAGATGTAGCACATCTTGGCAATTGTTTTCTCCCCTTTTTATTTTGCTAATAAGAATGCATGGAAATAGGACTGTCATTCATTAGGAATCCTTCTGCTTTGTTCCTTTTGCCTGTTCCTTATGTGTTCTCCTACCCCCCCCTCCCAGACGCACCTGGAGATCTCCACCTCTCTGTGTTCCTGCAAAGAGTGTAAATGCCCAGTGTGGTGAGTCAGCCAGGCTTTCACACAGGTCATCTGCAGTGGTTTAAGATCACTGGTTACAGTGGAACTACCCTTTTTTTTTACAGTCTCTCCACCTAAGCTCAACCTTTTCCCCATAACGAGGATGCAGAGGAAAAGCTTGGCTGGACAGTTGCTGGGTCAGTCACTGCTGTGGCTGGCATCAGAGGACAAGGAGAGATTGAAACTTGCCCTGTTGGCCATTTGTCCTTTCTGCCAAGGACAGTAATGCTGAATGTTGCCCTTAAGCCTCGAGTGTGTGTAGAAACTTTGATCCTGCTGTCACCCATGCTATGTTAGGGAGTTACGTTGGGTTTTAAAGTCCTTATGAGAGATGAATCAGATGTTTCTCAGAAGGGTTATTATTGTTACTATGGCTATAGGCAAGTGCGCAATAGCCCCAGCTGTGTACTGGGAATCCCTGTTGTGTTTGGTGCTGGACTGCAGAGAATAAGACAGGCCATGCCCCAGAGAGCTGCCTGCCCTTTAGTTTGCTGTCACGGTATAATTTGCTTTTCATTACACACAAGCACTGGATAAATTTCTACAATTTCTGCACTGAGTCTTTTTGACAAAGGTCTAACACGAAGCCTCTTGCAGATTTTTTTTTTTTAATTAAAACAGCTACTATGGGTTTTTTTCATGGCAGGGGAAGTGGCAACTCTCTAGGCTACCTGCTATAGAAGAAAAACCAGGCACCATATGCAACATAACTATCACTTGCTCTCTATCTCAAAAATGCCGAACTATGGGAGAGAATTCGTCCCACCAAACGCCCACTAAGCACATTTTTTAAATCTGGTTTCTCAGCCTTTCAGGAAAGGAAAAGCAAAATCTAGCTATGTTCTTCTTGCCTGCTGGAACTGGGCTCTGTTTCATGAAATTAAATGGCTAAGGAGGAAAAAAAAATATATCCAAGGCAAAGATGGTGTTCTCAACAAAGGGAACAGTATATGCAGCAGCTTCTGCAGCATTCCTGCAACATGATGTCTTTCCCTGCAGACTCTCAGTTAGGGATTGATTGTCTAAGCAGAGAATTGCCCGATTCAGAAAGGCTTACAGCACACTTCATGAACTGTTTGCTAAGAGGATGAATAGATGGGCATATGTGTATATAAATCTATAAATCATGTCTTGTTCTGCCCCAAAGAGGACAGCTGAGATTGGATGCTTTGTCATTTGATTTCACGTTCTTGGGGCTAGAGAATAAAGGCAGCAGTGTTTCCCACATGGGGTCAGGATTCGATGCGGCAGCTCCGGAAGGACAATCTGTGGAAAACAGGAGATAACGTTTATTGTGAGTGCTAGAGCTAGAGTTGACAAAGAGAATAACAACATTCACGCTGCTCTGATGTGTTCACAATTAAGGGAAAGTACGGTGGGTTTGTCTCATTTGGGTTCCTCCTCTCTACCAAAAGACTTGTTTATACGAGCGATGAACGGGTTCTGGTTTGAAACCACGGCGTGTTTGGTTGCAACATTACTGTAAGTTATTGCTGGTCCTTGCTCCGCCATACCCATTGGTGCCTCTTCCTGCTCTTCTGCTCAGAGATGCTCTGCTGTGTTTGTCCTGATTTGGCAGGACTTTTGGACAAGCTTTGCCCCACTTTGGCACTGGTGGGTTTTGGAGGTGGGGTGTTGATGGTGGAAGTTGGCACCAACCTTAGAGCTCAGACAGGCGCTGCAGAAGAGCCCTGCAAGCCCCTGTGCTGTGACCAGGGGTCCTCTGGGAGATATTCTGGGGAGGCTCTGGTAGCCAGCTGCCCTGAGGAGCCCCCAGAAAGCCCTCCCACTGCCCAAGCTGGTGCCTTTGTGCAGCACTGGGATACCGGCAGAAACGATGCTCTGTGTGGCCTCCTCCTTGGGGCCAGCTAGAGGGGGAGCTCACAGGAGGGGCAAGCCTGACTCCCTCAGCCAAAGACATGTTTTTTGCTAGCTGAGGCTGTGTCTGGGGGTCATCTCTTCTAGGAAAGCCCCTCAAGGAGAGCTGTTAGACCACATGGCAATTACTGCAGTGCTCAGGAGGGTGAAGCAGGCACAGTGGGATGCGGGCTCCTCCACGCGCAGGCAGTGGGGGCGAGGGTGCGGGCGGCATGGCGCAGAGCTGGGAGCACCAGGGCTGAGCCCTTGGAGAGGCACAGCCGACGTGAGAGCCTTGACTCATCCCTCCTCTCGCTTGTGCTGGCGGCGCTCAATGAAATGCAGGAGGTGTGCAGAACAAAAGGCTTTGCTCATCTCTACGTGGATACTCTATCCACCTCGATGGCCCCCGCGTGCGTTTTTCCCTTAGAGATGACATGGTGGACGGCCACACGCTGTCCCCTGTGCAGCCCTGGCCCGGCAGCTCCAGCTGAGCAGAGGTGCACGGCTTTGGTGGGCTGTGCTCTGCCCCCAGCCTGTGCAGAGCTCTCCCACAGCCCATCAGGCAGCAGCTTTGTGCCTGGATAGCTGGAATGGCAGCACGGGCATCCCTGGGCATAGAGCTTCCTGCTTATGAATTAACTACAAGCCATCAAGGGTCAACTCCCTTTTGCTACAATATGCGTGAAAAGATTGGGAAGGTCAAGCAAGAAGTGAAATGTGTTTTTTTCCTTGATAGCTTTCTGCACTATCCAGCATCCCTTCGCCCCCTCTTCCTATTTCATTTCAAGAAAATAACTCCCAAGTAGACACTTAAGAAGTCGGTCCTGTATTTAGAAGGTGTTGGAGGTAGTATCTGTGGGTTGGGTTTGGTTTGGTTTTCCCATGAGCTCTTAAGATGTAAAATGTTATCAGTGACTGCATTTAAAAGTGGCCTTTCAGTCATTGCCCTGTCTGGGGAAATGAGTAACAGGTGAGAGGGCTCAAAGCACGAGCAGACATCCTATGTTTGTGTTTCTCACTTGTCATCCCCTCCCCAAAGAGCTCCCAGAGGCCAGCCATTGCTGTCTGCCTGCTTCATCTGCCACAGCGGCCTCTCTCCCTTTACTAGGTAAAAGTTGGTATTTAGTCAGTCCCAGGAAAGGCCAGTTATCTGCCCCAGATGTGTCCCAATTCTGACAGATTTGCCTTGGCAGTAGCATGCTGCTTTTCAAAGAGCTCAGAAGAAACCCTCCTGCCAGCAAATATAGATTGTGGGGATTTTTTTTTCATTTCTTCTGGATGGGTTTCTTTTTCTCTCTGGGGAGGATTTCTCAGTCTCCCAAAATTCTTCATGTGGTATTTGTGTCTCATAAAATGCATCCTCCTTGCCTGTAGAAATACTGCTCCCTGCTAATACCAGACCAGGGACTGTGTGAGTGGCGCAGACAAAGCCAGACTTCATGGACCCAGAAGGCAGCTAGCCGAAGGGAAGGGGATAGCTTTGGAAATGGGTACCTGGTCTCCTCCCTGCCTGGTGACCCTTTGCTAAATATGGGCCAGTTTATATTTACCAAAAGCAGAGGGAACAGAAAGCTGGGAAAGGAAGGGGGATGGAGGCGGGGGGGGAGGTAAGAGTTGCAGATGTCAGGCTCTGGGTTTGTTTGTTTGGATCTCCCGAGCACACTATGATCCCAAACTTTTCCGCTCTGAGGAGTGGGACTGGGTAAACGGACTCCAGTACTTTTAGTCCAGCCTGAAGTGGACAAGTGTCCACAGCTCCTGATTCACACGCACTTCCATTTCCTCCAGGCTGGCTGCTCATCGTCCTCTTTCCTCGTCACCCTACCTGCCAAGCGTAGCCTCTGCCCCAGAGGTGGCAGGTCCTCCTTCAGGTGCCCCTGCCTGGGCTTCGGATCTCACTTCTAGGGCTGCTGAGCCAACACTGCCTCTCAAGACTACATTAGCATGCGGTATTTGGGGGATGGGAGAGGAGTTTCCCTGAGGGTTCTTATTTATCTTCTGCATATCAATGTCTGTGAGAAGTTATGCTCCTTTTCTGGAGTCCCAGTTTGCAAATCTCTAGGTTTCCTGTTCGTGCTCCCTATTCCTCGTGTTTCTGAAAATCATTCATCATCTCCAATTAGCTTGTGACTAGTATACAGCACCCAGAGAGTCTGTCCTAGTAGTTCTTCTTCCCAAGATCAGCCTGTTGCATCCGAAACAGAGTCCTCCTGCTTTTCTTCCCTTATTAAAATAGTCGTTTGCACTTATGTAATGTTCCATGTTCTTCAGCTCTCCTGTGCGAACGTTAGCTAACCCTGCTGTAAGGCACAGGCGTGTTTCTGCTTTGCAGATGAAGAAAGTGAGGCAGAAGGAGGGCAACTAATTTGGGAAGGTCACACAGCAGTGCAGGAGCAGAGCTAGGACAGTCATTCAGATAACCTGCTCTTTCCCTCCTGCTCCAGTCACTGCCGCGCAGCAGTAACAGTCCAAATTAAGAGATTATAATGCATAATCCACACTGGTGTGCCAAGAATCCTCTAAATCATATTACACTGTCACATAAAATGATGACTCATTTGATAACACAGCCCACAACCGGTTCCTTTATGTTAAAATTACGCGGACAAGACTGGATTTAAAAAGAAAAAGGAGAGCTTGTTATGTGTGTAGTGAATGCTGAGTTATAGATGCTTTCATGGATTTTATTTTGGCTGATGCTGAAGGAGCATTTGTGAGCCTGTTTGTTGACAGTGGTGCTTGGGACCAGAGATGCTGACATTCCACTAACAATAATAGGAACTGCCTCTGTTTGTTTCTAAATTGGAAATTCTTCCCTACATGGGCCCAACCCACCCTCCGCCCCCACCGAAGGAAAGGGCATTCGTCTGGGACTTGCCGATGGAGCATCTCCCAGCAGCGCTGGTGCCTCTGGGGCTGCAGGGTTGGACCTGTGTTCGGTCACTGCCAGAAGCCCCTCTCCTCCCCAGGCCCTATGGAAAGGGTGGGCAATGACCCCAGGCGATGCTTTTGGGTTCTCTGGAGGGAAAGCGCTGTTTATCTAAAGCAGTTGATAACACGGCATAGCCATCAGCCCAACTATGCTCTTCCCAGAAAAAGATGCTTTCACGGAGTCTCCCCGTTGATGCCTCCTCTCTGCTGCCTCTAGTCTCCTTGCTCCTCCCCGCTCATCGTCCTCTCTGCAACCCCGCCTTCTGCCCTTCGTGATGCCTCTGCTACAGATTGGGAACTGTGTTATTACACTTACCGAAGTCGTTTGGGATGTGGCTTGTGCAAGTGACATTGAACTGTGTTTTGCTGCACTGTGGTTTCACCGTTTCCTTTTCCTCTTTCTGCCTGGGCTGTAATTCCCGTGGCTGAGGAATCCATCGCGGAGTCCTTCGTGCCAGGAATGCCCACACGTTCTCTGGCTGAGTGTTGCTTTGGCATCTCGTCAGAGATTACTTTTCCATACACTGCGTGGCTGGGGCATATCATAGCCGCTTGCTGCACTTCAAACGTAGACGTGTGGTCAGGGCAGATGGTCACTGCTTCTTTGGAAGCCGCAAAGGTCTTGCTGGACCATGGGACTGGACCATCTCTGTGAAGACTCCTCTCCATTTCCCTGTCTGTGTCAGATCCCATGGGTCACCTCTGGCCCAACACCGTTCCGCCCTATCTCCCAGAAAATGTGGTTTAATCTCCCCAGCTTTGGGTAAATAAGCCTCACGGCAGCCAAATCTCCAGCAGGCAATAAGAACTCAGATCAGGAAACAGCTTCAATTGCTGCATAGTCAAGGCCAGTTCAAGAAGCTCTTTGGAAGATTTTCCTACTGTTGTGCTGGAAGCTCCTGCTTCCCTTGATTTCTTAGAGAGGAAAAAAAAAAAAGTAAAACCCAGTTTCTGTGCGTGACCTGTGGAGACCCTGCGCATCCTGTGCTAGTGCTGAGAGCTGGGGAGGAAAGTAATTGCTTTCAGCAGTTGGAAGGCGTGGGTGGCAGGATGGCTTTGCGCGGTGCCGGAGGATGCTCCATACACGCATCCCTCCTAAACAAATACCTCTTTAAATGTGTATTATGGGAATTCAGGGAACAGCTTTTCTTTTTTGCTCCTCTCCAAGTGGGAGCGAGGCTTATTAGTACTCTCCACCCATAGGCGAGGCGCGGAGGCTGGCAAGTTATGAGATGAGTAACTTTTGCTTTTATCAGTCAAATCTGCTCTCTCCTGGACAGTCACTTCAGCCAGCAGGATGAGGAAAGGAAGCACAAAGTGCCAGCAGGAGCCTGACTTCTATAGGGGGATGCACGCACCGCCATTCGGCACAGCTGCAGAAATGAGCATTTTGCTGTGCCTGTGTCAGTAGGAAGGAATTATTTCCGTGATACCGCTTGGTGCATCCATGCTGGATATATACTTGTTGAAGAAGATGTGCTGTATGTCACCGATGTGCGTGTCGCCGTAACTGTGCTCTTTTAGACATGGTGGTATTTGCATGCTGGAAGAGCACTGTAGGCTCCTGCAGTCGAGACACGTATTTTTCCAGGGTATCTTTTGTCTGCAGTCTTTGAAAATTCCCAGGGAGCTCCTGCTAAGCAGGGGAGGGAAAGGGAGGTTTCAAGGTGAGATGTGATGGAAGTGGAAGTGCTTTGGACAGTCTCAGAGCTCCAGAGAGAAGGAGCTGAAAGAGAAATGGATGCTCCAAACATCTAGTCAGATTTAGAGTCAGGGAGAAAAGGAAAAAACAGAACTGAAGGTGCAGGGGTGTGAAACGGCAGTGAGAGCTGTACTCGGGGAGCAGAGGAGATTGCTCTGCTCAAGCCCAGGAGGGCTGGCTGCCCTGACTGGGGAAGACAGACAGATTTTCCAGTGTTTTATCTCACTGTTGCTGAAAGAGATGAGTCTGTCATTATTTACTGCCATCTGTTAGATAGACAAGAATGGCAGCTGGTAACAGTGATACCTTACATCTTGTATCGTCTTTCATCCCCCAAAACTCAAGCCCCCAAGGGATTTACAAAGACAGTGCAACCCATTTGATGCCATAAGAAGAGTTATACCTCAGGCTGGTACCTATCAGTGGAAATTTAGCTGTTCTTTGTAAGCTATTTGCATCTCCAGAAGCATTACATCTATAGGCGTGTGTTTATGTGGCTGCTAACAGTCAGTACAGCCCATACCCTCTCCCGAGAGGTCTGGCCTGTGTACATGGTTACAGGAGGGTTTGCATCATATCCCTCTCCGTGACGAACCTCAGGTGGAATTCATCACATTTTTGATCCAGAAAGAAAACCATCTCTTTTTTTTTTTTTGTCCCATATTTTAAAGGCCTGGGTTCACACACAGAAAAATTTCAATGTGATTAAAGTGAGCGAGGAAGCAGATGTCCGACACCAGTGTAACACAGAACGCCTTCCAGACTTTTTCCCTTGCGTGGTATTGCCCTGATCTTAACTCCACTGATCCCAATAAGATGAATTTGTTATAGGGGGCAATAGAACACGCAGAGGGAGAAGCAGCAGTACAGGGTGTGCAGCTCGGAGTGCCCAGTCCTGCCAGTTGGCTCCAACTCAGTAAGTGTTTTGTGGCTCCTCCACTCCCCAGTTTGCCGATGGCTGACGGGGTGACCTTGTACGTTTCTCCCAGGTTCCTCGTGCCTCAGTTTCATCACTTATAAAATAAGGATAACGTCACTCACCTTGTCTGCAAAATGGTTTAAGATCTAGTAATAAAAAAAATACAAGGAAGGAGCTTAGGAGATATTACTATTTTATATCTATGAGACTGCTGATGCGACAGCAAATGACACGTGTGCGCGGGTCATCCCGTCCCTTGATCAAAATGAGGGTGAGAGAGGGAAGGGGATTTCTTAAGAGGAGCAGCCATCTGCCAGGCTTACAGAAGAAATTACTGAAGTGTGTTATCAATAGTTATCAGAACTTGCTGGAGCGGAAAGAATTTTAACATGCTAATGAGCTTTCATTTGTGGCTCCTTGGTCGGGACAGTTGGTTTCCTTTCTGCATTTCTCCAGGCTGAGCAGTGACTTTGCGTTGCCTTTCAGTCCCCCCCCTCAGTGTCGGTTTCTGGATCTCTTGTACTTTCTCAGCGTGGTTTCTGGGGAGGGTGAAGTCATCCTCGCCCAACTATTTCTCATGCTTATTGTTTTTCATTGTGCGATGCGGGTTTTTTTAACAAACTCTACATTTTTACAATGCCAAGAAGTAAGAGCGCTGATTGCATTCCTGAAGGCTGCCTCCGTGTCCTAAGGATGTGCATTTCCATTTTATTGTCTTCTATTTTTACCTCGTTTTTGGGGAGGAGGAAGGGCTGGAACACCCTTGGGACAGGCAGCCATCGTCTCGGGGCTGGTGTGGCCGGGGTGCGGAAGGAGGGACACGGTGCGTCTGCCGGGCAGCCCCCGGGGAGGTGACACACAGCCCACACATGGCAGCCACATGGGCTGCCCTGGCAGCCCCCGGGCAGCCGCAGAGACCAGGCTGCAGAGAACCCCCTCTGCCACCTCTGGCTTTTGGAGGCTTGTTTAAGCCCTAAAATAACAACTACCACTCCCTGCTGAGGGAAACCGGCCGGGATTAGCCAAAGCCTCCCATTCCTCGCTGTCTAGTGAAACAAGGACTTTCCCCTCTGTGTGAATAGGATGACATGGCTCCCCCCTCCCCTTCTCCTCCCTGAAGGGCAGCACTCCGCTCCTGCCCTCTGACAGCCCCGGTGTGTGCTTTACGGCTCAGGGCGCCAGGGAGGGCGGGAGACATGTGCTAACCTCAGACGACAGCAGATGGGTGCAAGCGCTTTTAAGAACAGCTGCTGGTGTCTTGTTTGATAATCCCATTTTTAAGAAATCCATACGATGGCAAAAAATACTAGAAATTAGGTTTTTCTGTCCCCTCTCATCTCCTGAGCCGTACTTGACCCGTTCAACACGATCTAGGGATTAAAGGCTTGTTATTTTAGCTTCCCTGCAATAGATCAGAACCTCATCTCGGCCAGGCCATGGAGCGACTGGTGCTTGGCTCTCCCCCTCTTTCCACTTATTTTGTGTTCCGGGAGATGTGAGCGCCCACAGCTGTGACTTCTGCTGAGGGACACGGTGGATTTTCCCAAGGGCTGTGCCCCGTGTGTTGGTTGCAGGGCATTTTGTAGCTCTGATCCTCCCATTTCTCCATTCTTAAACTACAAAAACTGCCTCAGAGAAGAAAGGAGGCTCGGCAGCATCACCCCACAGCGTGACCAGAAAGGGAAAAGGAGCCCTTGCTCTTCTCTAATGGGGTTATAAACACGCTTTTAGAGCGGAGATGGGAAGACACAGAAATTGCGAGGCAAATCTTGTCAATACTGCACTTCAGGCTGTCGGCTGCGGTGTCCTTCGTCACCATGGTATCGGTGCACTTCAAACTAATAACAAATTTGCCAACGCAACACTCCTGCTAATGCCCTCGGTTCCCAGGTGGGGAAGCCGTGTCACTGAGGTGCAAAGTGGCTTATCCAAGGTCACCCCGTAAGTAAAAGGCACGGAGGGGAAAAGAGATGGGAGTTACCCACTCCCAGTGCTTCCCAGTGCAGCTTGTACCCTTTGGGAAGGTGTTGCTGATGGAACGGGCTGTCCGGAGGATAAAG
>VXBO01012371.1:1033-17713 GCA_013400135.1 Rhinoptilus africanus
AAAGGCTTTTTCTTTCTGTAAGTGCTCACAACATCACAATACACATGCCAAAAAAGGTCCTGTGAGATTCCAGTAGCACTGAGCCAGTTCTAAGTAAATCTGCTTCTTAGAAGTATTCTCTGTCTGTGCTATTTTCCAGTGGATTACTATTCCCAGTCAGGTCAAGCACAGACCTTAGGTAGAAAAGGCACTATATTACACTTAAATGATTGGATGCTATTCAGTAGAAGAATTATCTAATAAATTGAATTTTTGTCTATTGTAGTCTAACTTCTGTCAGACATGCTTCTTTGTTTTGTACTTGTATGTAACTGATACCCATTACCTGCTTTTTTTTTTGCCCAAAAGTTGCCATGAAACCTCTGAGAATAATTTTACTTTGATATTTGTTCTTTCTTGATCTTAATCACTTAAGCATAGGTCTGAAATTTCAAAAGCTGCCTAAGTATTCTGAATGCCCAATTTCCATTAACTTAAAATCCTTTAAGCGGCTTTGAAAAATTTAGCATAAAGACTAAGTCACCCTAGGGTGACGTTTCAACTCTGCTGAACTTGATGGTAAAATCTACATTGACTTGAGTGGGACTTGGGCATTTCCCTTATGTGGTGGTGAGGATAAGGCTCTAAACTAGTCAAAAGTCCATTAATTTGAGAAAACACTGAAGCACATTCTCAACATTAAGGGACAGAGTATCTGCTCACTTTAATGAGGCTAATCTCATGCTTAAAGGTAGATACTTTACTACTTCCACAAAATTAGAGCGTGAGATAAAGTCACTTTTGGTATCGTTATAGTTGGAAAATTTGCCTAGATTGTCAAGAGGCTCAGTGCTGAAATTGCATGAAGCAAAGAGGATTTGCAATTCCTGTTCTTTAAATCTGATATTTTTTTCCCTCTGAACATAATTTTTAAAAGGGAAGGTCAAATCATCTCAGAAGTAGACATTTATCTGAGATAGGTAGTGGGTGTGTATAGCGTAACACTTAAAATGCAGCCTTTTAGAGGGGGAAACCCCCCCAAAAATTCAAGCATAATTTATTAGGGAATGTCTTTTCAGTTAGATGTATTTTGGTTTCTACAAATGTANATAAAAGTGCTAGTTTAAAAAATCACAGGCTCAATTAGACTATTTCATTTACACTCTTGTTTTTTTGTTGTCTCTGCAAAATCTTATAAAATCATTAAGAATATGGTGGGGTTGCTTTTTTTAAAATTCTGTGATATATCTTTATATACTAGGACATCATATTGACGGTGTTTTCATGTACCTACCTACCTCTTTATGTTTGTAACTTTTAGAGCCAAATTTCTCTGCCACGCTCGCTCTATAATTTATAACTGTTCTGCNTTTCTTAACATGCCTTCACTAGCCCTAAGGGCTACTGAATTTCGTTATCCTCAGAAGTATTAAATAGCAAAACTCTTTGTTGGATTTCCCTTCTTATTAAGGGACATCTGTTTATACGGAATGTATGTAATGATAGCGTTCTTATTTTACGATAGTTTTTTCTGTGACTTATGTAGATCAAGACCATTGAAAAGCTGAATAGAAATAACGTTAACCTGCCCTTCAACTTCTATGAGCTTTTTGAAGCTGTTTTCAATGTCTTGTTATTTTCAAGAAATAAAANTTTAAATGTTCATGTAATTAATAGTACTGATTAGTGATTTTTTTTTCTTGGTTAGAAACTTAAAAGGTGCTTTGGGTAGAGATAGTTCAACTTCATTCAGAAGTAAATTAAAAGCATTGTTTAAAAAAAAAATCAAAAATCCCATTATCTATGTAAAAGAAACCCATCTTCAAAACTTGTTTTTATTGAATTTGAAGGCTGATTAAAATGAGAAAATACTTCAAGTACTACAGCCTCTGTTGTTTTTAAAATGAAATCAATGAAATCTAAGTGTGCTTACATGCTTTCATGATTTAGAACCAAAAACTCTAGAAATACTTTTTTTGTAAACACCTGCTAGGAAAGTTTTAGCTCAGATCTTCTAGTTAAATCTGGCAGTATCTATTTTGTTTGAGCTTGAGGCCCAAAGATGAAATTGATGCTTGCAATTTCCCAGATAAATGTGAGATGTTGAGTCTAGATGAGCAGTACTGAAATTTTGAGGACTGCTTAAAATAACCGAGTTTCAGTTTTAGAGAGTTGTCTCCCTTCCTGAAGTTTTCCCTCCATCTTGTCTATTTTAGTTTATTTTTATGAGCTATCAGTAAAATACAGGGAAATATCTGATTTTTAAGTGACCGAGATGTGGGAAGGAGAATTCTAGCCTATACTTCTGCTTTCCTCTGCATCAGGTTTATGGTTGGTCGAATTTATTCCTCTTTCTGCAACAAAATAGAAACCAGGTGGTTTAGAGCCATGTGCAATTATACCCAGTGTTAAAAATCCTGCATAAAATTTTGGCTTCACAAGCATAAGCATCCACCTCGGGCTTCTAGGATGTTAGAGATTTTTTTGTTGTTGTTGCTAAGCGTTGTTGAGAAAATCCACACTAGCNAACAAAATGGTGCTGACTCTAAAGTCTTCAATTTATTGTGGAAAGCTTCCCTTAACCCCTGACCTTCTTCCTACTACCTCAGTTTAGCTTATGAATGAGGATGCTATGGACAAACAGAAGGAATAAAAGCTTCTCTTAAAATGATGGCTATCTAATTTTATTGAACAATTTTAGAATTGAATGCAGCCTGAAAACAATTGAAGTTCAGATGCCTATTTGAAATCTGATGAATCAAGTCTGAAGGAGAATGTATTCCTTCATGACGCTAGCAATGTCATTACTTTGTGCCAAATATTCCTTAAATTTCTTTCTAATTGTTTTAATAATTAAAGATGAAATGTAATATAATAATTACAAATAAGTATGTGTAATGACTACTTCATCATTTTTGTATTTTAGGATTCGACAGAGCATTTCATCTTATTGAATTTCTTGCAAATCTGTTATTACTTCTGAATGCAATACTGAATCTTTGAACATGTTCCCTGCTGTGGAATTAAAGATCAGTCAATGCCTTATAATGAATCTACTGTCTAACAAACAATACTTTTAAAATGTGATAACATTTTGGATTTCATTATTAGAAAACTATAAATATGCATTCAATTCTTAGTGAAGTTAAATGTATGACCAAATGGAATATTTACATGCTTCATGCTGATTTAATTAAAACATAGTCATTCCCTTGGTTCTACGCATGTTTCGTATTGTATTTTAAATATTTCAAAATAACTTGGGTGGTGAATTTGAGTACTGTTGCTGAGGATACTTAGAACTGATCTCAAATTACTAAATCAGAGACCTAAACCCAAGGTTCTGGCTGCACTTCATCTTTCTTTCTTAAACTGGATTTTAATTGTGTCTCTAGATTAAGCAGCACTTACCTCTACCCTCTTTCTGCCTCATGCTTTTGGTTTACCTAGTTTTGTGGCACTGAAAAGACAAAGGACTTCTTGCATGAGAAGGCAGATGTTCATCTCATTTAATTGGAGAAAACATAGTATGTGTGCCATTTCAAGAGCACAGTGACAAACACGTGGGAAATAGAGTAACAGGCTACTCTTCCAGTTTATGGAATATAATGGAATATAACTATGATAGTTCTTTTATAACTTCAAGTGTTAAACCCGTTAGAGAGGAGCTGTGGTCTTGAGATAAAGGCACAGTAATTCACATCTTGTGAGTAGTCTTCATTCTAAGTGTAACTTCCACTTAAAAATGATCAACGTTTACAGCTATTTGCCTTTTAAGACTAAACTGTCTGGAGAAAAAGACTTAAATTCTCTAAATATTTGTCAGTGCTTAAAAGGCTGAGGTTGTAACTTGTAACAAAACTTGTAATATGTTCCTAACAGGAGAAAGTGAGCTTAGAAGGAAAGACTTGCTGCCTAACAAGTCTATATCTCTTCTGGTGTTGAAATGGATGTTTTGTTAACAAAACATACCTTCCTACTTAATGTAAATCAACATGTTTTGCTATGGCTTGTCTCACTGTTCTACATCCTCCCTCCTCGGACAGTTAGAAGTTACCTTCTAATTTCCAATCTCAATTTACTACTTCTCGGTTCCTACATGGGATTTTTTCCCCACTTACAAGTCTTTTCACCTACTAAATTTTACTTTTTGAAGGCATTTAGGGAGGCCAAAACTTTCAGTCTCTAGTTTATTGTTTTGAAATCTTCTAGGCTTCTAGATATTGTAAAATATCTGTATTTCTTTTATTATCTGATGTTTCGAACATGACAGCTTTTTCCAGAGCTCTTGCTACTTTTGTTTAATAATGCTTCTTCATGGTGTGTGTACTTGGCCCTGTTCCAATAATTTTATTAATAAAATTTATTTTTCCACAGTAATTCTCTAGAAAGATAACCTGCCAAACTAGTTAAAAACAAAAGCCAAAAGCTTATCCCTTTAGATCCAAGACCTAACTTTAAACAGGTTTTTTTCCCCCTGTTTAATGACTAAGGATAGGTAATGTGGATTCCTTCTGTGCTCCTCTCATGATGATTTATTTGTTATCTTGGTAAGTATTTATAGTGATTTTTAAAGTTTGAATAAACAAATCCTTTATTAGCCTTGTATTTGCATATCAGATATTGACTGGCTCACTGTCCCCTCTGAGTAGTGCTTCCTGCTCATTTCTAGCTCCTGCTATGCATTTTTATTCTTAGTTTTTGTTTTTCTTTATGGTGATTCGCATACCAGATTATTCTGCATGTGGATGAGTATGTGGTGTGCCAAACACCAGCAGATTAAAATATTTGCTGTCTAAACTACTTCATGTCCTGCTGAAAATCTGTTCAGGTAGGATGTTCATAAGACTAGACTTCAATTCTTCTGGAATTCTTTAACAAAGTATTTTTGGACAGAGGCCAGTAGGCTTTTGGGGTGTTTGTATGTGGTGGAGATAAGGAGATGAAAGAGAAAGAACAAAGGGCAGATGTTTATACATAAACTATTAAAAGGCTGATAGAAGACATAAACTTGGAGGGGTGGAAGTAGACAAAGGTTTTTATGAAACGGGATGAAAAGCAGAATAAACGCATGGGGGGAAATGACTAGGGATGCTCGATGTGAAGATACAGTCCAGCATTGTTGTTCTTCTCAACTTCAAAGTTTTTAGGACCACTCTTCCGGGTGTAATATCTAAAGATATTTTTAGATAGATATTTTTAGAAAGATATTATTGTGACAACTTATCTGGGAGCAATGTGTAACATTGCTTTTCAGTGCCATTTCTCTATTTGTTTGCCTGGAAAAAAAATGCTTGTAAGTGGCCTAAAATGCCACTTAAGAAGTATGAGGGTTAAAAATAGACCAGAAAAAACAAAATATGCAAACCCCCACTTATATGATCTGCAAGTGACTCTGAATCTACATGCAAAGCCCAAACTGTGGAACCAAAGAACTGGATTTGGTTGTTGGAAGTTTAGATAGGATTCATAGAGAGAGAAATATAGCTCAATGTAATGGGAGCTTGCTACGTGGTTTGCCGTTAAGCTTTTTGCAGTACATAACTTGGAAGTGTATGTTCTTCATAAAGCAGTCATGGTAGCTTAGAGAATTTAAAATTCATCTTTTGCTTTTTTGTTTTTATAGTCTATCTGGAAGTTAGAAAACGTTTGGGGTTTTTTTGGCTGTAGTATTACTCTTTTTTTGTACTGGTTCCTGTTTTGCAGAACAAATACGTTGTCAAGGGACAGCAATATTGCAAACAGGAAAAATTATTGCAGGAATGTTTCTCTTTCATTGCTACTTCTTCATGACATGGAAGTACTTGTAGATGTTCCTTTCCAGTTTGTCCACTTTTTCCCAGAGCAGCAAAGGATAACTACTTTGACAACTAACTCCTTCACGTCTCTGCGGAACGCTTAGCAACAGATGGTTTGAAATTCTACAGCGCTGCATTAGGCTGCTGAGGTACAATACGTCTGCAGAAAGGCAACGATCTACTACAGTGAGCAACTAACGTAGCGTCATTGCCACACAAAAGCGTAAGCATCTAAAAACGGGCATATGCGTTTTGGTGAATCACGTAAACTCCCAAGCAGGGACTCCTTCAGAATTAACCTGTAAACGCGCTTTTCTTGTAACTCAGTGTGACAGATTGATTGATAATGCGTGGTAAATGAAGAACCTCTTTGAGCTCACTGAAATGAGACGAGTTAAAATAACTTGGTCTGCTAACACAATACAATCAGAGCGTATTTTCTTGCATTGGGGGGGTTAACGATATCTTCTGTTGAGTGTGTCGTCTTGCTCTTTCTGGGTGATGCGAGCAGGGAGTCAGATTTGAGCAGAGCAGCGGCTGCTGCTGTTTCTCCAGGAGGTGGTAGCATCGCTCTGTGCTTCTTGAGGCAGCTCAGTCCTCCAGCTGCAGCCGGCTGGGACCCATCTCCTCTGTCACCTACAGCCCTGGATTCGTATACACCTTACTCCTACTCGGGAGCCACACTTCCGTAGTATTTTTTTTGTATTTAAATATGTGAAAGATTTTTTTGTAAGTTCAAGGTTTTATGGTTTGGGGTTATTCAGGCTTTTTTTAAGCTTTAAAAGGGGATATCTTTTTTCTTCATTTTTGTTGCTCTGCAGGGATTTTGCTCTTGATTCAGTACTGAAACAATGAATGCAACATGTATACAAAATAATTTAGAAAATGCAGAGCCACATGTCAACCGTATTCCTGGAGGACTTTCTGTTTGAATATAGGCTCCAAAGAGATGTTACCCTATTGTGCAAGTGAAGAAGCACAGTGAATTGCTTATAAGAACATGTTGCACACACGCACTGCACAACGCTGCTTTCAGCCTTGGGAGCTGTGTGCAGGGGACTCCAGGGCTGTGAAAAGCCCAAAAAAGAACCTTGTTCTGGCATGGTGGGGAAAACTGGATGGGATCCTGGGAAGGCTGATCCTATTGCTCAGCCCCCAGAATTTATTCTGGGTTGATTCCTACCATCTGATCCATCAGTGGCAGTTACCGTACCTGACTGTCAGTCCTGACAGCAGCCTATTTCTAAGCAGAGGAAGGCCTTCCCACTGGGACAAGATGCAGCAGAGAAAATGTTTGTTTTCCTTCTGTGTTTACTTAAACCTCACAAGCCTGATAATAACCCTGGTATTTTCTTATGTGGAAGGATTAAAAGGGGAATTATTTATTGTTATTATGAAGAAGTCATACTGAGGCAAACAGTATGTGTGAAGCCTGTCGACTCATATTTCAAGAGAAGGGGGGGAAAAAAAAAAGGTTTAAAACATGCAAATCAACACTAGCTCAATAAACCCACCACCTATTAAAGTAAGAGGAAATCTACCTAGGAATAAGAGAGAAGGAAATTCAAAGCCAGTTACCTTGCTTGATGAGGATTATCTAAGGAAGGAGAGATGAAACAGTAAGGAAGCTCCTCAGTTGTTATTATGAGAGCAGTTCATAGATGAA
Source organism: Rhinoptilus africanus (assembly GCA_013400135.1). Taxonomy (NCBI): domain Eukaryota; kingdom Metazoa; phylum Chordata; class Aves; order Charadriiformes; family Glareolidae; genus Rhinoptilus; species Rhinoptilus africanus. The sequence goes on from VXBO01012371.1 coordinate 8,477, forward strand.
AAAACACTTGTGTTTCAGATTCTTGTGTGCTATGTACTTAGGGAATATTAATGTGAATGATCCTTTTCCTTTAAAGGACCTTAAGTAATAACTTCCCACATGCATTGGGAGAAACCTTATCTTCAGGATGGTGAGGAGTGACAAATTGTTGGCATGGGTGGGGAAGGAGATGGCTTCCAGCCTGGAGCAGAAACAGCATACTTTGGATTTGAATCCACTGTAGTTCAGCTGTGTGGAAGCTGTTGTGGGCTGTTGCAATGATGATGGAAGACACTGGCTTTTTCAAAGTGGTAGTGCTGGCACAAGAGTGGACTTCAGGGCCCTGGGTTTCTATTGAGAAGACGCTATAGTCTCTGACTTCTGCTTCCCTGCCAGAAATCCAGCTCTACTGGGATTTCGTCATAGCACCTTATAGCAAGGAACTGGCTTCCTATATCTGCACAGCCACAGGAGAACTGTAGTGCACCACTGTGCTCAAGAATGAATAATGTCAGCTCAGTTGCAAGGCTGGGCTGGTAACACATTAAACAAAAATCTCTCAACAGTCTCTTTTGCAAAGTGGGTTTTTTTTAATGTATTGCTATTTAACATTACAAGTTTTCATAAGTCTTGAACTCTAGACTAGGTGTTTCGTATATATAGGATCGCATCTGCATGCTCACCTAACCACCCACAAATAAAAAATGAAGTAATTGATCAGTCTGTAAATGCTGTCTTCCACATTGTGCAGCTGCAAATGTCACTTTTTTTACCCATCTCTGTGGCTAAAACTGAAAAACATGCCCGGTTTCTCATTTTTAAATACAGTAACAGCCATGAGGGCATGTATACCCTGGACCTCTAAAATATTTAATCATTTTTTTCCATATTTTCTTAGTTTTTCCTCTCTTCTTCCTATTCTGCTCCTCCCTTGCATCATAAGTTCAATGGAAGCAGAGTCTCGGGTCTTCTGCCTAGTTGGGGTAGTCCACAAAAACTGTTGAAAGAGCAGAGCAGAGCTAGGCTGGGTTGCATTACTTTCTCTACATCATGTTTTTCCAAGAAAGTTTCAGGTTTCCACTGCTTATTGAATCAGTCCTGCCTACTCGGCACCCCCTACTACTTTCCAGAATTTAAAGAATTTAAATGAATTCTATCTAAGTCTCCTTTCTGTGTGTAAATAGATGTAATTGTTTGTAAACATGGGAGGTAGTTGTTGTGAAAATCTGTTCGGCAACAGTAATTGTAGCTGTTTTCTTACTAATGGCTTTAAGATAGACTTTTTTTGTTTGATGTTTCTGTCATCTGTCAAAGTTAGAATGGGAAATCAGACCAAGGCAAATTCCTGATGCGTACAAATCGATAGGTATCAATTAAGTGTTCAAATTTCCATGAAAAAGTGTCTTCAAAGGAACTCGGGCTTTTCTTTTTCCTTTCTTTCCCCGGTGGATTGCCCAGTGCTGCCGAAGGCTCCTCTGAATGCCTCCTCTCAGGAGGCAGCCCGTTTCTGAAGCTGCACAGCCAATTTTCCTCTAGATGGCGGGACAGTAAGTGATGTCGTAATAGTAACTGAGTCACCCCTGGTCCCCAAGGTGGCAGTGCCAAGGTACTCACTGTGGGAACTTTATATGGTGGATAACTGGGGAAGGGGTGGGTGAGAAATAGCTTCCGAGTTGTTTGTATGGAGTAATCCTTGAGTGGTATCTCTGCTGCGCTGACGTTTTCCCGTATCTCTAATCTACTCCTAAGAGACGTTTTCTACTGCAGAAGCAAATATTGAATGTGTGTATACATATATATGTACATATTCAACTTCTCCCTTACATGTTCATTGACATGAACACAGCAAAGACAAATTTCATGTGAAATAGAAATGAAATCGCTACTGTATTCTTTGTGTGTTACTTTTTTCCACGGAAAACAGGCCACACCAATGTATTCTAGCGGTGTATTTGTCACCCCAGTGAAAGCAGCAATGCTTGCATATCAAGTCATTTCCCTGCTGTTTGCTCATTTTGTTGTACAGTAACAGTTCCACACAAGCAGGATCAGTACTGCTGCACTGACACCACTGCCTTCTCTTTTACCATAACAAGTGGTTTTCTCTCTACCTTGTGTAGAGAGAATTAACCTGCTGAGATAGCCCAGGGATTCTGTTGTGAAAGTGGGATTTAAACCTTTTGGCATTCAGCACCACCTAAAGGATTTAAACAAGAAACTAGTCTTGATTATTCTTCTTTCATGTGGGGTTATTCTGTATGTGTCAAATGCTGACAAACAGTATCTTTGAGATGCTCGCTGAGTTATCAAAAATGAAGGAAATTACTCAATATAGTAAATTGTGAGACTTGGTTCAGGGTGATAAGTACAGTAGCATCCCCATTTTATAACTATAGGTGCCTTGGTTACTATTGAAGGAGGCTTTTTTAAACTTTTGGAATGATGTGTAGTGGTAACACTACTGTAATAGTGTAATTATATTGTAATAATATTGTAATAGTGTTACTGCACACTGTACCTAAAATGATGACTATTACAGTCTGTTTTGAAAAACAAATCGGATGAAATTAAGAAATTCAGTAAAGCAATCTGTAGAAGTGACACAGGAACTTCAAAGTGATTTCACTAATGTGCTATTAAGAGGCATGAGAAGCTCTGACATAATTCAAATGTTATCCAGGAATTTGAACTCTGCTTTGATTATGTTCTTGTTACTTGTATGATATTTGGACAAAATTACTGACCCATCTATAGCTGGTACTTTACAGTCCTTACTAGGATTAAGCTAATATTAACTTTCCTTATGTTTGGGCCCAGGAGTAATGTTCTACTTGCTTTTATTTAGCATCAGTTTAGAAGGGGGCTGTGTGGAAATTGATAAACCCTTTCGTCAGTGACAGAGTTGAAAAAATCAGTTTTTCCCTTTCATGACATCGAGAAGTCTATAAAGCATAGTAATACTTTAGTCTGCATCATTTATTGCTCAGCATATTTCTAAAAGCTTTCTCAAAGCTCAAACTTATAGATATTTCCTGACAACGCAATTGAAAACTATGCTCCCTGTTTCGATCTAAATCCCCTCCTGGTATTTTAAACAACAAAATCATGCCTTTGTGAAGGTGGTTTTCCATGCCAACGCAGAAAGAAATATCTGTTGTTTATGTAGTATAACAGTGGAAGAAGCACTGTTCTGAAGATTTTGTTGCAGTAGCTGGCAAATGAGATCTAGGTAACTAGCGAAAAATCTGATTAAAGAATCGCATTAATACTGTTTGATGGTGATGAAGATAAGGCTATGTAAAGAAGCTTTCAGAACATCCTCAAAAATGGATGTACGTTTGGCAAGTCCAGGGAAACTAAGACCTCTAGTATTTTTTTCCTCTTTGCAATAGATGTTTCACACTTGAGTTTGGGTTGTGAGAAGCCCTTCCGAAATTACTGTTCTTTAAACTCTTAATGAAATATCATAGAAGTAGACAGCTGTGAAATGTTTCTTATCAAATTCTTTTGTACATCTTTTAGATGCTTACAAGTAATGTCTCTGAGATCCTCACTTAACTGGTACCATATAATATGGTAATTTTTTGGTCTTATAATCCATCTTATTTATTCTATGAAGCCAGTAAAAGTACTTTTAGACATCTAGAAACTTTGAGTGAAACCCTAAATTTGGCATATGCTGTTTTCCCTGGAAAGAATTGATGTATTTGAGCTTAGAAAGGCAATTACACTGGAAAATTTGCAGGAAGTAAGGACTTATTTAAACCAATTTCAATTGCTGTTATTCAAAACTTGTTATTTCTGTAAATGTACTGAGTAGAGGAGTTAAATATATAAAGACACTTTAAGCATTACAAATAGGAATACTAGAGCAGTGAATTTCTGGTTGCCTGTGCGCTACCATGTTTGGTACTTAGGAACTGCTTATGCTACTCTAATGGCCGTGCAAGGATAGCAGATGAATGAGGTAATTACTATGTCATCAAGTTAGGCTAAGAACGAGGTGTATTCTGTACCTTAGTGGAGTTGTAAAAGGATGCAATGCTCCTGAGTCTTTCACTTGCATAATACAGCTTAAGAAATTAGAACCAAGACTAGAAAAGCAACAAGGACAATATTTCCATTTACTTACAAAATAAAAATACTGAAACCATTAGAATTGTGCTGATACTTCCATGGAAAGCTGCTGTTGTAACAAAACAAACAAAATACAGTTTAGATTACAGTCAAGTCGCTAAAGCTTGTGAAATTGTTTCACTGCAACGTAATTTAAGAATGGCTTTTTCCAGAAATAAAAGAAAGCTTACATGGTTTGCCAGAAAGAGCTGCATTGAACCAAAGTACGTATTCAGTATAGCTGAAGGAGTAGGTGAGGAGGAGAGAAACTTCACTAGGTTTTAAGTCCTCTGTCTGAACAGATGTTTAATAATAGGACATGGGAAGAAAAACAAAGATGAAACGTGCTTGTGCTAATGTAAGAGGATAAAATGAATTAGGGGAATCACCCTCAGGTAGAAGTGTTTCAGGCATTGTTCTGGTTCTGTTCAGTGTGCCCCCTGAGTATGCTGTGCATCTTGGAATACTAAAAAACAAAAAAAAAAAAAGGAGAGAAGATGTCTCAAGCATTTAAAATGATGTTAATGAAAAAAAATTACAAGTTGTTTGGACTGTGAATTTTAATAATTTAAAGGATAAACTTGCTTCATGGATTTCCAAGTAACTGGCTAATCTTGTCCTAGGCAATGGTTAATAAATTAACTCCTATATGAAAGTTTTCACTATTAGCAGAGTATTCAATTTGGCAGGATTTATTTCTAACTGATCTATTTAGAAATGACTCACTGTAGACAGAGTACCATACTGATGTTGTAGGCTATGAACATGCAAAGAGCCTTGCAAGTGTAAAGCAGTGACTTCATCTTTGGAAGTCATGAGTTCATTTCTTCATCTGACTACTGTGGAAAGGCAAAGAGGTTCCAAATTGGGACTGAAAACTCCATCATCTTTGCAGCTTGCAAAAAAGACAGTATCAGGAATGATAGAAAAATCTTTCTCAAATTTTTCAGAAGCCCATTACTTATCCAAAACATCTGAGACGATCCTTACTTGCTTTGCTTACCATATTAGTAGCTCACCACCAGGCTGGAGGTGACACGGAGGAGCTCTGTCCTGCTGACACTTCTATTCAATGTACTTATGTCTCTGTTAAATGCCAGCTGAATGTCACTGCCGCTCACCAGACAAGCCAGCAGAATAAGGGAAAACCTCTGTCCCCAAGATGTAGCAGGAAGGGCAGACAGCTCCTTGGTGAGCTGCAAGGCTTTAAAGCACAACATGATTGACACCTTGTCACTGGTCATGCTGTGCATGCCTTTAGTACCCAGGGTTGCAGGATGTACTGAGTTTACTTACTGCTGATACACCAAACTGCACTTCAGTGAGACTGATCAGACCTTGTGTGGCTTTTTGCAAGCCTATGTCTTACGATTTTGTTCAGGCAGCACTTGCCTTCTCATTTTCTCCTCCACCCTGACCCTTATCCATCAGGCTCTTTAAAGGCTTCAAGCTGCTATGTAGATCCAATTTTTTACATGGAGTCAGAAGCTTCATTGAATGCTAGGGATGGTGGATGCCTCTTCTGTTGTTCTTCCACGTTGAAGTTATTTTACTGCCCAAATTCAGTTCAACTTGTCACTGAGCTAGGTTATGTTTCAGGTTATGCCATCTTCTTCATTCCAAGGTGCTTTTTCTGTTTCTTGCTTGGCAGTTATCTGCTTGTGTTTCTTTGGGGCCTGCAGTAATGTTTGGAAAGTGATACTTTCCATGGGTTGCTTACAGTGCTTTACACAGTGAGATGTGCTGGAAAAGACTTAGGATGCTCACGTGTTCAAAAGCAAATAACCCTGAATGCGAGGATGTAGTACCAGTGGGGAGGGACAACACCCAGGTCCCAGCTTTGCTCCAGTGTTGAAAGTCTTTGCCAAAAGTGGGACAATATCAGTAGGAGAGATGGAATAACCTTCACCCTGTGCTGTTGGAGCGAAGTGGGGTGGAGGAGGAGAACGTGGTGTGCCACAGGCAGAGTTTGAGACAGAGTTTCAGTGCTGTGGCGTCGTCTAGCAGGAGCAAATGATCATTGAAACAAGGTCCTTTTTGAGGAAGGTGTGTGGTTTACAGTGGATAAGAAGAAGATAAGGATTGTTACTTTCATTCAGTGAAACTGAATTTATTTTGGAGGTTGAAAATATATGGGAAGCATATAATGCTTCTTAGACCTCCTAAACACATGGTATTTTTAATAAATTCAGTAAAATTAAACTCAGTTATTTGTTAAAATGTAGCTAATGGATTTTAAAATGAAAAACCATAAAGGCATTATGAAAAAGATGTGAACATTATTCAGTCTCAGTTTAAATATTTTTGTCCTCTTTCTTGCCTGTCTTCTGGAAAAAAGGTAGAAAAGCATGACACAAAATTTGTTTATCTTTCAGATGGATAAAAAAAATCCCTACAAAAGTGATTGTTAGGGTTCTGTTCAATAGACATAGTTGTTAATTGCGGTGCCTAATTAAAAAAAAATGCATAAGTACAGTTACCAAGTCCTTCTATACGTATTTTTCTGTACGGTATCTTTTGTTCCTGCTATCACAGAATAGTCACTGAAACAGCAGTTGCGGACTTACAGGGTAAAATTTTTGTGTCCTTCTCAGATATGGTTTGATTCCTGCAGTCGTCTTTTCTCAAACCAAACAAACATCAAAGTAATTTTCCTTATTTGTCATGGTTAGAATTTCATACGCTTCTACTTTTCCAGGAATTATAAGGAACATACTAGGAAAAAATGTTCTGCTTTTTGTTTAGATCTCGACACTGAGGGGGTGTGGCAGGTTTTTTGTTTGTTTTACTCTGAAGATCTGATACTGAGGCAATGATTTCAACGTGTGGGATGTACTAAAAGCTAAATATGAATTGAATTTATATACCAGTTGCAAGGGAAAATGATGCTGCAAAAAAAATGCTACTGTAGTTATATTGAAAGCAATGACTAGGGAAAAAATCTTCAGTTTAATATTTTAGCTCACCTTTTTTATACACTTTACTGTGGTTACTTTCTCCTGGACTTCAGAATGCATCAGGTACTCTAAAGCCTCTGAAAATTACTTCTAAGGACTAAACTATGCATTTATAACAAGTGATGCCTTGTCTAATAATCTTACTGAACCAAAATCCAGTTCTTGCAGTTCTACAACCTTCAGTGACCTGTTGATTTTTGGGTCAGCTGAAGGTGTGGATATCAATCTATGGGAATAGCTTATTGTTAGTCCCTTGTTTGTTTCTTTGTAAACTGTTTTGGCAACTTTGGGAAAAGCAGAAATTCTCCATTTTATTGTTTCCGTTGAAAAGACGAAGACAGAACACTTTAAGTACAGTAGTAACGTAAATTCTAATCCATTCAAAAGGTTTATGATCATCTGAAGTCTTGAAGAAGTCTTTCCTTGCAGGCAAGGTAGGAATTATATTTTAAGAGGAATTAATTTCAAAGTTAACATTTAAGTTTGTCTTTACATCCTGACAGCCTATAGCTGAATGCATATTTTTATTTTATTGGGGATGTTATAATTAAGAATATCACATAAATTATTCAATATAATCCTGGATTTAAGAAGCCTCCAACTATTAAAATAAGTTTTTAAGTACTTCAGATCTCATAAAATAAGTTAGGAGCACGGTAGCTTCTGGGTTGTGACAAATGGTAACCCACTTCAGTATGCTGAGTAAAAATTTTACTACGTCGTAATATCATGCATGCTAGAAAGAAGTTAAACATATAACCGCTAAAATGCTATTAGATCTTCTAATAATGAAACAAACGTGGGGCTGTAGATTAGTAGTTGCCAGGTTCTTCCTGTCAGTATTGACTGGATGCCAAAGTATGCCAGAGGTGCGCAATGAAAATCAAACGAAATGAACTTTCCCATTTGCATTTCAATCACAAGGGGATCTTGGAGGCAGTCTCACCGAAAATTATCAGTGTGCATATGTGTAGTACTATGGTGAAGAATATTGTCAATAGCATGAAGTACAGCATCAAAAGCAAGTAATTTGACTTCCTAATTACCTGCTAAAAGTCTTAAAAATGCCAAACAGAAAGCTAACAATGACTTTGAGTGTATGTGAAAACTCTTTAGAAAAACTTCAAAAATCCTCAGTTTTTTGTAGTCTTTATTTACTACTTCTTTTTTAACAGGTTCCTCTTACTCTTTCCTTTTAGCTTTTCTTTCCTTAACAATATAGTTTTTTATGGTTTTTGCATTTTTAGCTGGTTTATTTATATATCTTCATCCCCCCCGCACACCTCATTTCACTTGTCTTTGCTCATATGTGTTTTAAATTGTGTGTTTATGTACTTACGTGGCTAGCACTGAGCTGCTTAGAGCATGAGCTTATTTCTTCAGAGAACTCAGGTAATATTTTAACCTTATTATCAATCTTATCCACTTAAACTTGTTGCTTTGAACAGTTCTAATGAAATGCCTCAAAGACATCTTTGTAGGAGGCTTTTGTTTCATGAATACCTCAATTTTGGGGTCTATATTCCATTTAAATAAAAGAACGCATCTGTTATCAAACACCATGTTATTGACTTTTCTGAATCACTGGCAGTTGAAAAAATAGATTATTTTTTTTAATGCTATTGTGAATCCTTTCATGGTGTGAAATTTGATTTAAACTGAAGTCTTATACTGCAGATCTCCTAACAAATATTATTTCTAGGTGCCACATGGTTTTTTTTCCTTCTTACAAAGACAAGCCTTTCACAGAATGGATCAAAATGAAGTCATGCCTTCTGTAAATTACATTCTGTGAACATAATACTACTTTCTCTTAAATAAGTGTGTTATGGAATAAATGTTTGACTAAAACTAACAAGAAGAAATGGTAGATGGTGGAACTTTATTGGATTACTAGTTACAGCAGGGCTGAATGTTAGTATTCATAGAATGCCATATCCTTTCATTTGAGTGTGAGCACCTTTATCCGAAGTACTCTGCTGTACAAAACATCATATTTAAATAGAAAAGCAAGCAGATCTTCATTAAGAAGCTATTGAAAGAGTCTTTTCTGAAAAAGTAGAATTTATGAATGTTGTTACTGTATCTAGTACAAATATAATGTAAAATATTTGTAACATGATACTTTGTTTTGATAGTGAGGTACTGTTGGTGGAAGTAGGTATCCTTATTGCCTAAAGAGCCA
>VXBO01012371.1:17745-50076 GCA_013400135.1 Rhinoptilus africanus
ATTTTTCCAGAAATCTACTCTGTATCTTGACCAGTAATAACAGCTTCAGGAAGACCAGAGGCAACAGGAGTGAATGTATAACTTGATTGCTAAACTGTAGAGCCTTTGATGAGAAAGTGCGTGCTCAGGGTGGAACTGAACAAATATTTAGCAAGAATATCTTAGGTGTTAAGATTAAATACTGAAAAAATGGTGATGGGTGTTGGATGTGCTTCTTAGCTATTCTACTGCATTAGGGGTGAAGCATGTTAGTGGTAGATGCGTGATCAGTGTATATCGAGCACAGTTACATAGAAGCAGACCACACAGATTACCAGCGGCTTGTCCTTCGGTTGATACATACCTCTGCTTCAGGCTAACTGCAGTGCAGGAGTTACATGCCAGAAAATAAGGACAAGGGAGTTATTAAACCTAGATTATTATTTGGTAGGTATGGCAAGCTCATCCCCTGGACTGAGCGTGGATTCTAAGATGGCAGCAGTGGAAAGACTCTTGGCTACTGAAAGCTTCACCATTCACACTAGCTGAAGTGTGTTGTAAGCGGAAGTCAATATTGCACAAGTTGTAAATTCAAATACAACTCACTACAAAAATTCACTTGTTTATGACTAGGAGCTTATTACTGGTTGAAATATGTTGGAAGAAGACACAATGCTAAATATAAAACAAAAAAAAAATCAGCAATAGATTGCACAGACCTACAGAAAGACTTACCTGGTTTTAGCAGGATGATCTTCAGTTGTGGCAACATGTTTACAGTATATTCATTAATAGAAACTATTCCATTGAACAGGGCTGTTCTGTTTGAAGAAAGGATCAAGGGACATTATGGGAGTTAATTTGTATTTCTTGACAGGGTACCACTGTTTAACTGTTTATCAAGTTTGCCTTGTTGAAAGGCTCTGGAACGGTTTTAGAACTGGTGGCAATTTGGTGAATACCTTATGCTTTATCCTCTCATCCAAGTAGAAATTCTCACTGAGAAGCTGCTAGGTCGGCATGCCTTGCGTGGTGGTGGTTTTGAGCTGGAGATCTCCAAGTGGTTTCAGGTTTATAGGCAAGTCCTAATACCCCAAATGGGCTTTGCTACTTCTTAAAGGTTCTATCAGGTGGATAAGGGATGTAAAGGTCTGCAGGTCTGATATATTTGTTGGCAGCAGCATAAATGCTGTGTCCAAACACAGCATAGTATGTTCTTATGTACCCTGGAAATACCAAAAATGCTTTTGACAATAACTTCTGCTAAAACATGACGTGTTATGCAGCCTGGTTTTGTAAGAGCAGCTGTGATAAAAAGGCTACAAAATTCAAGAAGCAGCCTGGAGTGTCTCATTACAACTTAAAACAGGTTTTGTATGAATACTTCTGTATTTTCTGTGGGTTTGAATAGCTAACACCACTTGCCTTCTGAAAAACCCAAATGATCTTCAAGTCAACTTTGATCATCTGAAATAAAAGGTCAGTTCTGATTCCTTCTATAGACATGTGCAATAACATGCATCTTAAGTGTTTTTAGAGATAACGAGGGCTTTTGTGCTGAGCACTGGCCTATTTGCTGGCCTGCTCAACAGATCTCAGTTCTTACCTATTGCTATCTATTGAAACTTGTTTACAGAATGCTGAGTGTATACTGAGCAACAGACACCCCCATTTTTTGTTTGTATATATTGAATGAGATAAGCATGGAATGGAGTTGGAAGTGGTGAAAATAAATACTCAGTTTATCTTTATTAAATAAAAAAGGGTATGTAGAAACAAAGTCATGTTGTTACTTCAACGTAGTTGATAGAATGAACGTTGCACGTCTTTATGATCTGCTTTATGGAAAATTCTGGCTTAGTAATTTTCAGTAGTTTTAGTGGTACGACTGTGCAGTCCGTTTCCAGTATGAAGTTGTCTGCAAGGCTATTGCCTTTTTTTAGTCTTGCTCATTTATATTGTAACTGATTACAACCCGAAGTTAGACCAGTGCATTGAAAACAAAGCTGAAACCTTAGGATGGTACAAACAGATACAAAATTTGTCATTCCTCTTTTTCCAACTTTGAGCGTAGTTTGACTAGTCTAATATATTTTGATATTATAACTTCATGTGTTTGTAGGAGTTTTCTTCATAGAGTCAGAAGTTACTTTGATGCATTTCATGTTTTTTATTTGTATATATTGCTTTGCTGTATTTGTCACTTTGTATTTAGCTGTTAGTCACTTGCTTTGATGTTAAGGTACTTGTAAAATATAACCTCCAAACTGTTATTTTAAGAACATTCAGTAATGCTTAAAAGTAATGTGAGCATGTTAAATCAGTGTGTTTAATTTTCTTTTGAAGAGATAAAATTTTCTAGAATGTATTAGTAATTTTTAAAGAGACAAAATGGTTCAAAATAGAAAATATTTTTGATTAAATAAACTATGCAAGAAATTTCATAGAGAAGAAATGGGAAATCATTTTTGGTAACACTTTTGTAAAAAAAATGTGTACATAAGTAATTTTTGGGTGCTACAATTTGTCCTTGATGGATAATATATATGAAAGCATTAAGAAGCATGCTAATTGGATAAGATTGTTTTGCTCTCAAATAGTGCTACGGAACTTTTTAAAAAGTTGAAAGCATTCTTTTCTCAGTTTTGATATAAAGTTAGAAATCTTTGAGCTATGTAACTGAGAGCCTGATCTAGCATATATTTATTCCCCAAATGTACCTTTTCCAAAGATTCCCAATCTAGAAAAGCTCATGTTCTAAACTTTGTATAAGTTTGGTTATAATATATTGTGAAATTGTTTTTTCTTATGTAAGAGCTTAACGTGGACTTTTTGTTTAAATTTTCCCTTTTCATATTTGTGTTTTGTAACAGCTATTCTCCATTCGAAGAGTTGAAAATAACAATACCCGCCCTCAATCCTGAAGTTCAACAAAGAGAACGTTTTCTTTGATACATAATGCATTTTGCTTTGGTTTTTCACATCAAAGAGGGCAAAAAATTAATTTAGATTAGTTTAACTGTCTTCCAATTGCCTGGAGACTAGGAAATCAACACAATCTATGTAAGAGAATGCGGGAACAGGGTGAAGCGTATATGATGCTTTCTCCCCAGTATCCTTCCAGTTTCCAGCTGCTCAGGGCAGTCTTGACAGATTTCTGTGTTTTCAGTAACCTCAGCTGCATGGTTCTTTTTCCTCATAAGCATATTTACATAAGGTTTAAGAGAGACCAGCCTTTTGACATCAACGAGGCAAATTTCTCCTTGGCTTAATTATGCATTGATGGATTGCACACATTTCTTTTTGTTTCTCATACTGTTTCCTGATGGTTTGGGTTTGGTGCCTTACTTGTATCGGAAAAGAGTAAATTACTTCTGCTCACTGAGTCTCTGTGCTGCTTGTGATTTTACAGACATTACTATATGTGATTGAGCTGTCTCGTATTTCAATATAGTCTTCTACCGACGTTTAACGAAGTGATGTCTTTTTTTTTCATTCCAACAGCCAAAGATAGACAAAGGAAGGCATGTTTACAGTTGTTGGAGGTGTGTGTGGGGGGGAAATCCCTTTGAGCTGCTAATGTGCATGTGTGTAACTACTGTATGTGGGGAAAAAAATACATAACCTACTTAGCGACTGTTAGTATGGAAGTGTAACAGGGAATTCATGAATATTCAGCTTCTTCCAGTTGTGATTCCATATATTTTTAGACTAATGGTAATAGTTTTCTATAATTAAGTAAAGAAGAAAACACGTTTGTGTGAAAATAATTCTGGGAATAAAATGAGAAGGATTTGAAATCGAGGACACTTCCAGAGCTTAAAGTGCAAAATATATATTTGATTTTTTTTAAAGGAAGATTTATTTAAAGGGCTGTCACCATCTTTTCAGCATGATCCAGTAATTCTGTTTAAGACTAATAACGCTAATGTCCTAAAATATGCTTAGCAGCAGTAATGCAGTTATTGCTGTATTTCTTCTCCTCCTGTTTTTCTTGTTTTATGAGCAATGTGTAATAGTAGAGCAGTATTACACTTGACCTGAACTTGTGTTCATTTTATGCGTATGTCCATGCTGTAGCAAAGTAAACTTGACAGCCTAATTCTACGTTAGGGGAATGTTTGCAGGGATAATCCTATTCACACTGCAGGATAAGGATGCCCTGCCTAGTGGCTTTGGCCTGTAAAACCATTAGCTTTAAATTGTGTGCTGGCATTGTGATCTTCTTAGCTTGTAAACCAGCTTTTTATATTAGCAGTTTATTGGTGAGAGTGGATAATTTCATCATAAATTTTCATAGCCCGTGCCCACTTTTCTTCTTTAAGTATAGTTGACAAATACATCAAAAGCTACAAAATCTTCACTTCATACAGATTATCTGATAGAAGTCACAAAATATTATGTTTTAAAGCTGTAAATGATTTGGATTAAGCTGTATTTAATGACAAAAAGATCAGCTTGGTACAGAGGCCTAAAGATAATGTTTCATGGGTCTCCATGAGTGAAGGCAGAGAGAAATAAGGAGACAACATATTTTAACACTTCTGCCTCTCTCTGGTTAACTACCTTACAGTAGGCCAGTATAATGCCTGTATACTTAAAAAATCTGCTGCTGTAGTTTAGTTCCTGGTTGGACTTCTGTATTTCATTACGCTTTCCTGGGGATTCTGGTTGGAGATGGATCTAATAAGTAGTTTGATTTCTGTATATGAACCTTAATATGAAGAAATTCAATCCTAAGAATCAACATGAGCCTGTATTTTATAGAGGTACAGGAAAAGAACAATATGACTCTTCCAAATATATTGATACTGTATGTTCAGACTTCTGTGTTTCTTCAGTATTTATAGATCTTTATATGGAAGATCAGGTAGCAATAGACAAATACAACACAGTAACTGAAATTTTATAGCAGTATGTACCTTCTTAATATCTTGTATGCAGTATGGCTGCCTTTAATCTTATCCGGAGGTCATAGCTCCAGTTTCACAGGTGTGGGAATAACAAAAAGAAATGTTGACAGACTTTCCAGAGTGAAGAGGCAGATCAGCAATGATCCTTGTGTCCCATTTTTGTTGTTAAACACTGAGCAAAGTAGATGATTACTAAAGGGTAGATGCTACTTCACCTGGTCTCCAAATGATGCAGGTGAACATGCTGCACCCATACCTACATTCAGACAGAATTCCCAGTCTGACCCCATTTGCACACACGGGCAATCTCTGGCAGTAGAGGGAATATACTAGAATGGCTTGAGTCTTTTGTGGCCACTGTTCATGACATACAGTATGCTGTGTATTTTATTGTACTTATTAAACTATTTTGTACAGCTACAATCCTTGTATATGGACCCACCATAGCTCCTGTTTTTCCTAGTGTAACTGCAAATTATAATATTGAATTCAACCCAATTTGAGCCTCCCAGTCAATCTGAATTCCATTTAGGTGTTCAGTGGAAAGTGCAAATTAAAGCTTTGGCTTCTACCCTGCAGAGACAGTCCAAAGTCCAGGCTTCGGTGCTCTGAATCTCACAGGCTCAACAGGAGATTAAACTCTGCAGAACTTATGTACACATTTTGCATTTAAAGTCAAAACTCCCATGTCTAGTGCATTTCCAAGTGCTTTCTGCATGCTAAAACTGAACTCTTTTTACACAAACTGATACTCAAGAGTTAGTTGTGTTTATTGGAACTGAAGGTCTGTTGTGGCTTTGCGGTTTTGCAAGGTAAAAGCCTCTCTGGCATAACAGAAGCTTGAAGAATGGATAATAAACACAGGAACCAGTAAGAAATAATCAGTATTTCTTTAACAATCAGTAGAAAACCACTGAAGTGTGGTGAGGGTTAAGTTTTGCCTTGGGATTAACAGTTGCTCAATGTCTAGGAAGCTTTGGGAAGTGGAGTACATAGTAAGAATACTTTCAGATATTCCTGTACCAGATCATTCTTTATTTTTTGTTTTTTCACAGAACTACTACTGTTTTGGAAATAGGAACTTTGTGTATTGCCAATGAAGTCATGTGTATGAGAGAAGAAACAGTTATTTCATTAGTAATGCAGTAGAAGTTAGATAGAGGAAAGAGAATTGAGATTAGAGGAGGAAAAAAAACATATGGCTGCAATGCATGAAATTAAAAACCTCAACCAAAAGAAAAGGATTATGCTTTTCAAGGTCCCTGACAACTAGTTGGTGATATGTTACAGGCTAACACTTGCTGGATTCCTTTTTCATGTGTGCAGTATCTTTTTAGTCTAGTAGTATTGTAGTACTGGGATACTTCCTTGGTTTGTGTACAACAAATGTAAACTTTTTCACATCTGTTTTTGTTAAAATTGTTGGAGTATCATTCAACACCATGAGTGGAGACTCCTTTCTTGTTTGAGATAGCACAGTATTTGTAAACCTCATGGATTTATGTGGAATTATCACTATTTTTGGATAGTTTTGTCAAAGGGTTAATGAAAAATATTATAGAGGTTTTAGGGTTTTTTCCAGAAAAAGAATGGTACCTGCCTCTTTAGGATGCCTATACTGAAATCATTAAGCTTTAATAGTGTAGTTCAAACCCCATATAACTTGGGTTTCTCCACATGACTTGTTTCAAAATAAAGGTTAGCAGACAGGATTGTGTGATATATCAGGGCATATGGTGCATAGTAATGCTCATTACGGTAGATGACAAACTATAAGCATGGTATCCAAACTTTCAGTGAAGTGCTTCTCTTTATCCAAATATTTCAGAAGGATAACTTAGCCCCCTCAGTCCAAATTTGTTTTTATAAGGCCACATAAAATTACTGATATTCTACAAGCACTACAATTCTAAGAATAAAAAATGGAAATACTTCAAGTTGTGTATTAAAATAACATCAGTGCCATTATAACATAAGAGAATAGCTGTAATAATACTGATCTAATGGGGTAATATGTCTTCTATTTCATGTTTTAAGAAAACACAAAATATGCTTGTGAAAAGAAAGGGAGGAACATGCTTAAAGTACAGAATCATTTTTTTAAATACATAAATGAGAGAGACTTTTTAACATGACCTTAGAAATAGATGAGAGGAAATATAAACTTTCATGCTAAAGACACAGACTTTCTTTTGGCCTAATGAACATGATGGATGACCTAAGGAATCCTTTTCCTGTATTTGAGATCCACACATGAATGAGGTAGTATAGGAGAAAGAAGACTGGCAAAAATGATGCTGGTTTTCCTCATTTTTTTTTTTTAATTCACATATCTGGTGTGTGTAAGAAACTTTTGCCTTGAATAACTTACCAAAGAATTGCAGAATCCTTTAAAATAGGTTTCCAGCCCTCATTGTTTCAAAGTCAAAAACAAATGTCAATTAAGTGCTAACGGAGTGTAAATCAATACTGTGATGAGTGGTTTGCTGATAGGTGCTCTGTGCAATATGCTAGCCCTAATAGAGTCAGTAGAAGACCCAGATAATCTAGTTAAGTGTGCCTGAAGTCAGTGTAGAGCCCATAATGTCCTTTTCCCTTAATTATTTGTTTGACAGAATGGCAGTGCCTAAGAAGTCACTGGTGTCTAGGAATGAAGAATACACTATCCTGAAAGAAAGTCAACCTGTACTTGAGCCAACCATAGCAAAAGGAATTGAGGAAAGGGTAGGTTTTCACCACTTGGGGTTAATGATAAATATTTGAAAACCTTGTAAACTACACAAAAATCTTGAACGTGATTAAGACTACAAATGCTGCACAGTCACTGCCTGACATAAAAATGGAGGTATACAATGCATGCTGGATAATATGGATATACTTATTTCATAATCCCCTGTTCTTTCTGTAGAAACAAAATTTTGTTAGTGATCAGGAATAACCACAGCAGCTTCTGACAGGCTGACCTCAGTTTAGTGACTTTAGAGGTATAATTCTTTTGCTGGTGAGGTTGTACACTCAGCAGACCAGTTTTGTAATCCCATCTCCAATAAATCAGTCATGCTTCTATGGATGTTAGAGTACTTGCATCCAATTGCTTTATATGGGAGGAAGGTCTACAAAACTCTCAATGGTATAAAGGTAAACTATCTACGTGTTCTGCAGAAACTTTAATTTTCTCTGGACAAATGATTTTCCTTGTCTAGTATTACAAGGCCCTAAAGTGAGACTTACTGTACTGTTGATGATCTCCTGTAGATGTAGAACCTCCACCACATTTTTTTCTTGTTTCAAAACCAAAATAATCTATGTCCACAGCTGTGCTCTTTCTGATTGCAATTCCTGAGCATGAATTAGGTTTGTGTTGATGTGCTGGCTTGCTTTCTGCTTTGGCTGGGTGCTTTCGTTGTTTACCCAGCATCAGGTCTGGCATTCGCCGGAGCTCTGTGAGCTGATTCAGCACACTAACCTGGGAGTGAGAGGAATGGCGAAAATAAGGTGTACCACTCTGGCAGAAGTGACCCAATTCATTTGAGCGGCAAGCATCATGCTACTCTCAAGGGAGAAAGCAAAACTCTGCAGCTGGGAGGGAAGAGGAGAGCGCAGGAGTGAGATGCCCTGTGGGCAGTGATCTGTTGATTACCTCGATGATCCTTGAGGACCTTGCCCAAGGGATGCTATTTTGTTTGGCAGGGACTGCTGAACATCAATCTGTTCGTGCCCCACTGCAGCTCTCTTCTTCCTATAGCTATGGGTTACTCACCTTGCCTGGCAGAGAACGTGTGCAGAGAGAGAGAAAATTAGAGAAGTGTTAAGTGCTTAAAGTTATATTCAGTTTTATCTTTTAATGTTGTTTTGCATACATAGTAATTTGACAACTAAATTAAGCAGCAACGACCGAAGAAATTAATAGTCTGGGGGGACAGTGGTGCCGCTGGTTCAGAAGTATGCAAGAGATGTCTTAGCATGAAATAGGCAAAGGGGAAGAAACACTCAGTATTGGTCCCATATATAAATCATTCTGCTGGATGAAAGGGGTTTTTCCACATGTGTTTTAGCTTTGGTAAACCATGGGCCATATGGGTGAAAATAGTTACTCGACTGAAATCTCTCTGAAACAAGGGCTGCCTTTTTATTTTGTGGATGATGCTAGTCACATATACCTAGTATTTTCTTTGATCTCAGTCAAGGCACCCAGGCATTTGAGGCAGTATGTATACAAAGTGAAGGTGAAATGTATTTACTGACCAGAAGGCATATGGTGGCATATGGTCTGCCGAAGGTGCTCTTCTCTTCCCAGTGGTTTGTGACAACAAAACTCTAGTCTCCAGATGCTGAATAGGTACTACTTAAGGGTGTTTTATTGGTTAAAAACAGGAAAAAAACAAAACAAAACAAAACAAACCACACCCTGAAAACGTCTCATCTCAACAAAAATGTTGGTTTGATTTTTTACTGTCTAGCTCCTGAAAAGGACCATTAAGACCTTTGGTGTGTAACCTCTTTCTCCTTCATGAAGGATTCTGATTTTTCTTATATCCATGCATTAAAATGCTACAGCCTGCTACTGGCCACCAGGAATCAGCAGCTGTTTGTGGCAATGTTTTGAGTAGATTACAGAGTTTAAACCTTTTTTTTTAAAAAAAAAAGTTATGAAGTGGTGTGATTGCATCATGATTTTTTCTGTCAAAATGAATTAGAATATAGGAGTGGGTCAGCAGTCGGATTTGCATGTCAGACCCACTGAAAATAGCCTTAGGGATACAGACATCACTTATTTTAACTTGGATTGAAGGAAAACTGTAGGCAGAATTTTCACAGCTGCAGATCTAAAAACATATCTGTTACTGAAGTAATGTTGACCACACTACCAAGTATCCAAATTCTCAGATACTTGACTGGCATGAAGAAAACAGTACATGACATATGCCACAGGGTTGATCACAATGGAAGAAAAGACTGATTTTTATTTTGCCACTTTCTTCCCCCCCCCAACACAGGGAGAAAGACACCTTGTACTGCAGTACTCCACTTAGGATTGAAGTGAAACAATGTCAGGGGAAGTATGAGATGGTATCACTTTGGAAAATTTGGTTCTGCTTCATAGCAAACCCTCTTTGTTTATCACTAACCAGGTGCTGGTCAGGTCACAGCACTGTTTCCTCTTGATCCTAACTGTGTCATCTGGAGTCTCAACTGCCTTTGGCAGGTATCTCTCTAGGGATGGGGAGCCTTTCTCTACCCTAAGGAGTGACTAAAAGCATTTTAGTCCTAACGCTTTCTCCTCATGATTGCTTGGTGGTGTTTTTATCTGCTTGCTTGTTTTGGTTGTGTATTTCTGTTGCTGGCTGTTGGGTTAAAAAAACCCACATCCAACAAACATGACCAAAACCAAACCCAACAAACAATCTGAGCCAACTGCTCTTACTGCATTCTCCCTCAAATCCTAACCCACAGGTGGTATAAACAGCACTTTTGTTATATGGAGGTGGTATTTTTTTGCTTACAAAAAAAAAACCCCAAACAAACCCGCAGCTTTTTAGTTACTGCTGTGAGCATGTGAATAAGGGTGAATGAACTTCCCAGTAAACACATGTGTACTTAAAGTATAGTCTGTGATAAACTTGGGGATTTTTAGGGTAAAACCATCATTAAAAGTTAATGTTAAGTTTCCTATTACTTCACTTTATTGCTTGTGAAACACTTTTTTTTTTTCGTGAAACACTATTTTTCTCACTGCGCGTCACTGACAGTTAATGACAATGTTTTTGAAGACTGCTTTCTCCACTGCATGATTATTTCTGGTGACTTGGTTTGTAGCATGTCGTACATAATTGTATGACATGCTCCTACCCATACATAATTGTATCAGCGCAACAGTAGGGGCAGGCGTGAGGGACCAGGACAGGAAAGTGTTGAGCCATTTTCACTGCTCAGCAACAACAAAACAATCTTAGAAATATTATACAGTTTTCAAGCATGATGTCAAAAAAAAAACCAACCAAACCCAAACAACAAAAAACAAATCTGAAGTAAAATCTGAATGTTAAGGAATGCCATGATACTACAAGGTTGGAAATGAGGTCACTATAAAACATTCCAGAAGAGCTGTGAAATACAGTTCTGAACTAAGCTCTTTAATGGCTCCTGGATGAGGACTTGTGTAAACTGTCAAGCAAGATTAAACATTTTCCTACAGTAGACTGAAATCTGCAGATTTATTTGTTAATGCTTATAATCAGACAGATCCAAGAAACCAAAAAAGAGAGGACTGAGATGGCTTAACAGCCAGGGTGAAGATAGAGTGCGAAGGAAGCAAAAATCTGCTTGCCTTGTTTTGTTCAAGTCCTGTGCAATGTAGTTTTAAAGGGAACACCTAATCAATATGCTAGACCATGTTTTAAATCACTCACCTGCTCTTTTTTTTTTTTAAGTTACCTACAGCTGAATTTTTAAGAGGGAAGGGAGAGAAGGCTGGAAGGGAAGAAGAGAATCATATTACGCATCTTTTTTTTTTTTTGACACCTACAATAACTGCTTTTTAATGATTAACACTAGTCATCAGATCTTTCCCTTTCTGAAAAAGTATCATAAAGATCTCCTGCTGTTCCCAGCAGTGCCCCGCTAATTCAGCTCACTAGCAAAATTAGCAGCAGGAAACAAGCCTTTGAAATTTTCATCGTTTATGAATAGCATTGTTCATTCAGTAAAGGATACGGGCTCCTGCTGTAATTGTTCCTGTGTTAAGAAGGCTGCAAGTTATTTTCTCTCCATCAGTCTTAAAAAAAAAAAAAAAAGAAAAGAAATAAATCAATAGAAATAAATACACATACAATTAAATAGTGGATTAAACAGCCAACTGAGTGACTAAGAATTTCTTTCACTTTTGAACTCTTCTGATTTTTTTCTCTCTGAGGGACGACCATTGTGCTGCTATTGCTTCGCAAACACTCAATAATGCTAAAGTGCTTTGAAGTTGCCATTGGAGAAAATGGAACAACAGATGGAGCATGAATAAACCCACACTGCTGTCTTTTTAATCTGAACAAAAGCAATTTTTCTTGGCAAAAATAGTTAATATTTAATTCCATTTACTTATAGAAGTTTGATCCCAGATGAGAACGAACAAACTGAGGCAGAGCTGTATATACAACAGCTCAGTGCATCTATAGCCTGGCTTTTTATTAGAGAGATAAAAAAACTTCGTCTAGCATGCATTATAATAGCTGTGATAGATCTTGTTCAATACTGATATGGAGGCCACTGGACCCAAAGGAATCTGTGAATTAGAATCTTGGTAAGATGCTATTACTTTGTGGTTTCCATGGTGCAAAGCGAAAACTCTGGACCTCTCATTTAGTATGACTTTTCTCATGTGTAACTGTTATTAGTGGTTATAACTGAAGTTGCCATTCTGGTAGTAAAAGTAGTGTTTAAATCTCAGGTGTATTCCCACCATAAATAAAACATCTGTGTACTTTTATTACCACTTTCTGAGATTCTTTTTCTTTTAGTATACAGCTAAAGATGAGATTTTTAATGCCTTGCCTTTGGACATGTTTTTCCCCACAGCAAATTCTCTAACAATACTTATCCAAAAGGTTAAAACAAGGTGGTTTTGTTGTTTTTGTTGATCATCTTGTGGTTAAGACTTGAGGACATCATCTTCTCTTCTCTTTCCTGCAGTTTTTACTCAGATGGATATTACAGACCTTTTTGAGGGAAAAATATTGTGAAGCAAGATTTTTCTACATTTTTGTATTGTAGAAAATACAGGATTTCCTACTGAAATGCAGTTGTGTTTTCTTATTCTCATTCAATAACTTGACCTTATTAACACTCAGGAGTTGTGTATCTTATAAAATTCCGTGCTGCTGCATTTTCACTGTGTATTTTCTTCCTCCTCCTGATTGAGGGCTTCATGAGGGACCTTCACAGTCTGATCGCTGCTGCTCTTAAGAAGTGAGTGGGAAGATGCGTGATGAATTAAGCCCTACGAGTTCAGGCAGCATTACTTTTTCTCAGCCTTGTGTAATGCTCAGGATTTGAAAGAGCGTTCGTTCCTAATTAGCCTTTGCAGTCACAGATGGCACACTTGACCTGCCTTCTTTAAACTTGGTTAGAGGCAAGATGTGGGAAAATCAACAAACAATCAGAAGAGGTAAAATATGAACAACCTGTGCAAGCTAAATAAGTTTGGATAGAGACATTCTTTCATAAAAGAATATAGTAGGGCAGCATGAATAAAAATAATTCTGGTTACGCAGAGTTTGTTAGGCATTCCAGTAGTGAATGATAGGAGCAAAAGGAAAAGATTGCCAGCCTGTGACGAGTCTCTATGGCTGGACCTCCTTTCCAATGTAATTATTGAAGAGACATCATATTAGTACTTACCCAAGTTCTGCACTGCTGTCACTGTTGCATAGAAACAAAGGAAAAGAAAATCCATTACAAAGCAAGTTCTTTGAGAGAACCATAGCATATGGGTGTTTTTGCTAAAGGAAATGTGGGTGCACTTGAAATGTCTTTATTATCGCTGGTGCAGTTCAGACTAACTCAAAGCGGAGGACACAACTGGAAGCATGTTCTGTGTCCTGGCTATGCTGCTACAAAACTTATACCCAAGTCTTTTCTGAGCAGTTACAGACTAGCATAGGCAAGTACCAATCTTCTGGAATGGGAAGCCATGTGTTTAAACTTAAGAAGTGCTACTTCCTGCCTTAACTTAAGCTGTGAGGAGCAGCCATGGAAGCACTTCCAACTTTGGACATGGATTGTATTCGGTTTTTTCTAGTTATTAGTTTTGTGGGTTTTTTATGTTTAGACCATGCGTGGATTAGTTTCTTGCTCAAACCATCTTATTCTTCCCATAATTCTAGTGAGATCCAGTGACCTTTTGAGTCTTTTCTGCTCCGCCTTATGAATCCAAATATTCCTTTATTGCTCCGTTTTGCTGTGAAAAAACCCTAAACCCTCAAACTACTTCCTTAAATGTGCATAAAAAATAGTGTTGCACTGGAGTGAGGTGCAAGAGAGATCTGACAGAGTAAAACTCTAGCTAGTCTGCCAGTTTAGGAACTGTATTTTGTATCTGAGTAGATAGTTATCTGTTCTAGATATTCCCTTTAGGTATGAGACAATAGGATATTGACAGTAGGACAGTGACGCTGGCACAATGCCAGCGCAAATAACCCTTAAAGGAGATGATGCGTGCCCAAGGTATTTCAGATTGTTACATATACTGATAGTAAATGTTAAGAGGGGAAAAAATAATGCTGCTGAATCAAGCCCTAGAAGGACAAGGATAGTTTTAAGGATACTGTCATGCAAAGAAATAAGTGAAGAGTGGAAAGGTGTTTCAGTTGGAGTTGGACTTCTATGATCCTTGTTAGGTTCCTTCAAAACTGAACTGCTCTATTTGTTTCGCTAGCCTAACAGAAATTCAATGCGCATTTGTTGCACACATCTTTTTGGGAAGTCTTCAGAATTCAATTAAGTACAACATAGTCCTGCTGTGCCAAGATAAGAATATCAGAAATTTTAAGAACATGAAAATGTTATCTACACAGCATGCGGCTTTTTGTTGTTGTTGTTGCTGATCTCAATCCATTTTTCAACTTTCTTACTATTCCTTCAATCATTCCCTCCAGAAATACATCTAGATTGCTCTTGAGCTAATTTATATGCTTCGCAGCCATGGCCTTCCACTATAATTTATTGTTTCTTCAAAAAACAATTTTGTTTTGACTAAATATNACTTTCCTTGTCAAAACTTACATTTTAAGTGAGAATATTCTCTGAATGAGAAGCTCCAATGGCAAGTCACGAAGCGCGACTAGAATGAGTCAAATAGAACACAGACTTGAACAGCACTTAAGTTGACTCGTTGTTATAGTGTTATTTATGATGTGCTCATCATTACTGCAAAGCATGGTGAATGTTGTTTGATAATGTTTGGTTTTTATAAAGGCAGGCTTTGTGATGATTGTAATTGTGGTGAACCGTCCTGTTGTAGGGACAGTTGAGACTCTAGCCTAAATGAAGTACCTTTTAAGAAAGGAAAGAGGAGACCTTAATAATTTAGGTCCCTCTCTGCCTCTTTCTAAAGATTATGGGAAAGTAGAAGTCAGATATTTAGATATGTAGGAGCCTAAATCTTACTGAAAATNAGAGTGGAAAGGTGTTTCAGTTGGAGTTGGACTTCTATGATCCTTGTTAGGTTCCTTCAAAACTGAACTGCTCTATTTGTTTCGCTAGCCTAACAGAAATTCAATGCGCATTTGTTGCACACATCTTTTTGGGAAGTCTTCAGAATTCAATTAAGTACAACATAGTCCTGCTGTGCCAAGATAAGAATATCAGAAATTTTAAGAACATGAAAATGTTATCTACACAGCATGCGGCTTTTTGTTGTTGTTGTTGCTGCTGATCTCAATCCATTTTTCAACTTTCTTACTATTCCTTCAATCATTCCCTCCAGAAATACATCTAGATTGCTCTTGAGCTAATTTATATGCTTCGCAGCCATGGCCTTCCACTATAATTTATTGTTTCTTCAAAAAACAATTTTGTTTTGACTAAATATATGACTTGCTCTCAGCTTTCTTAAAGCCATTGTTCCCAGGTTAATGTCAAAGATTTTCTTTAACATTTAATCAGCAATCTAACTTAATTTTACATTTGTCAGTGCCTCTTAAGTATCTGAAATGTCATGGTTATTTCAAAATCTGCCCCTTCAGAGAAAATGCTTTTTTATCCTGGTGCTAAGGCTTGGATTATAATAAGATCTTAGCAGATATGTGAAATATAAACCTAGATTTTGCTACTTACCCAATGAAGGCAAACTAGACATGTATCTGCACTGAAACAGTATGGTGAAACTAATCTAAACAAGCATGTTTGCATGCCTGAACTTCTTGACATTCTCTTTTTTTATTGTTTTTGGGGTTTGGGTTGTTTGTATTTTTTTGCTTTGTTTTAGGTAGTGGGTGTTAGTAAGTGCTTACAAGTGACCTCCATGTTGAACATACAGTCAGGCCAGCATATTTAAGGAATATTTATTCTATAATGGGCTGCATCATCGTCCATCCCCAACCCCNTAATAATTTAGGTCCCTCTCTGCCTCTTTCTAAAGATTATGGGAAAGTAGAAGTCAGATATTTAGATATGTAGGAGCCTAAATCTTACTGAAAATTAATGGAACTTCTAATATCCTGCATCCCAAAACTGTATGAGGAGAAATATAAGAATCTAAAGTAATTTAAATTGCTTGGGGATTTTGTTCAAGGCCTGCAGGACATCCGTAAAGCTCAGATGCACTTTCACTGTAAAACACTATAAAGATAGTTTGATATTATTTTAAAATTATAAAGTGTGAGTTGTAGGCTCAGACCACAGTGTTTTCCAAAATGAGGGTTATACTTCCCTCTTTTTGAAGTGAACAAAACCTGGATAATTTGTGTTCGTGGCATTTCTACCCTATAACAGGAATTTCCACCACACATGTTCTAGTTGCTCTGAGAAGCAGAAAATATTAGTTGTATTTTATTTTTCCTCTAAAGAAAAGGATAAGGCATATCTTGAAATGTTGATTTTTAATGAGAAAAGTTTTTCAAAGTTTTCTTTAAAAAGGTAATCAAGAAATGAGGCATCTAGGAATTCTTATTTCATTTTAGTTTCTGACTATTGGAAGGTAGTTTAAGATCAAAGTAAATGACAAAGTATCCTTACAGATACAGATGTATCGGAAGGTAAAGTACCAGACAAGTACTTTCTATAGAGCAAGGACTGAAAGAAAAGATTCCCATTAGACAGTTTCTCCTGCTATTGATCCCAAAATGTTTGTACTTTCTCTGTTTCATACCGTGACTTTAAATTATGATCTTCTGACTCTAATATTCTGTAAACTGAGTGTAGAATAATGCTCTGAATTGTTTGAATTGCCAAAAAGCCTTGAAATGGGAAAAATTCCTTCAAACTTGAGGCCACACCTGGGGAAATTCTGGAAATCAAACCGGTAAAAAAGAAAAACGTGCACTTAAAAAATTAGTTATATTCAGGTCAACTTGAATCATTATTTTGAGGTTATAAGTTGCATTAAAAACTTCAAAAATGTTAATAATAACATGAAATCTTTACTCCTGAGCTTTATATTACAATTCAGTTGTTATATGACTAGGGATTTATTTAGCATATTTAAAAGCTTTACTAAAACACGGTAGACATAATTTTCTATTTATGCATTACACACATGAATATGAACTCAGAAAAAATAATCTGGTCTCTTGCCATCACCCACTGGTGGAATATCTATAAGTAATAAATACAGGTGTTACTTAGACCAACATCTTTCATGGATACTGAAATGAAAATTACAAGGGGACAACGAGAATACCATTTCAAGATGTTCATAATAATAATGTTCTCGATGTTGAGTACACTTACATGAGAAAGCATTTGGAGTTATGAAACATTTGAGTTTCACTTTGCTTAATAGTCCTTAAAAGCCATTTATTTCTTCCTGTGCTCTTAACTCTGTGAATTATTCTTTAAATAACTGTTATTAAATTCTAAGATCTCCTTTATTTTAAGACATTACTCTATGCAACTTAAAAAAACAGTGAGTTATTGAAAACATATCTATCTGAGAGCATACTGGTGAGCCACTAAGAGGCAAACTGGTTGCTAAAGGATTGTAATCTCTGAAGGGGGGAAGAACCTGAGGAAAAGGAGTAACCCAAATGTGGAAGATACAGGGGAAAGGAAGATTCTTTAAAATAAATAAACAACCAAAAACTCCCACAAAAACCTTCTTTCTTTTCCTTTTCATTGCTTCTTGAAAAAGCATAAAACAGTAAATAGTACAAAAAAAAAAAAATCTACCTTGTGCCTTAAGATTCAGTTTAGATGCCTTAAATTCTTAAGGATAGTTTCCTGGTTATACTAACTTCCAGACATGAGTCATGGCTTTTTCCTCATGAGAAAGAGGGGAAAAAAAACCCCAACCTCTGGCTCTAATGTTTTAAAGGTAGAAATTACTTGTTTCAAACTGCAGTTTTTAGTAGCCACAATACTTTGGTGGATAAATGGTCATTATATTAAGAAAAGTGGGATCAGTTAGATGGGGTTTCACCTGTATTCCTATTGCACTTCTGTAGGATTAAATCACCTGTAAGATAAACAGTCCTACCCGGCTTTGTAATGGAATTTAATTTATCTTTTATATACCTCTTTTTGATATGGAAACATAATTGGCCATGAATTTGGCCATTTTAGTTGCCTTTCATGCTTAAGATTACCTATGAATCCTAAATCATGAGGCAAAAGTGAAGTCCAGCTCTCAGGTTTAAGTTGTTCTTCCAATGAATGTCAGAAGATGATCATAAATTCCCAGATACCAATCCAGAGAAGCTTTTACAAAGGGAAAATGAAGTTCTGAATGAGACCATGGAGTATAAATTTTTGGGGTTTTTTTTCAGTAGGTCATTGCATTTTACTCTCAAATTCGATAGCATCTCAGATTACCCTTGAGTTTACTTAAAAACAGATTTTGATATTAAACAGAGCGCAGCTGCAGAAAATAACTTATGGAGGGATTAGAGTTTGTTTGTCTTCCTCCTACATTTTGTCCTAATTAAAAATAATTTTACAATCATTAAAACACCCCACATAAATATTATGTAACATTCTTGTAACCTACTTAGTATCTCAAACCAGGAGTTTTATTGCGTTGATTTTCTTTTAATTTTTATTCTTTGTAATGAACCCATCCAGAAAGAACTAGATTCTCAGTATATCTGTATCTTAAAACAGGGAATTTTTTTTGTCTGTCTTTTGATTTACGCTATTCTAAAACATCCATGTAGTACACTGGGATGAATAGCTTTGAAGCAGCACTTTACATTCATTAAGTGTGATATTACGGTTCCTCTGAAGCTGGGCATTGCAGAAGTTAGTTGTCCTTTTTAATTTGCCATTCAGAAGGGGTAAACTTCCAATGTTTCCCAACTGAGAACCCTATATTTGTAATTTTTATTACATTTCATTTAACTTATGGTGTCAGTGAGGAGTATTTATCCCTTTCTTTGCCCTGATGGCCATTTGCAGCACTACCTGTCAGTGCTGCCAAAGACATCCAGTATGGCCCAAGGGGCCAGTGGATGATTCTGAGAATCCTCTCACAGGGAATGGAGGCAACCTATAGTGCCTTGGCTTCCTTGATCATGCGGGAGAGTAAGACTAAACCAATTGTTTTCCAAACACCTTTTTTCTTCTTAAAATTCCTGCATAACCCCACTGCTACTAATTGGATGTTACTTTGTGTGTGGATGTGGCTGGTTGTTGCTTGGCCACCTTCAAGGCAACATGGAATTAGAGGGAAGTTCATGAGAGTCAGTCTTTTCATGGTTTACCTAGGGTGGGATGGGTGGTGTTTCTGGAGGTGGCTCTGGCTCGCTTCACTAGAGCAATATAAACTTACTATTCTGTTCATTAATGCTTAGTAAATCTGGAACAAAGGCTGTATGCAAATGAAACAGTTTTGTGTCTTACAGTATTCATGCTTAAGGGTTTGCAAAATATATTTAGACATACCTTTGGACTTGCTTCCTTATATAAATTGCAGCACGCTTTGTGTTTACATGCATCTAAATTGTATGGAAAATTATATAAATGGTTGACAGTCACATGTTTCAAATTTCAGTAGCTCAATGGAAATTATTTTTACACCCATAGAGGACCTGGTTGTTTCTTGCTTGTTAGATTTGTTTCTTTATGTTCAGAGTTAAACACATAATGCTTTTGTTTTGCTAGTTTACTTAAAAAAAAAAAAAAAAACACCCTAAGCCACAACAAAATATCACAAACAAATTATCAACATGCTAATAATTGAGGTCCATGCTTTATCTCTGTGTAATCACTGCATAATAATCACTCATTTCTCTTTAAGCTATGAAGTGGTTTTTAGTGTGAATGTTAAGGGAAAAAAAAACCACAACTGAAAACTGAATGTGCATGTTTGACTCAATGAAATGTACTTGCACATCAGTCATTTCCCCAAAGAAGCATCTAATAAGTTTTCCAGTAATATGAACTATAGTTTTTGCCAGGGCTTTTCTTGCAATATCCTTTCTAGAAAGAGTCAGCACTTTTGCTGCAACATAAATTCTTACAAGTATGATTGTGTTTGAAAAAGATACCTTTTTTTTATTTCTCTAGCTGTAGTAAACAAATATTTAGAGGGCGATACCACCATTAAGTGCAGTTACACTGTTACGTTGCTCAAATGAGGGCTCAGTCGCTAGGAAAATCTTGTATACTTTGGATCCATTGTAATTTATTTGCTCTTGTAAGCGTAAGCGCTCTCTTTCTGCTGGCTCAGTGCAATATTTTTGTTGACAGTCACTTGAAAATTACTTTTTATTTCTATATCATCTAAACATGTAGTCAATTATACGATTTAATTTATGATTAATAGTTTTGTGGCTAGGAGTTGAATTTATTACAGGTATATAGTAAATGTTACAAGGTGAAGGAAAAAAGCACAAATTGGGAGATATCAATACTTTTGGATAACTTTTAAAGACATCTAATCTAAATTTGGTAACTTTGGCAATTATAAACTTAAAGAAACAAGGGTTCTGGATGACTGAAATCCAGCCTTTGAAATGAGGAGGTAGAAAGTAATAGGAGTAGCTATATTGTTTTATCAGCTGTTACTTGGAAACAAAAATCAAACGCCACTGAAAAAATGGCAAAAACTGAGCATAAATGAAGACTAAAGCACAAGGCATTCAGAAGCCAAGAAAGAGCTTGAGTAGGCGAGCAGAAAGCTCAGTTTTAAAATTTCTCTTGAATTTTTACTACTTGAATTATTTTTCCTCTTGCTTTTCTTTCTAAACCTCCGTTTCTTTCCTACTGCAAGGCTGCAGTTCCTGGCATTCGAAGAGAGGTATAAGGCTTAATCAGAGTTATTCAATAGCTTTAAGGCAATGGATTGAGTGACTGCAAAGGTAGAACTCTAAAGCTATGGTTTTTGAAGGTCAAATGGTGTTCAAATATGGATTTAAAAATAGATTTAAAAGGTAGACTTTAGTCACTGGTTGTACCAAAAAAAAAAAAAAAGCTGTGGTTACTTTAAGTAACACTAACTTCTTAAATCTGACATAAATTGACTTCAAAAGCTGATGCTTCCATTTCAGCTGAATTGACAGGGTTTTCAGTGGTCTATTTTTTTATAACTATTTCCTGTATACTTATTATCATTTTCCCAAAGGACTTGGAAACTATAGTTTTCTGTTTTATTAGAAAAGAAGAATTTAACTTCCTGCAGAACTAAAAGTAAAAATCAAAAACTTCAGCCTCCTTCAGAGGGTTGCTTACTAATAACTAATGATGTCAAATTTATCTTCAAACCACATGAACTTGCTATCAGTGGCATCAAAGTTCTACCAGAATAAATCTATTTTCAATTCTTATTAGCTAAAATGTAGCAGTTCTCACTGACCGAAAACTTTTTTCTATTTTTTTTATTGTATTTGTTGACATACAGCTCCTTACCATTTCTATACCTCCGTTTTTCTTGTCAAATGTGTTGAAAGCAGCCTCCCAATTGTAAAATACATTGATATCTATATCATCATTTCTGCCTGATATCTATAAGTTCAGATCCCTTTTTTTAAATTCTGTGCGTGACATAATGTTTAAAGTTGTCTAATAAACATAGTTCAGAGTAGGAAGCATGCTTTACTCCTACCAATTGTCTATAATTTATGCATTTATGGCATTACTTTCTGCTTAGTTTTATTCATTTTGTATATGATGCTTACCAACAATTTAAAAAACTGCTTAAAAGTAGTCTTATACTGCACATATACAAGGAGCAACAGGGGAAAAAATGAGCTTTCCTCAATATCTGCTATAAGCAACAGTGACTAAACCGAAGTAAACTTTCAGTCATTGCCTTCTGATGTTCTAGTATGTATTTACAAATTACTTTTGTCAAAACAAAAGATGAGTGATAAAACTGATTGCCTGTGCAGCAATGGTTATATATATCGAATGGCAGTCAAATGTGGCATCTTTAATTCATATTTTTGCATTAGATTTGATTTAGTTACATGAGATCAGATTTCAATTAATCTCATAATACCTGCCTCCCCCCACCCTCCCCTTCTTTTCAGTTTCTGTTATGGACTGTTATAGATGGGCAGAGGTGGTGTGCTCTGGACATAAAATAGATGCATGATGTCTGGTCCGCTACTTTCATTGTAAATCACTTTTATTTGAAAAATGCAGATTCTTCTAAGGTTATAATTTGTGGTGATCCTTTTTAAGGAAAAAATTAATACCAGGAAACTGTCTTAGATAAACAATGAAGTGAAATAATGAAAATATGGAAGTGTGAAGATGGTAAAGGGGTAAACGGCAAGCGCTAGTAAGTAAATGACCTTAAGTGGTGTTAGTTAGTCCACACAATTTACCTCATTTCCATTATCATATCTCTAATGGAAATTTAGGTGTAGAACTGTATTCATGTGTTGAGGTTGTTCATGAGGAAAACAACATAAGATCTGTCTTCTGTTCTGCTGAAAAATTTAAGAGGTCAAAGCCATTAATTATTTTTGCTAAACATTGTTCCTGTTTATACTTCTGAGTTTTTGTTAACTGGAGCTGCAGGCATTAGACTGACTGTAATAGTGTCCACGAATTTTTCTTCTTTGATTTTTTTTTTAATGTTATTGTGGAACACTTTAGCCGGGACCAGGCAAGAAATTATTAACAATTCTTTGGTTAACAAGGGACATGAAAGTTTGTTTATTTCACCTTATGCTAATAAACAAACAAAAAATAAAAAACCCCTAAACCAACCCAACAATTAAATGCTTTATATTGTTTTTCGCTTACATAAACCATTGACTAATAATATAAAACAGTAATAATTTCAGCCATAGAAGAATAAAAAAAACATGTGTGAGAAATATTTTTGATTGCAATCTTATGAGAGATACTGCAAAAACTCACTGGAAGATATACTCTCTTAAGCATGACAAGCTTCTTCACTTTGCTGCTTTTAGGTTTTTTGACTTTTTTTTTCTTTTAATTTTATTTATATATTCACGTGAATCTTCCTGAAACTGAAATTCTTCTACCCTTACCTCTAAATTTTACTTTGGAAAAGTTACCTGCCAATATAATTAGTTTCTAAAGACAAATATCATACACTTACACTTCCTGTTTCAGACTATTTTAAAAAAAGAAGAAAAAAATAACCCCAACAATCAGACAAACCAAAAAACCTTTCTTGATGCATATGAGAGGTTTAAAAAATATTATTTCATCAAGTCAATAAACATTGCTGCAATCCTTTTTGTTAACAAGTTCCAGGTTTGACATGAAAATGACAGGCTAAATGGTGACATTTCTGGATTCCCCTTTTTGTTTTCCTACTGCTTTCTCTGTGTGATGTATTGGAATCTTGCTGGGAAAGGAGCAGTGGTATCTGACTGTCTTGTAATTCCCTCTGATGATGATGCTTAAAGGTCCTACTATTTCAGATAAAACACTTTTCAAGGAAGCTTGCTGTTGGTGATGTTTCAGAAATTTTTTTGCTTGCTGTCACTGACAGAAGTACTGTTCTGCAAAGCCCAGATAATAAACATTTGAAAATATGTTACTTCCTAGTATTAGGGGTGGCAGAGCACTGGAACAAGCTGCCCAGGGAGGTGGTGGAGTCTCCGTCTCTGGAGACATTCAAAACCCGCCTGGACGCGTTCCTGTGTAACCTGCTCTAAGGTGGCCCTGCTCTGGCAGGGGGGTTGGACTAGATGATCTACTAAGGTCCCTTCCAACCCTATGATTCTATGAGTCATAGATTATACTTGAGAGGTATCAGTTCAAGTTCTTTATATAAAAAATGGGGTTTATCCTTAGCAACAGTGAATAGGCTTTCTGATTTTGATCTGTAGTCAAAATATTATTCTTAAAAACAAAACAGCTACCCCACTCAACCCTCAAAACTCACAGCCTTTAGGTATGTGTGAAGGAAGGAAGATAGGATTGCCTTTAATGGAAGACTTTTTGTTATAAACTAATGTGAAATGGATTTAGGGGTTCATTCCCATTTTCTTTTGTACAATAGAGCACAAATTGTTACCTGCTCTCTGAAAAATACCTTCACAATCTCCTGGCATTTTCTTCTGAGAAAAGTAGAATGTAACATCATAGTTTTGATTGTTGTGAAAACAAATGATGCTCTTACATTGTAAAAATGAGGAACTTCAAACCTTGTGCCAATTGAAATGCCAGGATGGCATTTTTATGCCAAATATTGAAGACAGTCTTAGCTTAGGATATAAATCTTTTTACGTGGGCCTTTTTGTTGGTGTTTTTACTTACTTTTTTAATTTTTCCTCTCATTTCGTGTTTTACCATCTCTTCTGTATGTAAATGCCTTTGCCTTTATTCTTAGAAGAACTTTTAGATTAAACAGCTAATGACTAGTTTTCACAGTGCTAAAAGACTATTATTTTGCTATCTGGCACTACTTGGATGTCAACTTCTCTCTTATCATTTCACATCAATGATAGATATGGAAGAAGATTTATTTTTCGCTGTCCTGAAAGATGTTGTGAGATGTGGAAATCTTTGTCAGATGGGTGAAGTCAATTTTTTTATAATTTTCATAATTAGGTTCTCAAAGAAGAAATTCCTTTGCTCAGTCAGGAAAAAGTCATTTTTCTTACTAATGGTACAAACTTCCTTAGTGACTTTCATGAAAGCCCATAAAACCTGGTCTTGACAGACCACTGTTGGGAGCTGAAGGTAAGCTGTCTGTTGTGCCATGTATTAAAGACTAAACCGCTCTGCTGAGCTTGAGTACGGGTTGTGATGACACCACTTTCATGATGTGACTACTTCTTGCCAAGGTATGAATCCGTGAAATTCATTTCTTCTAGGTCATCAAACTGGCATATGGTGAATGGTATTTCTTTATCCCTCGTGAGTTGGACTTTTTAAAATTGGAAATTAGGAGAGGAAGGTTGTCATCCCTTTACAATTTTCAGTCTCTTTCAGATAGAAATTGTCTTCAGTTAGAAAAAGGGATTAAAGGGAATACTGAAGTCCTGACAAGTTAGAAGGCTGTAAAGGAAAAGGTGGAGATTGGTGGGTCTCTCTTTGCTTCTGAAATAACTTTAAAAGGTGTCACTACAATATAAAGCAAGAAATCTTAAACTATTCTAGCAATCCAATTTCCCAGCTGCACCTTGCTTTATTACTAAAGATTAGTTTTTATGGGATTTCCAGTTTTGACATAAATATGTTGCTGCTTTCTGCTAGGTGCTAATGTGAAAAGCTGCTGCCATTGCTTTCAGATTACAGTTCACAGTGGCTGATTCAGAACCTCACTCTTATTTTCTGAATATGTGTTTGAATATCTCTTTCTGAAAACCATTAGTGGAGTTAATTGGATATTAGCCAATGAATCACTTGAGACCATTTATATGCCTGAAAACAAATGTCACAGCAATGCATGTTATTTTCACTAGTGGGTTTTTCACTCTTATCCAAAACACATTCAGAAACTGACTGCTGAGGAAGGTGAGATCCATGGTCAGAGCTGTCCAATAAAACTTCCGTAACTCATGTTGGCTGAAGACATATATTTCTGCTAAACTACTTTGAATCATTTGATTTTATATTAAACTGCAAACACTTGACTTATTTACATTTTCTCTCTAGTGTATGCCAGGCTTAAAAAACCAAAACAAACAAAGCCAAACAAACACACACACCATAAACCTCTCCTCAAAAAACCCCAAAACCCCCAAACAACTGAAAAACACAACCCAGAAAACCTATCCTCTGCATGATAGGTGCTAATTTAAACAAGGCTTTTGATATAGCTGCTAACAGTCTGCAATAAGCTACCTTTGCTTGAAAGTACTACTTAACAATATTTCTAATCTTATTCAAAATAATTCTTCAGTATAACATATGCCATAACTCAATTTCCATGACTTCTCCATCGGAAGTGTTGGCAAAATTACACAAGAATGAATGATAAATCTTGCTTGAGACAAGGGACATTATGTCCTTAAATACTATTTCCTGCAGTGTTTTTGTAGTACCATTCTTGAAAATGAATGAAGAATTTTAAAAAAAAAATATAAAAAGATATAATCACCTGTGTCATGCTATCTCTACTGCATGATGTGCATAAACGTTATGGTATGTTTATTGATTACATGTCACAGCGTTATTTCCATGGGATCTCTGCCTCATTTAGCATGCAGACTGAACTGCACACAGTTAATGATGCAGCTGTTTGATATTTATTTTTATTTTCACTGTCTAATGAGTGAATACCTCCCTCATTCATTTGCTGTGGTCTCAAAGACCACAGTGAATAAGCATGGGAAATTCATTCCCTGTCTCATTCACTACCTATGCTCTTCTGTCTATTGAGGGTGAAAATAGCAGTGCTGCATTGATGTAAATGTAGATTTCTTATGTTGACAAATAATAAATCAAAGGTGTTCATTTGCATAAACACAGTTTGGCCCAGAGTAAAAGCAGATCAAAAGATGCCATATTACTTTTATATCCACGTTCTGCTATTCACTGTGCCCCATTGAGTTTGTTTTGCAAGCTGCTGAGCTCTCTGAAATCAGTCTCACAAGACAATTCGAAGTATTGGAATAATCATGCTGCTATCCTTAATTTTAAGCCAGTAATTATTCCCCCTAGAATCAGCAAAAAACCATGCTGCTTTACTTTACAGGGCTGCTTGTAAAGGATGACTATTAACAAACTTGNATTCTGTTTCTCTTCATAATGAATGTTTGAATTTCCTAATGATGAAATTTCAGAATCTGTTCTGATTGGAATGCTCTTTAGCATAATGCTTGAAGTATTTTTAGAAAGGTTTTTTCATCATACAAAGTTGATTCTGATAATATTGTATTATTCATGTTTCTGGTGGTCACATATGCAGAAGCAGGGAATGTGGTTACCTTGCCTTTATTTCATCGATATATGTGTGTGGCTGTTCTTTGCCAGAAGTAAGAGAAGTGTTCTTTAGTTCAAAGATGTGTTATAGTTTGAGGAATGCAGAATCTGAATTATATCCCCTTTCTTGTTATAAACATTTTACTAACTCTACGTTGCATTACATGCAATGAATGTACCTACTGACTAAAGGTCATGTTTATTCTTGTGTTGACATTACACTTGCATTACTTATATACTAATATTTTCATGTGATTTCTGTACTGAAAAGAACAAAGTGAATCAAAAATAATTTTAACTTATCAACAAGCATGTGTGTATTTTCTTGAAAAGCAGGGTTTTTCCTATATCTTCGTTGTGATCTCAGCTGTCACCAGGTAGCTCTACCAATATCATCCACAAAGTTTACTTTTTTGGTAAGAGTTCTATATTAGATGTGACACTCTTATTTAGGATAATTTCCCCCGTGTAGCTATTGATTCTGCCAACAGTGAAATTTCTTCAAATCCTATGAATTACTTTTGACATTTTTACACAGGCATAAAATTGTGCTACATTTCTTAAATGTTAAACATCAATTAGTTCCATGTACTCAGTCCCCCTGAAGTAATTATACTTGTGTAAGAGAAACTCACAGAACAGCCAAGGGCTGTGCGAACTGTACTGTACAATCCAGAGAATAATTGTCTTGCANTAGAATCAGCAAAAAACCATGCTGCTTTACTTTACAGGGCTGCTTGTAAAGGATGACTATTAACAAACTTGATAAACTTATACCCTTTGAGTGAATCTTAGCCTCATGGAAATCAGCAGAAATACTCCCATTACAAATGCTCGTGGGGGCTCATCCTCTTAGATCATCTCTAGACCTCAGGAAAACTCATAACTTTCAGCTCTGTTGAAACTAAACTAGACTCTTTCTGCAACTTGTACGTGCACGCTTGGAACAGAAAGGGTAAGATAAACTGTGGAGATACAATTTACATCTGACTTTCTGGATTAAAGGAAATGGTCTTAAAGTTTTCATACAAAATACACAAACTGATCTGAAATGACATAATTTCAGAACTTATTATTAAAAATATAAATAAAATAAAATTCTGTTTCTCTTCATAATGAATGTTTGAATTTCCTAATGATGAAATTTCAGAATCTGTTCTGATTGGAATGCTCTTTAGCATAATGCTTGAAGTATTTTTAGAAAGGTTTTTTCATCATACAAAGTTGATTCTGATAATATTGTNCAGTCCCCCTGAAGTAATTATACTTGTGTAAGAGAAACTCACAGAACAGCCAAGGGCTGTGCGAACTGTACTGTACAATCCAGAGAATAATTGTCTTGCATGGTAGTGTCAAGAAATGTTAAATGATTCCAAGCTGAATGTGCTTGCTGATGTACATTTTTTTTAATATTTCTATAGAGGGTAAGGAATAGCACAAGGCTGATAGGCGTGGAGACAAAAAGAATGTTGTCATTTCCTGTCTCAACAGTTAAAAATAAATATATGCTGTCCTCAACAAATATTATCCTCAAAAACTCAAGCTTAGTATTTCTTGGAGTAGTGATATACGCTGTTAGTATAGATTTAAGACAGTGGCTACCAAAGAAGCTGTGCATTGATGTACAGTTGCATATAAACAGCACTGACAGACTCGGGTGAGATAATTCCAATTTTTCATATTTTCCACTATTTGCAACAAGGTGTGAGAAGGGGTCTTAGGTTCTGAATTATTTTCTCTTTGATTTTAGTCTCTAAGAAGCACGTACACCACTACAAAATATATCAACATGGGTCTTTTGCATGCATCTTAATGTGCAAGAGAGCAATGTTCAGCAGGTTTTTTTAATTGCTGCTCCAACACCTTAAGTTTATGTAACATCATAAGGATATTAGAGGACTGAGTTTGTTGCTTGGTGAGTTCTTTTTCAATAATAAAAATCTGTTCTGAATAATTGTCATATTTCAGCCTGATATGGCTTTTCTCGTAATTCAACAGACAATAGAAATAATATTGGCCTAACATGGATATTTGAAGAAATTTAGTGCCATATGTCAAGCTGGAATATTCTGCTTCCAGTGATTTTAATAAAGATACACAGATGCTTCAGACTTCCTGTATTATTATTATTATTTGTAGATGCGCTACTACTTAGCTTCTGTAAGGACACTCATTTTATCCTTGGTAGTCACAGCCAAAAGATCTTTACTTCACAGCAAAAGAGATGTTGAATGACATAGGTAAGAAATAATGCTTTGGAAAACCTGATCTCTATCAGAGCTGTCTCTGTCTCATCCTATTTGCTATGGGACTAAGATAGCGCTTTAACCTGACAAAAGATGGACACTGCCTTCACTATCTAGTTATCAGAGCCAAAGTAAGGAAATAGTATGTAAATACATCATTTCTCCTTTCCCTGTCGCTGGCTCTTCTCTTAAACACCCCATAGTAAGCTGTATGCATTTCCACAATCACCTTAAAACATCCCATAATGTTTTACATGATCTCACAAACTCAAGAGCCCTATGGTAAGTTTGCCCTGTAATAAGTATGCATCACTATGAGATGCATAATAAAATCATTTTGCTCCCCACCTTCCTATTGGCTACAAAGCTCTGGCTGGTTCCTTCAACCAGCAGTGGTGGTCTTGGTTATAGTTTTCATTATCTATCTCCTGGTTTGGGGATTTGTATATCTATCTGTCATTTATTACTTGTCCCGTCTCTTGACTTTGATTTCTATGCTCCTAAACGAGATATCCTTATGCTCCAGTTATATGTGTATCCTTACATTCCCCCAATAATTACAGTTAAAATATGCAGATGTTTCAGTGAGTGGTTATAAGAGGAAAATCCACAGTGAGGTAATGAAGAAAAATTCAGTGGGAGTTGCAAAAGAAAGAATAAAGATGAAGTCTGGATTCCTTGAATAGAAGTCCAGCTTTTGAGCTTAATCTTGTCCTTAATGATGTTATTCCCTTCCCAGTGGTACTAATATAAGATAAAACTGCACGCTTTTAATGTGTGTTGTAGTCTGAATTTCTATATCTTAACAGTCTCGGAAAGCTCAAGGATTAACTTTTTACATTACAGTATATGAAACCAATTAAAATGGTGCAGTAATGTGTTTTACCTTCCCTGACCCTTACTGCTATATTAACAGTACCTACTATTTCCCTATCTTACCTATTTCAGGGATCTATCTAATCATCTGTTAGTGATGTGTGTGCTTCCTTCAGCTGTTATAATACCACCTATGGTAACTCCGCAGTGCTAAAATTTCATTGCTGATTATAATATTGGCCTTCCTGTGTTATATGGCTTTGCATTTTCATCATTTCAATGAGGATGATTGGACACTCTTGTAGTCTTATCTCTTAACTTCTTATGAAAAGTCATAAGTTCCAAAAGAGGGTTGGGAAAACTCAGGTGCAATCATCACATTATTATAGTTTAAATACAGAAGCCTCTCAACTAGCTCGGTATTATTGGTGCCTTGGCTTTTTCACAACAGACCTGTCCATTTATTTGAATAACAAAAACATAGAGTTATATTAAACAAAAATTATAAAGAAAACAATATATATGGATTTTTAGAAGGAATATAATTCTTTTCTTCCAGGGCACAAACCAGTATCTATTGAAAGCTGGAATAAAACTTTCCCTGGAGACAAGTTATCTCATAACTGCCTATTGCTTTGTCTTCACCTGATATTACTGCACACTTTGGAGGTGGTGAGCCCAGGGCACTTGATATATGTTAATATCTTTAGATTGTTGCCTAAGGGGGCCTTAAGACTCTTTCACGTTATTGCTATGTCACAAAAGACAGCCGGTGATCAGGCTCTGTTATGATTATGGAAATGACCAGAGCAATAAGTAGAAGTTAAGTGTAAAATAAGCCAATACCTTTTTTCTTTAAGAAGGATTTATGAAAACTACTTTAGGGAAAATAACTAATGAAGGTCTAGATCAGGTGCTGGAGTCAAAGCACTGCCTCTGAGGAGCCAGCCAACTGATTTCTTTTTTTGCCCCTCTGAAAATGGGAGGCGGAGAGGGTTGACACAAGTCTGTCTTTGTTATGGAGAGCATTTATATAGCTTTGTTTTCTAAAATACACGTTGCTCTTAACCTTATCTTTATTTTTCGAATGATGATAAGCTGCTTCTCCTATCAAATTCATTGAATTAAGCCTATATTTCTTCCTATTGTTTTGTAGCATTAAGCCTCTAGAGTTTGTTGTATGGAGTTAATCCTCTGCAAATTGAAATTTTTGATCATTGCTCCCAGTATGGAGTTTCTTGCCCAGTGGGAAATTGTGTGTACGCAGGTAAGTACGTTGCAAAAGGGCTTTTTGTCATTGAGTGGCTTTTCATCAATAACTTTCCCTTATAAAATGGTCTGCTTCTTTACGGTTTTCATTTGGATACTCTTAAAGGTAGAAAGTCTATTCACTGTTACTTCATGAAGTTTTATGTAATAAATAGATATTAAAAATTATCTGCTCTCAGATTTTAATACAAAATGCCTTCTAATATAAATCCCATTTTCCTTTCAACTTTTTTCTTGCTCATTTTCCTCATGCACATGTCTTTTGTCCTATAACTCTTAAATGTAACTCTAAGTACTTACTAGCAAACGAGAGTTGCCATGTACATAAATAAGTATTTCTGGAAATAAATGATCCAAATAGCCTTTATGAATAATATGAGGTAATGAACAAATGAAGGTATTTATAATTAAAAAGCATACCAATAGAAATAGATGTTATAAGAATGTTTAAGAAATTGAAAAAACCTTTTTTTATATACCTTGTCATGATCTCTGCAACTTGTGAGTGTACAACTGGTGTCCCATTGCTTCATCACAAAAATGCAAACTCTAACTTTTTTTTAACCTATTGTGTTGGTATTTTCAGTAGTAAAATGTCTTGATAATATCATACTAGGAGTAGTCAACCAAATGATACAGAAGGAAATCCAGAAAAATGGGTTAATGGTGTTGGAAAGACTGAGAGATTAAATATAAATATGAGGCAAAACTAGTTAAGTTTATTAGTTGATTAAAAAATTACAAATAATAGATGACTTTGTTATAGTAAGAATATTAATAGAATTAATTAAAGAATTATCTGGAGTTTAAGCATATTATTATGCTGAAAGATGTTCAGGTAAATTTTACAACACATGAAACAATGTGACAAAACATTTTTGAAGATTAATTATGCTCTAGGTCCATCTGACTATGTAAGGATTGGTCTTTTATTTTATTATAAATTTCTATTTTTAGGAAAATGCGATGTGACAATCATTCTTTAAGACAAAAGGTTTCTTTACAAGAGTTTGTCTATGTCGAACTTCACAGGTTGGTAAAGGACTTAAGTAAGGATTTCTTTTTTCTCCTCACTTTGTTAAACATAAAACCCAGAAACTGTG
>VXBO01012372.1:16007-65149 GCA_013400135.1 Rhinoptilus africanus
ATTTTACCTGGTGTGCATTGTAGTTGGGCTGGTTGTGGAGCAGCGGTGGGGGACAGATAGACAGATTATACTGCAGTGGCTGGCCCAGCAACGAGTAGCGCCCATCACCTGCAAAAAAGGAAGCAAATGTTTGTAGGGATCTGAAGAAATCCCAGGAAAGACCCAGCCCTGTGCTGTCCCCACTCCTTCCCCTTACCTTGTGCCGGGCCCATGGGCCGGGGGAACTGTGTGAGGACAGGGAGGGGGCTCAGCCCCGTGCAGACACTGTTGAGGTTGGTGACAGGAGACGGTGTTGGGGACTGGGTGGGGGACGTGATGGGGCTGTTCAGCTGGGTGCTGGCCTGGGGGAGGGAGAGCGTTAGACAGCCCCAGTGCTTGTGACCGCATCTGTCTCACCGCCAGGAGCCCACCCCATCTCCCAGCCTGGATGCTGGGATCCTTTCTCTCCCACCAGGCTGCTCCCAAAAGATGAGCTGCCTTCTTCCCAGTCCTCTCAATACCTGAGCACTGGTGTCTGGGTTGTACAGGTCTCCTGGCTTCTGCCCCCGCTGGTCCAGGCTGTAGTACTTACAGTGGCTCCACTGCACCACGGGGGCATTCTGGGGGGTCTGGGGGCCATTGGGTACATTCAGCTGCATCACAACCACGCCAGGGCCTGATGGAGACACCCCTGGGGAGAGACAACCGCAGCGGTACTGCCCAGGCCCTGCTGCTGCTGCTTGCACAGGACAAGAGGCAGCCTGTCTGCGCAATTTCACACTTTTCCCTACAACACTATTCTCTCCTCCGCCACTCCTGCCTGGCCAGGCGGGCTGAAAAAAGGTCCCACCAAGACCCGGTTGGGATCCTCTCTGACATCACAGCTTACATCAGAGCGATGACTTTTAATACAGGAGAAATGTGAGTAGGTGGGACAAGTTCAAGACAACTTGGGTGACCTCTCTGAGCATCACAGCAAACCTTCCACCCAAGGATCTAACTGCAGAGCTGGGTGCAGCGCTCGAGTATCCTGGTTCCAGCTCTTGCACCAATTCCCCAGGTCCCAGCCCACCTCCCTACAGCTGGGACAGGATGCAGGAATCCAGATGCTCCTCTCCTCCACATCCCTGGTCCCATGAGCTGCCCCGGTGACACTAAGCCGCGGTGCCAGCAGAGGGAGTCCACAGCCCACAGCAGCTCCCGCTGCCTGCGCGCCACGGCAAAGAAATGCCAGGCACAGGCCAGCAATGGCCTGGTGCAAAGTCACTGTGCCACATCCTGATAATTCTCAGTGGGCGGCGGGATGGGTAAGGCTAAGGAAGCCCATGGCACAGAGGCTGCCAGACTTGGCTCTGAATTGGCAGCTCTACAGCCCCTACAAAACCTGATCCAAGCTGGGCAGAATTACTGCCAACCCTCACCGGCGGCCCCTCTTACCTGAATACTGCTGCTGCATCTGCGGCGGGCTGCAGGGTGATGGGGACTGTGGCATCTGATACTGTTCAGAGCCAGGTGGCTGAAGGAACCCCACCGAAGGGCTGTGAAGCAGAGAGTGCTGTGGTGAGGGGATGGGGAGAAACACAGCCGCCTCTGGAGCAGCACGGAAGCACTGAGCGCTGCAGGATGGCTGTGTCCAGGAGGTGCTGATCATGGGGACTAGGATTGGGCAAGCTTAAGAGATGCCCAGCCACCTCCTCTAGCTGCAGGAGTAGGATGCTACGCCCTTTCAGTAGGGCAGCAGGACCCCTTTCTCCCCAAGGCAGAGCAGAGATACAGAAGCTTTACCTGGTGCCGTTCTGCTGGGCGGTTGGGATGACGCTGTAGTAGATGGGAACCCCTCCAGCCTGAAGCCCCCCCTGAACAGACTGGCTGGCTGGTACAAGCACTGGCTGCTGGAAGGGCTGCTGGACCACACTCTGGGACTCGTTGGCTACGGGAACCTGTGCAGGGAGGAAAGAAGCAGCCCTATGGAATGACAGGTAACAGAGTAGGAGCAGGGAGAACTGGCTCCAAAGAGACACCAGCGAGGTCCATACAAGGTAGAAGAGATGCCAGATGTCTACTGCAGCCCAGAGCAGTCCTGCCCAGGCAAGGCCAGCCCGTCCAAGCTCTTCTGTAAATACGATGGCAAAGAGCTCAGCTGCACTCTGTCCTCCTTCTCAAGACACGTCCTACACAGATTCAAATGTGGACGTGCCCTCCCCAAGCTGGCAAGCACGCAGTATCTTCTCAAGGTAAGTCTCCACCTTTGGCTCCATCACTCCGACATAGGAACAGGGCGCTTCCTGCAAGGCCTGCGCAGCTGAGGCTCCCTCCCCAGCAGCCCCTCCCTGGAGATCAACTGATGCCTACCTGGTATGAAGGCAGTGGACTGTACTGGACCATCAGGCCTTGCATCTGGCTCCCCATACTGCTCCTCTGGCTGCTGAGAAGGCCAGGGGGCTGCGCCTGCTGCACTCCCATCATACTCTGCATCTGGCTCCCCATGCTGTTCCTCTGGCTGTTGAGGAGCCCGGGGGGCTGTGCTTGCTGCACTCCCATTACACCTTGGTATGTTTGCTGCTGGTTGGACATCATTGGCTGTAAACCTGTCAGAACAGTGTTTAAATGAAGCAGCTTTCAAGCTGGCCACAGGAAACAGCCTAAGGCTTGGCATACGAGGGCTTAAAACCTGCTGTGCCCCCATCTCTTGCTAAAAAGTGGGAAAAGGGCTTCCCTTACGGCAGAAGTAAAAAGACCTGAAGGAAGCTTCTGGCTTTAAATCCACCTTACAGAACCTCAGTGCATGCTACATGCTGAGAGAGAGGGAAAAGACTAAAGCAGCCTTTGCAGTCCGGCCACGTTGCGACTTTGCCTTGCACAATCAAGAGGCGCTCTACAGTCAGCACGTCCATCAAAGAGTGGGAGACAGGGAAGAGCAGCCTGGCCCCAGTCAGTGCGTGGGAAATCTTTAAGAGCCAAAAACAGTGGCAGGAAAGGGAATCATGTGCCCTCCCCCCTTCTGCACCCCCTTACCAGGCTGCTGGGACTGCTGGGGGAGCTGCTGAGTGCGCTGGGAGCTGTAGGCCACTGGGTGACTGAGAGATCGGTATTGCTGGCTGGAGTTCGGGTACTGCCCAGGAGGGTAGTAAGAAACCTGAATCTATCGGAATCAAGAAAACATGGTGATGAGAACACAAGAGGGAGCGGGACCAAGAAAGCTGGTCCCCCAGGACCAGTTTTCTCTCTCACCTGGCCTGGCTTCTGCCGAAGGAAACCAACCA
The DNA here is from genome assembly GCA_013400135.1 of Rhinoptilus africanus. NCBI lineage: Eukaryota > Metazoa > Chordata > Aves > Charadriiformes > Glareolidae > Rhinoptilus > Rhinoptilus africanus. The sequence continues at coordinate 19,250 of VXBO01012372.1, forward strand.
GGGCTTTGGCTCTGGCCAGATGATAGCTCCTCAGGGAACTGCAGCCCCTTCCCGCTCCTCCCAGCCTCCACATCCAAGCATTTCCCAGCACAGTAGTGCAAGAGCACAGTAGGCACAATTCTCATCACAGCACAGGGGAACAATCCTAGAGGTCATAATGCCCTGCAGGACCCCAAAGAGAGCTTAGAGGTGTCAGCCCTGAACCTGGTCACTGTCCCTCCCCCAACACTACGAGACAGGAATGGCCAGAGGGGTCCCCAGAGAGGTGCCTTGTGAGCTCAGAGGGGTAAGGGGGCAGAGATCATCCTGTGCCTAGCGAGGGTGCGCGCTGACCCAGAGCTCGGGCCCCTGTGTATTGACGCACCACAAATGAGCAGCAGAAAAAGAGGGGCCCCACTCTCAAGGAACAGTTCTCTGGCTGCTCCCCCGGCAGCCCCTCACCCGACAGCTCTGGGCTGAGGGGCACATCCCCTCCAGGCTTGCGCGTGTCCTTACTTGCTGGGGAGGCTGAATGTAGCCCTGGGGCTGCAGCACCTGCTGTGTGGGGGCCGTGTGCCCTGAGGCGGAGTAGTTGGAGGTGGAAATGGGCTGCCCAGGGGTTGCCATGATGAATCCTGTTTGCTGAGGATGCTGGGAGATGAGAGATGACTGGAACATAGCCGAGGAAGGATCCGGTGCTTCTGTAGAGCCCTGTCGGCTGAGGCTGATCTGCCCAAAGGGGTTGCTGAGTTCGTCGGCCTGCATCGGGGATAAGTGGGAAGGATGGAGGAGGACAGCATGTAGGACATAGCTCTGCTGAGTAGACTGCTGACCCCTTCTCCCTACTCTGTGTGGTGGAGCTTGCCCAAGAAACACCCCAGAAAGGAGCCACAGACCAAGAGCATTCTGCAGGGCAGGGGCTAGGGGCATGCGAGCTGCTGGGGGGGGCCAAATGCTCAGCAGACACTGGTGACATGCGGGGCCCCACACAGGCAGGGGTGGCCCCAGCCCAGAGGCCATGTCCCATGGGGCACGCTGTTCCCAAAAGACCCGGCGGAGACAACACAGGGGCTGGCTGAGACCACAGGGCAGCCATGGCCCCTGGACCCCAGTGCTGGGCGCAAACATTCACTTCCTGGTGGAGCTCTGTGCTTGGCACTTGCTTTTCTCCAGGCTCTTTCCAAGATTAGCCACTCCAGCAGTGCCCGGCCCCAGTGGGTCCCACAGCCTCAGGCATCCCACTGCCTTGACCCCACCGCAGCGCAGAGCCTCCATGAATCCCAAACCCACTGGGTGCAATGTCCACGACACACCTGATTAGCAAAAGCTCATACAAACAGACACAACACACGAGTACAGTAGAAACAGCGCAGAAGAGGAAATGGGGTTTATACCAAGTTGTACTGCTGGGGTGGAGAGACTGGCAAGAGGACTTGGGGGCAGGAGCTTGGAGAATACTGAACAGGCTGCAGCGCTGGGACCGGCTAAGACCAGCAGAGAAGGGAGCGGGAGGAGAGAGATTTGGGTGGGAAAAGAGGAGTGGGGAAGGAAGGATATAGGAGGAAGGAGAGAAAGAAGGAACAACAAGGTTAGTCAACTGAGCCAATTGCAAACACACAGAGGGGGGCACTGCAGAGGGTCGGACAGCACGGAGAGCAGAAAGGGGGAGCATCCATCTCTGTGAAGACAGACAGCCTGGCCAGTTGCTTTGTGGAAGCTGGGAAGGCTGGCCATGTCCGCAAAGCAGCTCTCGCCTGGCACGCACGGTGACGCCAGTTCACAAAGGCCAGCTACGGCCAACAGCAGCAGGAGAGCCACTTGCCCCCAGCACAACCTTTGTGCCTGTCCCACTCCACTGCCCACTCGTGCGTGGCACTGACACCTCACGCTCTCTGCAGCGCGTCTTGGCCTTTCCTGCTGGTAATGTCTTTTCTTCACTCCTGCTTTCTGTAGGGGTCCCTCTCACTTTGTCACTGGGAGGTCCTGCTGATGCCTGTTTATGACAACGCTCAATTCAAGCACCGAACCTGTAATGGTCAGCACTGGATTGGATTTTGATTATTTGATTCGACCTCTAGTGAAACAGAAGGTGCACGCATACGGGGGCCAGTGCATCTTCAGACCTTTCACCAACAGTCAAACACACACAAAAAAATTTTCCAGGACCTAAACCATGAGAAGAGCCAAACAGCCGAAGATACAAAATAAAACCCCTGCACGATACAGTGATGCTGCACAAGCTCCAGGAGCCTGCTGTGTGTTCAAACCTCCCAGCCAGGGCACTGTGCTCTGTCCCATGCCACGCTACAGCCCCAGACGGACTCAGCGCCGGACTCTGGCTCGCTCAGGGAAACACCTCACCTCCCTTGAGTCTCAGTATCCTCTGCAAACAGATCCACAACCCTGGAGCTAGTCCAGGACCCAAGAACTACAAGTTCCCCCTATCCTCATACAGAAAGCAAAAGATACCAAGGAGCCGTTCATGTTCTTTGCAGTAAAAGCTGTTCAAGGAGGCTTGTTTCCTCCTCCCACCCCATCCCACTGAAACACTTAGAATCATCGAACAGCCCAGGTTGGAAGGGACCTCAGAAGATCATCTGGTCCAACCTTTCATGGGAAAGGGAGCCTAGATAAGATTAGAGAACGCTGTCCCTGTCCAGTTGGATCTTGAGAACCTCCAGTATAACTCCAGGGTAACTTGCAGTTCTTTGCTGTAGGAGACATGAGATGACGCACCAGAAAGGATCCCTATAAAACTCACAGGCAGGCCGAGGTTCAGTGCTGACACGCTGCTCTGAGCCGGGCAGGACGGGAAAGTCCCAAGGCCACTGGCCACGCACGGCCCCCAGCTCTGCACCCGCTGAACACGGAGTGCCCCCAGCTCTGCTCTCCAAACGTGCCCGCCAGCGCTGTCCCACCCCCTCCCCAGTACTGCAGGGACACAGGGGAAGCTCTTGTGTTGGGGTTATTTACAGGCTCAGGAGCAGAACAAAGTATGCAGGAATGACAGCCACAAGTGCTTGACAGAGGGCTCCATCCTTAAAAACAGCCCTGCAGGCTGTGCAACATCACTTGGGTTTAACTTGGGGAAGGTCTGGAGAATACACCCAGCAGGTCCAGGTCTGCCTCTCCCCAGGACATCAGGTCATGGGATTCCAGCACTGGGGAGCTCAAACCCAACTACCTTTTGACAGCCCCTCCCCAGGAGGGCAACTGGTTCCAGCAAAGGGCTACGCATCCCTTGCCAGGAGGGCTGCTGCCCTAAGCTGATACAGAAGAGGGTGGCAAGTTAAGATGTCACACAGCATCACATTCAGGCACAGCAAGGCCCCCGACCTTCTGCTCTCTGCCAAGAGCACAGCGGGACCGTCACTCCCTAACAGGCAGCAAGTGTGAGGACACCCAAAAGGCAGTGGGCCGGTGTGAGTCCACCAGGTATGTGCTGGCTCAGCTTCTACCTCCCACTCGTGTGCCCAAGGAGCTCACTGAGCCCTGGACATCGTGCAGCAACTGACCTGGGACATCATGTGGTTGCTGATGGCTGGCTGCTGCTGGGCTGCAGGTGGGAGTCCTTGGGGCTGCGGTGGCGGCTGTTGGGGTGGCTGCGGTTGAGGCTGCTGGGCTGTGCAGGGTAGGAGGCCACGGCTGGGCTGCGAAGAAGGGGACTGGCTGCATGCTTCAGGGGCACCTAGTACCAAACCTTGAAAAGAGAAAGGCATGGCAGGATTGGCACATGGGGGAGAAAAACATCGATTCGTCGATGGGGCTGGCAGGGGGTAGATCCTGTCACTACCTCCTTTACTGCAGCCAGACTGCAGTCTCTGCTGTCCACATGGGAGCTGCCACGGGGGACAGGGCGAGCAGGCTGAGGCACTGGTTTGCCTCTGCTTCACAGCAAACCAAGGTGTTAACACCCTCAGGACTCCCCTCTCCACGTCCATATGCACACGCTGACCCTCCACAGCTGGTCACAGCATCTTCCCCCGCCTCGCGCGTGCCCTGACCCACGCACGGAAGACCACGATGCAGTCCTTGCTGCAGACTTACAGCCACGAGTTGTAGAGCTGTTATTCCCAAGAGCGTGCTCTCTTCCCTGAGCCCAGCCCAGCACCCTCATTCCAAGCGGAGAGCCTACGCAGCGGTCCCCTCCCCCAGCTCTCAGGTAGCTGCTGTTTGTGTAAACTTCCAACACTACTCAGAAGGGCAGGAAACGAAAAGGCCAACGCCAGGCCCATGTGATGGATCTTGCTGGCCTCTGCTCACAGGACAGTGCACGCTTGGTGCAGGTGCTGGCACAGACTAGGAAAAACCATCTGTATTGCAATTGACTCTTTGGAGGGATGTGCCCTCTGCCTTGTCTGGAAAACACCAGGCAAAAGTCAGGGCTTTCTATAAGCGCCATGGGCCTTCTGCTAGGAAGAGGAATATGGCTGTTAACAGCAGCACACGCCTGGCGGAGGGCGTGGGATTACAAAAAGAGGGAGCTGCTGATACACTCATGTCAGCTCAGAACCACAGTCCAGTATGCGGGAAGAAGGTGGAGAGCTATTCCCACTCACAGCTCAGTTCTGCAGCTCGGCACAGCCCCTGCTCGGACTCTAATACTCACCACGATCTGTTCGAGCACTCACCCTCAAGAGAGAGGGGAGTGAGGGAATCCTATTTTATGGCCACACAGACCCAAGCACACACATCCCTTTTGAGTAAAAGGCTAGGGGGCGGCAGGCTGAAAGCAATTCCTTCCATGGTAGGAAAAATTGTTAGGAAGGACTGCAATACATGCTGCAGGGCACCCAGCTGGGAAGTGCTCTCCTCAGTATTTCAGTCTTACTTCCAGAAATAAAAGGGCTGCGCAACTATTGCTTGATGCCCAGTAGCTGCTATTTAACTAATTCCACCTCTGATCAACAGCATTTCAACAGCTAAACTTCAGGCATTCTGCTAAGGAGGTCTGTATCATCAGCCACATGGTGCAAAGAAGGAAATATTTTGCTGACAGTTGCCCAGGGGCTGAATCCTGAGATGGGAAAAGAGCCCCAGACCCAGAGTCCTAAGCGCTTTCTCCCCCACAGAATAAATATGAGGATATGGAGGGTGGTGTTTCCCCAAGTGAAAATTCCGTTTTAATTTTTTTTTTTCCTCCCACAAGGCGTTTCTAATCACCTGCCATTATATAAAGCCTGGAGAGCAATTGGCTTCTGTTCCCAGGGGAGACCTGGAGGAAAAATACAGAAAGAGCAAAAAAGCAGATCCTCTGTTGCTCTGCTTTGCACACGGCTGGGACCGATCTTCAAATAACTGCTCCCATCAGTTGATGAATCAGTCCTGGGGGTGGTTGCGATAATCAGAATAAATGCAGCCTTGAGCACAATGAAAACAGGGTCCCAAGAGATGATGTAGGCACCTTCATACTGCAAGATGAGTGTGAGGTTTTCAAAGCCAGCCTGGGTGCTAGAACAGCAGCCTGGCTGCCTCTTGGATCCAACCATTTTATTTGAAAGAATTCTTGTGGAGAAGTCGAATCACCCACAAGCACCAGTCTGCCTTCCCTCCCCAGTAAAATGAGAGGTCTCAAGCATTTGGGGACCTGCTGCCTACCCGTGAGAACGGAGGAAGCTGGACGGTGAGACAACACTGATTTTGCTCACTGATACTGCACAGTGATTGTAACCAGCTACCATATGGCTCCTCAGTTACCAACAGACCATTAAAATGAGAGCAAAGACCTGCGCTGCTTCTTCCACAACTGCCTTTCACAAGCAGTTAGTTGAAAATAAAGGACTCTGCTCCCCATTGACAGAAGGGCCGGTGCCCTGCCAAGTGCAGCACACATCCTCTCGGGGAGCTGTTATCACCAGTGATGCCCCCCAACATTCTCGGTGCATGGGCTAGCCTTTGTGTTACCTAGGTGGAAAAGGAAGAACTGATCTGAAACAGGCAAAGAGACTTGTGATCCTAATTCCCTTCGGTGCTCCTGAAAACCTTGAGCTGTATTCAACAGCTCTTGAAGAGCTGCAGGCCCCTCTCCCTGCTGTTATATTTGCTGTCAGGAGTATAGTGAATCATTATGAGAGAACATCGTAGGCAGATACCAACTACCATAGTCTTTGTCTGATGAGCTAGACTGTGTGTCTGATGAGACAGACTAATTGGTGACACCCTTCCCTGGACCTCTTCTGTTGGAAAGCAAGGAAAAGTGCCAGATGGTTCCCCCTGACTAAGTCTCCTGAGGGCTGTGAGGGATTCTGGGGAGCAGAAAGGAATGGCACTACAACTTGCAGTAGAGCAGGGGACAGAAAACAACAGAAAGCTGGTAGCTCAAGTTCCAGGGTATGGGACTAAACATTGTCCTCTGTCTTAGATAACTCTGCTAAAGGGAAGGATGATCTGATGGTGAGTATTGAAAAAGCAGATGATGAGCCAACTGGCACATCCCAGGTATTGAACACATTCAGGTGATGCCAACCACATCCATTTTTAATCGGAGTTACTGACCAGAGCGTCATCAGCCACAGTCCCCCAGCCCAAAGATGCTGTCTGCCAAGGGCCCTTTGTGGAAGGTGTGCAGGGAAAACAGTACCGTACCTGCCCGGGATGTTCTGCTGGCAGTGCTGCCTTTGCTACTCCCAATGCTGTCCCCCCGTGTCAGGATGGAGATGCCACTGAAGCTGCTGGCTTTGGTAACAGGCGGTCGCAGGTTGCGGATGGAGCCATCTGAGTCTGTGCTGCTCCACGGCCGAGGCTCCAGCGACTTTATCTCGCTCTCTGTGCTGCTCTGGCGGCTGCCCGAGGCCCGGTTCAAACTGTCCCGGTTGCCCCTGCAGAGACCGGAGGAGTTAGACGGCACCTCCAGTGGGAAGGGGCAGCGGCAGGACCTGCAGGTGCTGCATCAGTACCGCCGCCCCGGGCTGGTGAGCCCAGTCAGCCTCCGGCTCTGACACAGCACGTCGGCACGTTGCATAGGGATCTGACAGCAAACAAACACCCTGAGTCACAGCTTTCTTGGGCATGCACTGTGAAGACCCAGACACTGCTGGTCTTCCTTGGCGTGTGTTGAGAGCTGGCTCCTGGCCCTTTTCCCGAGCCAGATCCCAGCCTGGAAGAGATGCCAGCAGGGTCAGAGCACGACCTCTTGCTAAAGCCCTGCTTGTCTCAGAACAGGGAGCTTTTAACAGAGGCCTTGAGACAAGGCTGATCAAGATCTTGCGAGACCACCTTCTACACCAGCCCTGGGGAGGCTTTCTGCCCAGCTGGAACAGCTTCACGCCGGGATACTGCTACGCTCAGAGCTGGGCTCCCACCCATCGCCCTCCCCCGGCCCCAGGCTAGATCTGGCCACAGCAGGACTTTGCGGAGTATCAGCAAAACATCCCAAGCAGTGAGCCTGGTTTATCAGCCCAGCTAAGGATCATAGGCACAATAATGGGTTCCTGGGCCTTCACTGGGGAGGAAGGGTGAGGAAGGCAACACTGGAAGGGATGCTCATGCTGAGCCTGGCAGCAGCTCCACGCAGTCATGGGGGAAAAAAGATAAGGCTTGGAAGAAACTTCTGAGGTGATGTCCTGGGCTGCTGGGAGCGTGTGAGAGTCAAAGAAAATACGTCTCTTAGAAAGTCAGTACAACGGCAATATCCTTAAAGAGGTGAAGTAACTGGACTGTGCAGCCTCAAGCCCTGAATGACAGTTGAACTAACAAGCATCCCTGTCAAGCTCTTGGGCTCTTTCCAACCTAAACTCGGAGGGCAGCTCCTGGGGATGTCCAGAGAGGTGGGAACAGCGTTTGTGTGTGCAGGGAAGGGGCATGTCATGGCCTCTGTTCTGACCCAGCTGCAAACTCTGGTTCCCTGAGAACCCAGACTCCTCTCAAGCTGATTACTGCGAACCCAGCAGTATAACGGTTCTGCTTTTTCTACAAATGCTGCCCAAACTCCAGGCACACTACCACAGCCTTGCTCTCCAAGAGCACTGCCCTAGCAGCCTCAGCCTGCCCTCCAGCTTCAGCCATGCCTTTCTCTCCATCACCCTTCCTACAGCCTGTTTCCAAGTTGTCCACCAGCAGAGAGCTCCCTGCAATCAGATCTGTGCTTCAGCAGCATCAACACAGGGCACTTGCTTCCAAGCGAGTGAAAGAGCGCGCTGACAAACTCTGAAAGCTGGGCTTTGAGGGTGGCAAGTCTGTGGAGTTCACACAGGCATCATCCCCAGCACCGCCACTGAGGGAACCCCAGTCTCTGTCGAGAGCTCAAAATGGTCCCGAGGCACACATATTCTCCCTCTACAAACTGTGGGAACCACAAAACAAAGATAGCAGTCCCTCTTTATAGGGACTGGGCGCCAGAGGCAGAAAAGCTCCCAGCACAGCCCCGGCTGCAGCTCAGCTCCGAAAGCTGCAATCACATCAGGAACTGGTTTTTGCCACTTTGCTGGGTGAGTCTTACTACAGCCCCGTGGCTGATCTGAAAACTATAGCCCCTGCCAGACCCCAGGACACAGTCCCTGTAACTGTGCTGAGGACACTTGATTTTCCATGACAGTGACCCCCCCCAAGGACAGCCTGACCCACAAACAGGCTGAGAGGGGCAAAGCTGTTCCTACACTTGCTTAGAACCTCCTGTCCCGTTCATACAGAGTTGCTTCACATCTAGAGCTCTGGCTATTAAACGAGAGGACAGCAGGCGGGAGGGTCTGCCCATCTTCATCCTGTTCTTTATCCTGACACCTTCAGCAGCTTCCCACGGCAGGGGTCTGGGCAAGGGGACTCATCAGGCTGACTCCATCCCTCAGCCCTTTCATCCACAGGAAAACTACTTAATAAGAAAATGCTGCTCAAACGTGTTCCCAGTGCCCTCTGCAGCATACTCTGGTTGAAATGGAAAGCTGAGACACCTCACTGTCACCATTAAGTAATCCAGCCTTCATAATCAGGGATTAGGGACAACCCCACCTTAACAGGATGCTGATCCTGTCACTCTAAGGGCAGAGGCTTTCCATCCTTTTAGGAAATGAGGCAAAGTGGTTTGAAAACTGTTGGAATCCTCTGGCTTCCCCATTCCCCCCCTGCCATTCCCACCTGCAACCCCTCCACTTTAATTGATGAATCAGCAAAAAAGGACTCAGAATTTGATGTTGCAAAAAATACAACTTCAATAACTTCACAAGCAGCCATGCATGGGGCAAACTTACTCAGCAGGACAATGTACAAAATAAGTCACACAGAGATACCTAAAAATCTGCCTCCGTTTGTGAGAACTAGAAGAAAAGGCTTCTTTGGAGATTCTGTCGGTTAACATCAGAAAAAAGCATCATTATAGAGTCATGCAATCCTCCGAAGAGAAAGCCAGAGATACAAATAGTGTCTGCTAAACAGTACTAACCTGCTGTCAGTGAGATATCCATTCTGGCCAGTCTGGAAGCACAGAAAAGACATGGAGATGGGAAGGAAAGAAGGGAGACTTAGTAACTTTGAAAGCGACAAACCCAGGCAATTTCAAAGCAAAAAGGAGCAAAGCACTAACAGTACGGGACTCAGACACAGTTGGTTTGTGCACTGGTTTCATGGTGGTTCAGGAGTTTTGCTGAGCCTTCTGCACACCAGTCCCATTTGGGTCTCCATCCAGGCCCATCAGGAACCTTTCCTGATACCTGTGACCCTGCGATCTCCCAAGGGTTTGCAAATCTGAGTCCTCAACTCCCCCATTCATCGCTCTAAGGCAGCTCTGATGGTAGCTTTGTCAATGGAACAATCAAGGCCAGACATACAAGGGTCCTTATCCGCTAAATGCAGGCACAGTTAGCAGAGCCATGAAAAAGAGGCAGAGGGCTCAAAGCCAGCCCAGTCCGCCCTGTGACAGTCACCCCCGCTTCTGGAAGGCAGACACAAAGCACTGGCTCAGCCCATGAACACGGAGCAAAGGTAAGTACGTGCCCATAGGCAGAGCTACTCACTAACAGGTCTGGACGGCTTTGGGCCCGTGCATGCAAGACAAGTCCATGATCACAACTGGCTGGAGAGTCATCAGCTGAAGCCTGGTGACGTGACTAGGGACAGTGGCTGCCTTAACGTCCTCCTTGGGCAGGCACATGGCAATTCCCATTAGGACAACTGAAAGGCATCATCCCCAAGATGCTCAAAAGCAGCAGGCCAGGAGCTGGACTTTGAACATGATCCACAGCAGATGGGCACTTGGAATCATCCCCGATTCCATCATTTGCCATTTGGCGCAGCATGGAGAGCTGCCTCCAGCTGGCAGACAGTACTCAACACGGCAGAGCACAGCAGCCTCTCTGAGCCAGACGTGAGCAAGGAACACAGCTCCAGCTTAGAGGAGTTCCATGTAGGGAGCAGAGATCTCAAGGAAGCAATAACCAAGCTGGACACTTCATAAGAAAGACAATAAACATACTGCCCAGATTCATCCCGTAAAGGCACGGAGCCCTGCTGGATACTCCAAGGCCAGCACTGCTTGGTCAGGAGGTCAAAGCTGCAGCACTGGAGAGAAGGTGGGGGGAAGCAGCTGCTGCTTCTTTCAGGTTCATCTATTGATTTGCTATCCATCCCAGAAGCGCCACTGCGTGCGCTTATAATCTTGCTGGGCAGCAAGGAGAAAAACTGCTTCTGTCAGTCCCCTCGCACCTACTGCCCCTTGAAACGGGCAATTTAGGGAAGGAGCAGACTGGGGAGTTTGTCTCCTCTATCTCAATGTCTTGGACATCTTTCTTAGGAGCTGGAACTCAATGGTAGCTACCAAGAGCACTGGCAAATTTGTAGAAAAGGTAATGATGAGATCCTTCTCTTAGTACACTCAAGGACACCTTCTGCCACAAAGTTCCAGGAGGGTACCTGGCAAGCGAGTCATCCAAGCTTACCTCTCGTGCAAATATCCGCTCCCTGACCCGCTGATACTCTTCCTCTCGCTCTTCTATAGATTTGCTCCTTCTCCCATCCTGCAAGGGGAGTCTGATCTGAAGGGACAAACACATCTCAGCGGGTCAGCAGTTGCCAATGGGAGCAGGGGGCGCAGTCAGCTGCTGCTGTTTTTATGCAGCAGTGTAAGTGGATGTGGATTACGGAGTGTGTGCGTGATGCCTGGATGCAATGACACAGCCTCTGCCTTTGAACCTACCTTCTGGACACCTATGTCTAGGGATGAGCATCCTGGAGGTCTTAGTGCACTCCACCTCCTGGACCAAGCACAACCACTCTGCCTGAACTCTGCCTGATTCGGAAAGGACAGACCAGGAATATCACCATGTGCTCCTGAAAGAGTCTGTTCTCAGGGGTCACGAGCTAAAGGCCACTTTTTGCAGCATATGCCACCAGAGCAAACTCCTGCTCAGACACGGATTCTGTGCTTCATGGGTAGCTGCAACACCTACAGAGTGCCACCATGGGGCAATCAGAAAATGATAGTGATTGCAGTGACCAGCTCCCCATCCCGATGACCAGTTCAGAAACATGACCGAAAGCAAGGGACAGTGGTATGCTGGGGGGATGTAGAGATGGGAGCTACAAGAGCAAAGAGCACGAGATCCCTGGTGAAGAGGTCTCCTGTCTCTTGCCCTGTTTTTGACGTTCAAGATTCTGTCTGACACAGGCTGGGAAAACAGCCAGAGATGAACAAGCTAGCTTTGCGTTACAGGTGTGGTGTCACCCGTGACAGCCCAAAGGCAGCCAGAGATTCAGGAGGGTTTTTAGCTCCGAAAACTGGCAATGCTGTTGAGCTCAAAGTGTTTCATTTTGCCGATGGTTTCCTTCCAGTAGCACTGCAAGGTCCTGACGACTTCACAGCTTGACTCGCTGCAAGTCCCAGGGAGGGGTGGGAGAGATGCTTGGCAACACTCAGCTCTGGGGTATTTCCAAGGAAACCTTAGCAAAAGGCTTCACCTTAAAGCCTGGCCCAGCCGCCAGTCGACACTCAGGGTACAGAAAAGTACCCCCCATAGAACCCACAGAAACTCTTCAAGCATTCCACACTATTTTGTAAAGTTTTCATGATACAGCTAGATGCTGCTGCTTGTGTGGGGTGGAAGCTTCTATTAAAGAAGGTTACTGCAGGAAACCCAAGAGAAATTTAGAGTTGTTCTCATCTTAGAAAAGTTGCCTTGACTTTCACAGAGTATGCAGGAAACCCATTGCCATCCCTTACCTGGTTATCATCTCGGTCCATGCTGGTATCATCTCGTTTTAGGATAAACCTCTGCGGGAACTCTGCATTCTTCTCATCTTTGATGTGCTCAGAGAACCTCTGCTCAGGGCTGCAGGGAGAACCAGCCCTTGTTAGAAGGGCAAAAACGGGCACAGAATCATCTTCATAAAAACAGAGTCTTGCAGGGAGTGAGAGGGTGTGCAAAGCTGTTTGTTGTGTTAAATCTCTCCTCTGTTTGATGGCAACAAGTGCTCCTGCCCCTTCTCTGAGAGCCAGAGAGAACCAGGAAGGGCTTGCAAATACATACACTTGGGACTGGAAGTGAAGGATTATTCTCTTCTAGGGAAGGGATCTGCCCTTCTCTAGAAAAGGCGAAAAAATTTGGTGTGGAACGCATCCTGCTCTGGACCATGCCAGGGCTGTGTCTGGGGTCATGTAGCACCATGCAGGGAAGGGAAGACGACGCCAGCCCAGTTGTTCTCCCTCCCCCTTACATTCGTGTGTTACTGGTCTTGTTGATAATGACTGCCTTCCCGGTTTGGTCAACGTTGTGGTCCATGCCGAAGTAGGCAGCTACCCGGTGCAACAGCATCCTATGGTATGAGGTCATCTGAGGGAACTTCTTAAACTGATTGCTAAGAAGAGAGGAGAAAGCATTAGAATTTCAAAGGCCTTGAAACAGGCAACAATAATAATCTGACACCAAAAGAGAGATCAAGGCAGAGATGCCTTAAGCAGATCTCAGATCAGACCATGTCACCTATTCCAAGCAGTTAGTCATAACTCAAGGGCAGCTTCTTAGGCGGAGCGTGTGCATGGCCTTACACCGCTTTGCCAAACAGAGCTGGACTGACTCAAGGGCTCAAGTTGAATATGCCTTCCCTGAAACAAGACCAGCTTGTGCAGAAACGCACGTGTTTGTTTCTAAGCAGGGACAGGAGGCAGAATCAGTACTTAAACTGCGACTTCTCTGATCCTGTTGGATAAAAAAGTCTGCTGCTGCAGACATCTATTCTATCTCATGTTCTGGGATGTGAATTCTGCCCCTGGTTTCTCCCCGGCAATTTATCCTAGGGAGGGAAGCACAATGGCACTCATCTCCTTCACAGTGGATATGGTGTTAAAGCAATTGAGACACAATCAACATGATACTCAAAAACCTTCTCTATGGACAAAAGGAGGTGGAGGACGTACAAGAGAAGCAGCCTCCTAGCCAGTGTGCCCAAAAGACACTCCCTTCTCCCCTAGGCGCCCGAGCTCCTAAACTGTAAGTTACAAATCTCTTTTGCTTGACACAAACTTGATGATCACTTACTTGTTATCACTAATAAATTCCAGAATCTCCTGTTCTAACTTTAGTAGCATCATTCTATCCCTGTCAAGAAAAGAAAAAGGAAAAGGCCACCTTTAGAGACAGTGAAACACAGCTTTCTCTGCCTGATACCGCCCTCCCTGCAGCAGAGGAAAGTCACAAATACCTGGAGCAAGCAACACTATTAATCAGGCTTCACACATCCTCCAAAGGAATGAACTAAAAACTTCACATTTTTTTCATATATAGCAAATTAATTGCCAGACTTTTTTCAGTTTAAAGTAGTTGTTTTGCTAACAGTGCTTGGCTTTTGGTAATATTGAATCTCTGCTCTGCTGGAAGCTCCACTGGTAGAGACTCCAGTTTTGCTATTCCTATGCCGGCATTCAGCTTGATTACATCTATTACTGACACAGCAGCATTTCCTTTAGAGGTTGCTATTTGACAATCATTTATAGAAAGGGTTTTAAAGCAATCAAGATTCTTTCCTGCTTGCATTCAAACAAATTATTTTTCCTCTTTCTCTCTCTCCATAACACACAATTACATGTTTTGATTGACTGCAGTATATAAAATTACAGTTGCGCTTTTTGTTTCTACACTGTCCCAGCTCTAGTAACGCTCTCTGAATTCCAAAAAAGTAAAACACACTTTCAGGTACTTTCTGTAGTCCCCCCTCCTCCCTCCTACACAAATACACACACACACACACACACACACAAACACCATGGGTTTAAAAGTCACGCAAAGAAGCACTGGTCGCCAGGTATTCCCTCCCTTCACTCCATCAGCAAGTTGTTTTACTGACTAGGGACCTACCGTGGGTTTTTTTTCAGTGTATTTACTAAAAATTCATGCAAATCTATTCCAGTGGAGTCTGTATATTCCTGGCTGGAATCTGAAACAACAACAGCAGCAGAACAAATTAACACAACACTGCAACAGAACAGACTGAAGGGAAGAGGTGCATGTCTCATTACGCGCATGAGGAGGATGTCCCCACATTGCTGCCTGAGGAAACTCAGCCTCACCCTCAGCACTGACTGTTCACACCAGGAAGAGAAGAAGAAAAGCCCAGCCTGTTACAGAACCGCACAGGCGGAGACCTGCATCACCTGGACTGAAGTCCAGTTTCTAGCCCAGGCTCTGAATGCAACCTCTAGGTCAAGTTTCTCAATCTGTAAAACAGGGACTGGATCCTCTTTCCCCTCTGGGCAGCAGGAGGAATTTGCTCACCAGATTAAATGCGTATCTTTTAGCCATTTCTTCGCCCCAAAATCATCCATGCAGGATCACACAGCAGAAACGTAGCTCAGCTCCTTGCAACATCACACCTTGCCACCTAGGGCAGGTTTTATAAAATCAAACCTAGACTGACAGCAAGAGTCTATACAGTGAACCTTCTTGGGTTTGCATCTGCACATTAAAAACTATAAACAATGCAGGAAGCCTGCAAGTCTGATGGCGCACATGCCAATCTAGAGAAACCCTCCTCCTCCCTCCCTGTGCTTTGCACCAGAAAGGATGCTACAAAAATTATACATTCCTGTTCAGGCATCGGCAGAAATAACCACCCTGCTCCCAGCAACTGTACCACTGGCCAGCAGAATCCTCAAAGCAGGTAAGACAGGACCTGCCCAGTTCAAACGAGCACCTGACCTCGAGACAGCATTTTCCTTGGTGCCTTTTCTTTATTCTTGTCTTTTTCTTCTTTCTCAGTCCCATCTTTCATGGACTTTTCCTCTTCCTTGTCAGAGGGGCAGCTCACATGCAACTGAATGATGTCCTGAAACAAAACAAAGCAGGCTGGTCTGAGTCACTGGATGCTCCCTGCAATCGCTGCCGTGGCTGGAGATGCTGGCAGCTGAGAAGAGCATCACAGAACATCAGGGGATTCAGACCTGGATTTTCTGGGATTCTGCATTCTACAGCTTGTCTCATTCTAGGCTTACCTGGGACTCCAGCAGCCCATCTACAAAGGGACTAGACGATTCTTCACATACAGCCAAACTCCTGACCAGTTTAAGCTTTGAATTAGACTGGAGAAGGAAAAGAAAGACTATTGTTAAAACACCTCAGGCAAAACACACGAATTTAAGTTCATGCTACTGCATTACCAAGCCGCTCTTGCTGCCATTGTTAATTAAATTGCTAAAAAGGAGGACTACCAAACCAGCTTCCTGCAGCAACCAGGAATACGCAAAGGCTTAGAGTCCCAGAGCAAACCAGTTCTGTTCTTCCTTCAGTCTTTGATTAGGATTTGAACCAAACATACTTTAGGCGAGCAAGTTCATCGCCTTAATTCATGCACTCTTTGATCTCTTCATCCAGAGAAATTCCAGCCTCTCCCCTACTCACCTCACAAAAATTAAACACATTAACAAAGGATATAGCTGAAACCAACTATTTTATTGGTTTTTAAGATGTGAAGATTGTTACTGTTCTTAATTAAAAGGCTGTCATCCCATTTACACCTCGCCTGTCTGACTTGATGACCTTGGTTATTTTGGGTAATGTAGTAGTGCTTAGAGAAAATGCTTAAAATAAAACCTGCATTTTCAGGGCTCTTGGTAAGTTGACTCACTTGGGTGACAAATAGGAAAAAATATATCAATCAGTCACAGGAGATTCCAGGCGGGATCAACAATTTGGAGAAACGCCTGAGGTGCACAGACATGTTCTGCCCTGGGTATGGTCAGGGCAGGGACTGGAACCACAGCCCGTTCGAGTCCTGCACAAAGTCCTGGCTTTTAAGACCAAACAGAACCATTAGTATATTTTTCCTGAACCATTATGTGCTGTGTGTTGCTTCTGGATACAGGGAAGACATGAGAGTACCATCCTACGGCTGGGATCGCGAGTCAGCTCCAAACGGCCACAAGAAGAACGGGACATCAGAAGAGGTCATACCTTGGCTCTTTTTCTGGCATGTCCATGACCCGAAGTTCGCCTCTGTGGAGAAAGGAATGAGAAGGCAAGAAGTTTAACCTGAATGTGTACACTGTAAACGGCATCTGCTGTGCAAGGCAGCACAACACTGAGCATGTAAAATGATTCTGAAGAAATTCACTACCATTCTCTACAGCAATGGAAGCATGTGCAAACAGGGAGACCTGGAGAGCTGTCCTGTCAGGCCCCCGGCGGGCAAAAACTGCTTAAGAGCTTAGGAGACTTCACCTGGATTAGACCCAGCTCCTCTGTTTCTGACAGACCCAGCACGATGTGGGATCTCAGGGCATACAGGGGAAGGTGCATGACACACTTCTAAGTGAGAAAACTACAAGTCTTCTGCCATTCCTAGGACATGGAGGGTGTTCTAACACAGTGGATCGTGAGAGAGACACACTGCTGCTCTGAACCAAGGGACACCGAGTCGTTATCCCTACCTTCTAAGAAACCTTTCCCCATTCCACATTACGAAGTGACCAAAGTCAGGCTCTTTCTGAGGAACACCGGTGTCTGCCCAGGCAGTGGATGAACAAACCTGGCAACAGCCACCAGCTTTAAATACAGAAGCATTCAGCAGGTTGTTGAGGGTGGGCATTTCTTCAAGCTCAACACTAAGCCAAAAGCACACGTGACAGGAGCGCAGAGCAGCAGGAATGAGTCCCACCACCCTCCAAGTGATGCTTGCACAGGTTTTGGTTTTTTTCCCTGCTGAAATCAAAGCCCAGACCGTTCACCTCCTATTTGGGCATTTTTAACAACAGCAAAGGAATGGCTAAGCACCATCCATGAAACTGAGCTCTCCCCGGGATGCCTTCACTTCACATTAAGTCATTAACCCATCCTTAGGTCAAAGAAAGGAATAAGAGGGAGGTAACAGCGATGGGACCAACACCTAGTGACTGAGTACAAGTGTCCTCAGGGGCACACCAGTCTTATTTTCTCCCAGGCTCAAAGAATATTTCAATTATTCCACTCTGAGCAGAACAGATTCAGCTGAAGCAAGAGGGAGCAGCCGGTGAACAACACAGTTTGTATGGCATGGGAGGTGGGCACAGGCTGAGGCCCCCATCAGAAGGGCCAGTAGCCAGCTTGTGTTTGCCTGGGAGAAGGAGAGGGTCCAGCTCCGCAAGCCGGTGATCCTACTTACCTGGGATTCCTGGCGCACGCTGACCTCCTCCACTCCGTCCTTCTCCACCTCCTCCTTGCTTGGTGACCTGGATACGTATTTGGTTTTGTTCACAGATTCCTCAACCACCTTTTTTTCAGACTCCTTCATTATTTCTAGAGACTCCTGTGTTATGTTGCTGTTTGACATTTTCAGAGTCCCACAACGGAGCAATGGGCACCTGCCGGAGGAGGTGACAGAATGGGTAGAAGAGAGTCAGGGGGTGGAGAGAGTTTCTACCTGGAACACAAACTCTTGCACATACAGGTTGTAACTTCCTCGTAGCTAATCTTGTGTACGAAGACCCCAAACCAAGCACTCCGACGACAGCGCACCCCCTCACCCCCTTGGACACAGCCCCTGGCTCCAGGGGACCTTGCAGGAGCTCCATGATTCTCACCAGGACTCTGGAGACACCACCAGGGATGAATAAAGCCTCTGAGATAGACAGAGGTCCTCAGTGCAGGTACTCTGCCCTCTAACTTCTTTGCAAGGGAGAGAGGGAAGGTAACCCTCATGCTAGCAAACATCCAGAGGCAGGGAATTCAGCAGGTGAAATAACCTCAAGCAAGGAGAGGAGGTGTGCTCTGCCCCAGGACAAACAACAACAATCTGCATTTTTTTCCTCAAATCCCAGTCCAGTCCTTCTTGCAATTAGTCAAATCTTCAGTGAAAAAACAGCCCCGTAACCAAGACATTGTTCTGGTTCTTCCTGGGAAATAAAGTAACCCTTAATATCTTCTCTCTTATTTATGGTTAGATACTTCAGGAAAAGCGAGAGTCAAACAATAACATTCACATTACAGATTAAGACCAAAAAATAATGCTTCCTGACAAAGTTGCGTTTAATTGCTTCCTTTTAATTAGTAAGAACACAGGCAGCCCACAGAGCCTCTGAAACCACCTCTGAATTAGAGTGGAATCTAGACAAGGCAGGAACACGTGTCTCAGTCTGCCGACAGTCTTAAACAGGAGCAATGAATGTGTCACACATCCATTCATCAAATTAAGTGTTAATTCCAAACCGATTGTCTAGAAGCAAAACGTCATCCCTCTCAGCTAATTCGAAGCAGGCCTCTCGGAGCTTGGGTGAGGGCTAACCCAGCTCATGTAGGGCTGCGGAGCGACTCTGGTACCCAGACGTTTGAACCTGACATTTGTCCTGATGAGAGATGAGGAGGCTGGATAAAGGCAGGATAAAAGGCCCATTGAGACAAGTTTCCAAAAAGAAAAAGGGAATCCTAAATTTGAGAGAGGCTCAAACAAAAACCCTGGGCACTGGAAAACACAGCTGATATTTAACAACTTGTTTTATTAATGACTTTGGCAGAACGTGGTTGAAAAAGAGTCGGTCTCACGGAGATTTATCAGCTCTTGGCTCTGCATGGGAACTGCTAATATTCATTAACTAATTCAACCTCGTTCCCCCTCGATTTGTGGGGCTGCTGAACATAAACCATGTATTTGATTCTCATTGCAGCTACTGGAATCAGTTCCAGACAGAGAAAGCAAAAGAGCGCAACCAACTGCTTTTAGTTGATGGGTTCTTACAGGGATTTGTAACAAACTCTTTATGGCAGAGACCCTGTTGTGAACGGAAAAGGCCGGGTTAGAGGAACACCCCCGTGGCAGGGCTGCAGCCAAAGAAACCACAGAACCACGCAGCAAGTGTGCCCGGGAGATGCCAGCACCGCACTGGATCGAAGCGAGAGGACGGGGCAGGACACTTACTGACCACAGGAGGAAGGTGCCGTCACCTCAGCTTCCTCCCACACTTACCAGCACCTGTTCTAGACTGCCCATGAGCTTTTCCCCAGCAATAAGACTCCCTGCTGCCCGTTCAGAGCCACAGATGGGAGAACCAGGAATGGAAAAAGTTACTTAACTGGAGACCTTGATGAGTAAATGGCACCTTGATGTTGTGTGGGAAATACCCCCATTGACCCCAGAAAATTCACGGAAAAAAGGCGCAGGGAAAGCAATAAAAACTGGCATGGATGAGGCTGGTAGGGGTGTTCTGTCCAGTTAATGCATTGGATGTTTTGAAGCAGATGCATGTATCCGTAGGAGAGTGACTGTGGATGTGACGGGTTGCTATAAACAAGCAGATACATCCCGGCACTGTATGAAAACACGGTATTTCTCACTCGAGAGAGCTGCTGGAAGATCCCAGCTACTGTTCACGTGCCTTCACTCTGGAGCAGGAAGGTTAAAGAAACCCACTGTTAATTCCATACACAGCTTCCTACGTAGCACACCTGAATGTGTTACGAGGAGGACGCCAGGGCCAGAAGGCTCTCTTCCCACCCGAGGGGCAATACCCAACAAACGTAACTGGGCCAGATCCCCGTGCGCCCTGCAGTGCTCAGCCAGGCTCCTGCAGCCCAGCACCGCCACGCCGGATGCCGGGCCGGCTGTCCCACAACCAAAGCGGTGGCTCCTGGCAGCAAACAGTTGCCAGCGATAGCTTCCTTCAGGGAAGGAGCCAGAGCGGTCTGCTGTTGACGTTAGTCTGGCAAGACGATTCTGCAAACACCTCTCCCTTCCAGCTACTAATCATTTCTGAGCATGGATGTGGCCTCAAATCATAGAATCGGTGAGGTTGGAAGGGACCTTTAAGATCATCAAGTCCAACCATTAACCCCCCCTGAAAAAAAACCCTTCTAAACCATGTCCCTCAGTACCTCATCTACCCTTTTCTTAAACACCTCCAGGGATGGGGAATCCACCCCCTCCCTGGGCAACCTGTTCCAATGTTTAATAACCCTTTCAGTGTAAAAATGTTTCCTGATATCTAATCTAAACCTGCCCTGACGTAACTTGAACCTGACATGCCAGGTGGAGGAGAGGATGAGAGCACCTCAGTCTGCTATTCTGAATGCTTATCAGCGCAGATCCTCGCACTGCGTGGATCACTTGCTGCTCCCTGCCTCTTCCTGGCAGGGTCCCACAGGACAGCACCCAGCACCAGACGACCCCACCATTGGGTGTCTCCAGGAGCCCCCCTACAGGAAGCAGCTTCACTTGGGCACCGGTGAGGCATCCACCCTCCAGCTGCAAGGGTCTGTTCTTCATCCCGGCAGGCTGGGCATCCAGCAGCCACCCACAGGAACCGCAACGGAGCTCCCAGGTTTACAGCAAGCACGCCGCATGGGGTGGTGAGCCCCAACACGAGGGAGTCCTGCTCTGCTGCGATGCCTCCAGCAGGAACTAGGTCAGAAAAGGAAACACTTGCTCGATTTGCACGCCAGCCTCCTGGGGAGTCTGGATTATGCAGGGAGTGAAGCTGGTAAACTCTGCCTCCCCCCTCCCCAAAATGGTCCATGCTGTAGGAAACTGCTCCAGCCTCATGCCCGGACCAGGGGCTGGCTTGTAAACAAGCCAGGAGGATCTGTCGGAGGTTTGGGGAATGGAAGGCAAAAGAAGGCATTTGAACTGCACACGCAACACTTATCTAAAAGCGGAATTTCTGCACTAAAATAAGAGAGCAGGTTTTGTACAGCTCATTCTCTTTGCAATAGCCACCCTATGACAAGTTTTTACCCCCAAGCCAAGCATCTCAGTCAAATTTGAGAAGGGTAATGGGATCTTTTCCCATCATACTGCAGTGTTAACTTCAGCATCACAACAAAGGGGACATCAACAGTTTTCCCTTCCTCTTCCAGAAAAGATGACCTAGAGACACTGAATTGACATTTGTAGGCTGCCCCATCCTGACAAAGCTTCCAACCCTGACAGCAGTCCTCCGGGATATTTCCCTGCCCATGAACTTCAAAGATACGTGCACTGCTAGTACTTCTCAACAGTGACGCTTTTGAGAGGTTTCCTTTCTGTATGAATGAATCAGCCCTGCTCCCCCAGGACAGCTGTGGGATGCAGCGAGGGGGCGGCAGACATGATCCGCTGTGACAGACAGCAGCTTGCAGAGACAGTGAAACTTCAGCGCACGAGGTGGGGTGGGTGGGACCGAGCTGCGTCTTGCCAGGGAGATGAAAAGATGACACAGATGCCACATTAGGGAAGCCACAAAATCTATGTCGGAAAAAGAGAACAACAGAGCAGCAGAAGGCGGGTGAGCTGCCATTTTTTTGGTTCGGGTCTGGCGAAGTAAACAGGCTGGTCGAGGCAGTGACAGAGCAAACACTTTGTGTGTGCCGGGCAAGGGCCAGGTGAAGGGGGTTGCCAGCATAGATTTACATCCTCCTCTTCACCCGAAGGGGAACACTGAATTCCACGTCTGCTGCCTTCCCGCTACATGCACATTGCAGCTGCCAAGCCATGACAATGCAGGCACCCAGTTAGGCAGGGAATTAAAGCAAGAAACTTCTGCATTTACAGTTAGGATGGGTCCAGCAGCAAATCTGGAGAAGGCAGGAAGCCTACGGCTAAACAGACTTTTCCTGGCCTTGTTTCTCAGAGTACAGACATGCTCCTGCGAGCTAAATGAGGGTGCAAAGGAGACATATGGCTGCTTGGCTGTAACTGCCTACGTGCACGCTCCTGTGTTGCAACAGGATAGAGGTATCTGAGGTAGCTCATCCCACCATGCAAGAGAGTTAAGCTGCCTCTCAGTCTTCAGGGGGAAAGGAAGTAAGTGTGAGTGCACCGCTGCAGGAGTAAGTTTCCACGCTTACAGCCTTCTTGACCAGGCGTCACAATTTGCTTTGAAGGCAAGAATCTTGACTCACTTCCCCTCCATCTCCTCCCTTGGTTATTGACCAATTCCTTTTTTGCTTTCCGAGACTCACTCCAGAAGGCATTCAACAGAGCCGAGTAAAAATCTTATCAGACAGCCCAGGTCATCAACATTAATGGAACAGAGTTTTCACTACAGAGAAGGCTGCAGAGTCTCGCCGCCAACAAGAAACCCTGACACAGCCATAACTGCAGCGGCTTTCTCCATCCTCAGGCCGGTTATAAAATATAAAGAAAGCATACTTAGAAACAAAGCGTATCCAATCATGTGTTAAGCAAAGTGCTCTGAGGGCTCAGAAATAAATATCCCAAGGCTGGTGATTCACTGGAGGGCAGGACAGTCCCCACCACGTTGCTCGGATTTTAAGCACTGGGAGGAGAACTGGGAGGGGAGAGCTGGTCCAGCCCAAGGGAGGTTTGCTGATGCAACTGGTAATTAAACCCAGCAAACTCGGCTGTAAGAGGGAAAAGGGGCCTTTTTCAAGTGTCTGAGAAAAAGAAGCAGCGGCCTTTTCCCAGCGACTGAGTGTTTCGCGTCACCCCTCCGCGCAAGGCTTCAGCATCAGCATCACTCCCCGCCGAGCGCCTCCCGCAAGGTTAAGGGAGGATGCTCTCCCCTGCAATTTGCTCATTGGCTGCCAGGGCGACCAATGGGAATGGCAGCTCCATGGCAACGGGCTCTGTCACCAGGAGCAACCAGACCCGTCTTGGGGGGGGTTGGATTCAGATTCCCCCTTCCCGGAGCACAGCCTCTGCTGGAGAAAAGGGTTTTCACAGGAAAAAGTGGAGGCGGCGAGGTGGAGAGGCTGCTGCAACTTCAAGGCATTAAAGCCTCCTCGGTTCGACTGACGCAGGCAGTCAGCGCAGTGCGCTCTCTGCACCGAGGGATCTCCGTCTTCTCCTTTTCCGCCAGGGCACAGCAGCCAGTAAATTTTTCGCTGTATTAAAGTACACCTACTGGATGCAACATGAGGCTGTAATGAAAGACTTTGCTAGTAGGACCAACGAAGGCCATGCAGCTCCTGAAACACGTCCCTCCCAGGCTCTGTTTGGGGTCCCAGTCTGCTCTGCAAAATGTAAGCTGCCTGCACCAACACTGCTGAGCAGGGCAGCCCTAGCATCCCATAAAAAGTCTGCAGGCTCAGCTTGAAAACAAGCAGGTAAAGAGCCTTTTGAGCATGCTCCCTCCTCCTGTTGGAGAAAACAGCTCCCCATCAGAGGTAACAAGCTCGAGCTAGAATGAGCACCAGGTTCGGTGAGAAAGCCCTGAAACCTTGCTTGTGAACACTCACAAGCTGCAACTGCCTCAGCCAGGGAAGCAACTTCTCCCCCATTCTCTCCATTGCTTTTTTTAATTATCAGTTGAAGAAAGGAGTTCAATTTCTCACTACCATACAGTTCCTATAGAACCCAGCAAAAAAAGCAAAGCAAAACAAAACAGGAGGCCAGATGTATTTGACTGCACAGTGCCCAGGCTCCCAGTGCTTAGTCATTGCTTTACATCTTAATCTCCACCCCCACATTACATCAAAGAGGTGAAATTATGATGCAGATGGAAGGGTTTGAGTTTAGGTGGAAAGGGGGGAATTAACCTTATATGAAAAAGGAGACAGGAAATGCAGGTGAGACAGAAAGCCCTCTAAGTTAATTCTGCAGAGGTCTCCAACACATCCTTCCCAGATAGTTCCAAGGAGAGCAGGACGCCACCAGTTAAACTGCCTTCCTCCCCAGTTGAGGAAAGCCCCCATACCCAGCTCTGCTTCACATTTACTGGGCAAATGGCTGCAGCAGTTTAAGGCGCTCGTGGCTCTCCTAGCTGTTCACGTAACGATTTGTGCGTTAAGGCAGGGCTGCTACAAGACCTTCCCTTTGGAGGGACCCATCTCTGCACCTCGTCAGAGCCACTGACCACCTGGGTTTGAGGGGCTCACGCTCAGGGGCTACCGGGCCTGTTCCACCGGCTGTAACGGCAAAGAAGAGGCCAGTGTCTGCAACAGCCTAGCTGTGGTGGCCACGGTTCGCCTCTGCACCTCTGGCTGAATGTAGGAATGGGAGCCTGGAGAAGATATGTAATCCTAGAGTTCTTCTTCATTTCAAATACCTTTAAAAAGGCTGTTCACTCTTACAAGTGCAGTCAGATCTGTTAAATGGCACATCAGCCAGTAGGTGTGTGATGGGAAGCAACTGAATTACCATCACGGCAGCAGTTCTGTTATGCGGTACATGCATGGATTTCATTATGTAGAACATCTCAAACCTCAAGATACTTTTTTGGGGAAAAAAAGAATCAGTTATTTTGTTAACGCCCTCAATCAACTCAAGCAGTAAAATCAGGATAGGTGTCAACTTGCTATTACTGTACTCCCAACAGCATGGCACAACTGGTGTCAGGACTGACAATGTTATTTTCAGGTGATACAAAGGAATCAAACGTGCCAGAACAATAAAGGTGCACTGGCATCTGAGGAAAGAGAGAATCAAAAAGATAGAGCATGTGTTGCCCATGGGCTTTGAAAAGCCGAACTTTTTAAGAGCCTGCCACTTCCCCCTGGCTGCCCCTCAGGGTTTCTATCCAGACCGCCGCTGTCGCAGCCGGGTCTGGCCCCTCGGAAGGCAGGGAGCAGGACACACGCTGTGGTACCCTGGCCTTCCCAGCACTGCCTCGGACTGACGCGTCAACGCTGAGGTCTCATTGCATGTTTGACAAACAGCATTCTCACACGCAGGCTGTCACCTCCGCAGGTCAGGTTCACTTCCCTCCCCTTTGTGAATTACCCGCTCTATCTAAGGATCTTAGTTCATCAAAATAACAGGCAGCTCCGCAACCCCGAGGCAGGCACGGAAGCAGTAATGCAGCAGGGCCTCCCTTGCCAAAGCCCTGGGGACCACATCACCCTGGGGATGGGCAAACAGCTACATTACTGTGGTCTGAGAGGTGCCGTTAAAACAACACATCTTGCCCAGACACAATGGAGTAGTTTTCACCGATAATGAGTGTTTCATCAGAAGATAAACCAAAAAGCACCACTGAAATGAAAACACAGGAGGCAGAGCAGCTGTTGTGAAGGGAGCACACAGCAGAGGCAACTGCCTGCCACAGGGACCAGCTCCCGGCAGGAGGAGGGTTCCACCACCCGAGTTCCATTGCACCAAACAATCCGGAAAACACCATTTTAACTCAAGTCACAGTTGCTTTTCATTTCACCATCAACATGAACGACATGTGGGCCTAAGACAGAAACTTCATCAGATCTTGTCAGGTAAGCGACCTGGGCTGCACGTGGAAGGCAGAAGTCCTTTTAGGAGTGGAAGAGGTGTTCGTTAGTCCCTGCGAGGGAAGGAAACAGAAGATGCTGTTGAACCATGTCTGAAACATGAACGTGTCCAGCCACCTAACCAATGCCTCCACACGCTCTGTGGGGATTCTGCAGTTTTTAATCTGGTGCCTGGTGTGTGGAGATCCCTCTTGGGGGAGGAAAAGCTCACAGCAGAACCCTTTGCACGTGTCTCAGGACAGAAAAACTCAAAGCGGAGCAATTATCTACTTTCCCCTTCCAAATTCCAGATATTCCCACTCAAGACAGGTCTTTGCTTCTTGCCCCAGAGGCCACACTGGTGTTTTTGTGTAACTTAAAGTGCTATAATCTCAGAGGTGGCTGAATTTCAGTAGCAAAGGAGATAACTTCCATTCATAACAGAGCGGTGATCCTTCAGAATGGGAGAAAGTACCTTACCCAGCAGACCCAGCACGTCCTGTCTCCCCCAGGTGTAAAACTTGGAAACATCCCTGCCACATGAAGCATCATGGAGGGGAGAAATGATACCTAAGTGAAGTAACAGATTCTGTTCATTTGCCAGGAATACAAAGGTGGCAATGTCCGCCGCACCATCCACTCAGCTGAGGGACTCGGGGGCTCACAACCAAAGGAAAACAGCAAAACGACAAAGGAAGAGTGTGATGGGTTTCTCCCTATACATGAAAACTGCTGACTGGGCGCAATATGCCTGACAAGAAACTTCAACGTAGAGTTGACCAATGGGTTCAGAGCATCCAGCCTGATTGCCTGGATGTTCAGGCCCTTTCTTTTTACCCCTAAAGCACCCTGTATGCTATAAAAGATCAGAGTTCCCATCTCATTTCTGCTGCAAAAAGTTGATGACACAGAAAGGCAGCAATTGTTGAATTCAGGCATGCTGGAGATCTCCTGGGGAAGATAATTCAGTTCAGCAGCAAAGCCAGAGGCTGTAAAGATCCCACAGATCCTGCTGAAAGCCTCCTCCCCACCCCGACTAGACTTACTGCTTGGTTTTTGATGCATATTTCCTTTTCATATGCATCAAGAGGAGAAAATGGTGTGTGGAGGGAGGTGTCACATGAAGACGCAAGTGAGCAACCATTACAAATCATTAGAACCCGGGTTAAAATCATGCATCTGTTACTGACAGTTCTGGCACCGTGCACCAGAATAGCTTTTATGTTCACGAGACCTGACAAGGAGAGCAGAAGGGAGTTGTGTTTGCAGTCCCTGCTCAGCACCGACAGCGGTGCCGGGGCTGTCGCGCCATGGAGGCACCTGATGCCAGCTCTTGGAAGAGAGTTGAGTTGCCATTCCAAGCCCTCTTGTGCCCGCACTGGAAACGACAGACGCCAGCAGCAGCCCCAGTACGTTCTTTGCCGCTCTACAGTACTTCTGGGTACAAAAATCTTTTAAGCACTTGAACTGGATGGGTAAGCTTTGCTTACACCAATGCTGCAGGCATGGAAAAGGAGACGCAGAGAATTCCTGCAACAGTTATTAGGTGCCCACAGCCCCACATGCCTCCCAGAAGCTGATGGCTTGGACAGATAGGGGAAGACCAGGAGAAAGGAACCTACTGCACAAACACCATGGGAGGGTTGGCAAAGAAGTAAGAGTTCAAATGATCCCGAAGAAAGTGGGTTTAAATAGTTTGAGCCTTAAAAGTTCTCTTAGTCTGAAGTTCACAGCAATAGGGGCCGTCTTCAGTCCTTCTGCTCTCCCCTCTGTTAGCTTAAGGGGATATTATTTGTTTGATGTTAAAAACAAACAAAATCAAAACAGCCATGCTGTTCTTTTTTCCTTTATTTTGGGAGTTGCAGTGAAGCCAAGGGAGAGCCCTCTCACCCATTGTTTACAAAATCTGGTGGAGAGAAACAAACAAACAAACCAACCAGCCAATAGTTAAAAAGTGAAAGGATCACAGAAGCCATCAATTTAAATAGTTCTTGAGAAGGAAGGGCTTCTGCTCAGCCCAAACACAGCGCTTGTACATTTTAATGGACAGCCCTTCTGAGGGTCCCCAGGCAGAAGGACGGGAGAAAGAAGAGGTAAATCTGAGATGAGAATCTCCCTGGCAGAGATTTCCCTTCTCCATTGCACACCGGTTTTCCTTTCCCCATCACGAGCTATTCCTGTATTCATCCGAGGACCAGGGAACTGCTCCTGTGACGTCAACGCAGTTTCCCAGCAACAATTAATGAGGGCTGTCCACCACAGGGGTTTCCTGAAAAGCTAGCAAGGAATTATCCACCTACTTTCTACAGTATCACGATGCAATAGGACAGCATCGAACAGGAACTTCTGTTAACCCTTCCACGGCTCCGAGGAAAACCCTGACGCAGTTCCCACTGATACGTGTCCTAATTCTTTCAGAGAATCCCAAGCGGAATTTCTGACACCTGAACCCATCCATAATGAAATTCCACATCAGGGAGGAGGCAGCTGCAGATGCGGAGGTGGCAACCAGGCCTAGGAAAAATGCACGACATTAGAAATAGCTCTTACCCTCTTGCTGGCACACTTCTCCTGTGCCGTGCCTGCGCCAGTCAGAAGCATAAGCACAAACATTAAAAAGCTGGCCAAGAGCACAGGGTATTCCCCATCCCAGCTCACCGCTCCTGCGCTGACCTGGGCTGGCAAAGCAGATCCTCGAACTTCACTCATCAGACCCAAAGCATTCCAGCTCCCAGCAAACCTCCACGGGAGGAAGGCAAAAAGTAGGGCTGCTATCTATATCCCCCTTTTTGTTTTCAAGGCTGATGCTCCCGCTTCTCATCCTGCTGGCAGAGGATACTGAGCCAAAGGGTACACAGCAAATACAAGACACCGTGGCTGTTTTCCAGGCGGGATCCAAAAATTTATTTGATCATTGAACAAAGTGGGAAATGATGATTAAAAGAAAAAAAAAAATCAACTTCAACTTTTGTCTGCCAGCTGCGAAAGTTGGACTTGATAGCAAAGGGTGAGTCTGAAGCACGGATAAGGTATTCCCCTTCCCACAGCCTTCAGCAAGATGAACTCCGCCTTCACCTGCCGAAGGGCTCACCATTGAGCGCGGCAGCTCCTCAAGCCACAGGTTTAAATAAGCATTTTAAAGACAGAAAGGGAAAGGAAATAAGTCCAAAGCACCTGAACAAAGATCCTGCAGTATGGTAACTGGCTCATACCTCAAGCCCAGGAAAACCGGTTTCTAGCACTAGATCTCAAGTGAAGGGAGCATCAATTCCAGTATCTTGGTTTTTAGGCACAACTGGGCGATGAACATGTGTGAGAAGGAGGTAAAGGTAATCCAAATTCCTGATTTTACTAAAACCAAACCCAATTCAGCGATAGGTTTAAAATAATTTTAAAATGAGGCTAATATAGATGTGAACACAAATATAGCCCCCTACAGAACACCAAATTGCATAAGCTAACCTGAAAATGTCATATGGCACACAGCCAATTAACAAGTCAACATTTCTTATCAACTAACCAGCTTCAATCAAGTGAATCCTTTACAGTATAACCCAGCAGAAGAACAGGGAGTAATTCGTCTTTGCAAAAGAAACAGAAACTCCCCAGGAGTAAGCTGCATAAACACCAAGCTAAGCCAGCAGAAGAACCCATGAGACTGTTACAGGGAACTCCGTAATGACATGGAGGAGTACAGTTTGCTAATCGGGGATTCCCCTGTCTCCTGTAGGTGCATCCCCAGCATCACAAAAAGAGGAAGGAGACAGTCCATCTCTCACTCTCCAGCTATGAATGGGATCACAGAGCCACATATTCAGTTTAGCACAGTACCATTTTAAATTAACCTCATCAAGCAGCAGAAATCCTGTCACTTACCGGAGACGAATGATGTCAGGTCCCCATCCCTGAACCACTCGCTTGCATTTATTCCTATACTGTATTTTGCATGGTGGGGGTATGGGGAGAGGAAAAGAAAAGTCTCTGGTCAATCTTTCTCAAGCCCAAAATAATTGAAGACTTATTCTAAAAATAAACTCACCGTGGTGGTTTTGCACTCTCAGCAGGTCATCTGTTTCCCGATTTCAACGGAGACTTCATCGCCACAACCCGTTCGAGAGGAATTTTGCCAAGATAATATTGCTTCTTAGAAGCCCCCGCCAGCTCTCAACCCTGAATAAAACGCTAGCGATCTTTGCTGCTGCTACAGCAAGCTAATTGCTCTGACAAGCAGCTCTGAAGCAAAGCAGAGCCCAGCTGTTCAGAGGGATGTCACAGAGAGCTCTGCCAATAGCCACATGCACACCCCCCTCCTGCTCTCATTCAAATACTTCAATGGAACTGCCTCCGCACAGCCCTGAGAAGGCTTTAAAGACACAGCATCCTTCCCCTGCCAGGCACTGGAGCAGCCCAAATTTAAGCGCAGGAGCAAAGAAGCAATACCACAGTAAACATCAGCATCTTCCAGGAGAATTCAGGGACTGCACCTCGCAGAACATCCTCCAAGTGCCAAGGTAGGTTGCAGGCAGCCTTGCTTCACTCCTGTCGTTGTTACCATAATGTTTCCAAAGGTTTGTTAATGGTTTCATTTCAATTCAGTTATTTTTTTTCTTGCTCATTTAGTAGTGATTAAATCTGACAGAGACAGGAAACAAGAAATGTAAATGGCCCTGGTGAGGTTTTAAGCCTCTCACTTGCTTAAGTTTTCCCCAGAAAGGGGTTTTCCATCCCAGACCTGGCAACCGTACAGGCATGCAGGCTGCAATCATGTCTCCTCTCCATGTACTAAAGCTTACTCTCAAGTGCACAAGGCAGCCTTGCCAAGCAGCCGCGCACAGGCAGACTCCGTGACGGGTCACAAACGCATCCTGTCCCTTGCCAGGCTCAGGAGTTGCTTCTTGTTGGCTTACAGAGATCTTCCGACTACAGCTCTGAACACTGGTCAACAGCAGGTACGGAGCACTCTTCCGCACCCATGGTTTCTGCTGGGCAGGAGCCCATCCTAGGCAAGGTGCAGCCAGAGCTCAAGAGAGTGCACTCTGGCGGGGCTGCTTCGAAAGCGACTGGTCTCCAGGAGGCTCCTTGCTCAGGCTGTGCTCTGGCAGCGAGGGAGCTGGCAGCAGAGCAAGGGGCAGCAGCCTAAAGGCAAAAGCTTTGAAGAGAAAGGAGATGAAGACGAGAAGGCAACATCAGCCTTGGGCTCAAGGAGATGGAGAGCCTGAAGTGAGCGAGACAGCTGCAAAAAGGTTGAGATGCACAGCTTTAACTGACAGCATCCACTGCAAATAGCGTAGTGCTGTGGTGGTAAAGCCTCTTCAGGACCTGCCTTTACCACTTTTGCTCAGTTAATGCAGTTTCTTCTGAATGATCCCCTGCTACAGTCCAAGTAAACAGTCCAATACAGCTTTTAAATAGCAAGGAGACAGACAACAGAAACCTGATACGTTTCAGCTCCACGACAAACTGAGTTTCCAGTTTGTAAAGCAGCCCTGCTCTGCAAAGGACTTCAGTTTAAATGTCTGCATGAGCTTCTGCTTTAACCTGCTTCAAAGCCTTCCGAATCAAGCCTGCCATGCCCATGCAGAGAGGAGGAGAACGTTCCTGGCCAACTGTCCTCCTCTTCCTGCTGGAACCGCTGTGATCCTGGCTGCAGTAAACAGCTCCTTGCTTCTGCCCACAGCAACGCTGACACTTGAAGAGGGGTCCATGGCTAGCGAACCGGAGAGAAAGGAATGACAGAGGGGCAAGACAGCCAGCGGGTAAGAAGACAAAAGTCACTTCCAGTGCTATACCAGTGTTTTCAAGTGGAG
Organism: Rhinoptilus africanus; assembly: GCA_013400135.1. Classification (NCBI taxonomy): domain Eukaryota; kingdom Metazoa; phylum Chordata; class Aves; order Charadriiformes; family Glareolidae; genus Rhinoptilus; species Rhinoptilus africanus. The sequence goes on from VXBO01012372.1 coordinate 50,556, forward strand.
AACCACAATTAATCAACTCCCACATTGGCTGAACTCAAAGGCTTCATGGATATTATATGAGATTCCCTCAGCAGAATGTGCAAGGAAAACAGATCCAAAGGATCCAGGTTCCTTTTATGACTCCATTTCTGGCCACTTCAAGTTCATTCCTGCCATTTCTACAAAGAATTTTTAAAATGAAGGTGCCCGTCCAAGGAGACAGAACCGTGATCTCCCAAGCTCTTTGAGAAAGAGTCAGCACTGTCTGAGCAGCTCAAGCTCGTAGGATGAGGGCCTTCAGCTGAGCTCAGGGGCTCTGCTGCGACAGCGTCACAGCGGGCTGCACAGCGAGCCCTGAGAGGCAGCAAGGGGCTGCATTTGCAACAGCTCCGTGGATTGCTCAGCAGGAAACCAGTCTGGACACTGGCATCCCCCTGGCAGAAAAGACATGCTCAGAGTGACTCCCTGTGGCAGCTGAACCCAGCAAAGCCACAAGACTCAGACAGAGATGAGGTTTAACAACTCAGCATCAGGGTTTTCCCTTTTTTAAACTCATCTATTGTGGGTTTCTTTATTCCTGCACCCAGGCAGGTGCCTAGAGTTACAAGCCTGGAGTTCTGAGCCTTGAAGAAGCTGTGGCAGCTACTTTGCAAATGAAGAAGCAAGAGAAGAGTTCAGGTCCAGGAGCAGCGCTCCAGCACACCGTGCCCAGGCCAAGGACCTTCGCTCCATATAGACAGAGCCTTAAAATCTCCACAAACCCCAGTGAAACTAACAGCTTTATTTTGCTAAGGAGTATCTAGAAGCTGCTGCATTTCAACTCAGGATTATTAAGGACAGTTGTGGCACCCTCTACTCCAGAGCCCTGCAGTGGCAAGATTAGTAAAGAGGGAACTTAAGGTGCTGTTCTTTCCTTCTACCAGCTCTTCTTGTTCTCAAAGAAGCCCAGCTGGCAGGGCATGTTAAACAAGCAAGAACATACAATCAGCTTAGGACCCTCTGTTTAACCCCCACTGTTAGTTCTTCGTATCGACATACAAGCAGAAGAAAAGAAGCTCCATAACCTGAGCCTGCAAACCTGATCTCTAGCACTTCGACGCCTGGCAGATGGCTCAGCAAGGACAGATTTCTGCGCGAGGAAGCCTTCCAGCTCTGGGACACCAGCACCAGCCCTAGACAGCACAGACGCAGCCTCCTGCGGGCAGGTCCAGCTCTTTCAAAAAACCACTGCCCATTATCACTATGAGTCGGCAGCATTCCATCTTCCTGAACCACGTGTGTGTGAGAGGATTTCCTAATCTGCGTCCTTCCCCTTAGGGAGACAGTAAATCCTGGGTGGGAGGAGGGGGAGCGAGCCAGCCCCCACCGACAGCCTGGACGAAGGCCCACGGAGGGGGCTCCTGCCTTTCACACCCAAGAGCCATTTGCTTAGCCGTCGCGTGTGTGTGCGTGCACGTGTGTGTGTGTACACGCACAATGGAACTAGGTCAGCGAAAGCAGGGCACAGAAAAGATGCAGCAGCTCTAGGTATTGTCTGTGCTCCCAGCTTGCAGGGAAGCTGCCTATGCCGAACACCGTAATATCGCAGAACAAAGAAAGAAGAAAGCAACGAGATGTGTTCCCTCCCTCCCTGGCAGACATGTATCAAACAAGCCTAGGCTTTAATTTGCCTGGCCCAGCTTCTGTTGAGAGGACAGGAAACACTTTCAGGATGACACTACAATAACCACCACACATGGCAAGTAAAAGATCCAAGTCCTGCAGGCCACAGGCTTGTTTTGTTTTGCAGGAGTGTGTATGCAGCAAAAAGACTCTTTGTCTTTGGAGTCATGAAGTGGGAAGGATGAGAACTGCAGCACCTTGCTTCTGGGACCTACCTTCCCGTGAAAACATCTCCATGAATATCCAGAACCAGAGCAGGCAGCCACAGAAAAGCTGAAAGCAGGAGATCAGCAGAATGCCCATAGCTGGGGCTGAAGAAAGGATGTTCTGGTCTTACTCGTCCTTTTCCGTGGGGCACACGAATGGAAGAGAGAAGAAGAGCCAGGATTCCTCATCAAGACCATGATCACCTGAGATCTCTCTCCACATAAGTCCTACAACCAGCATGTTTTTCTTATGAGGCCCAAGGTCTGCTCAGAAGAGGCCACAATAAAGGAACCAGGGTTAGATTGAAGGAAAAAAAAGATATATAGTGCCTGCATAGTGGAGATTCCACTCTCAAAAGTCACAAGTCAGAGAGTCATGAGGAGCATGACATTCTGAGGAGGACAGAGAGACCCAGGCCATGAAGAACTCCATCTGAATGGCTTCTACTACCAGAAAAGAGACAAATTTGGTTTATGCCCAAAGAAGCAAGATCCAAGAGTCAAGCCCTGGCCCATCCTGTCCTCGGCTCACCCTGCTGCTGGGAATCAGTGTCACTGCAAGTGCTGCATGAACACACACAAAATAAAGGTGCCTTCTGCTCTTACACACCCAGGACCTAAAACCCATGTGAGGACAGGGGTGGGGCTCCTGAACCTACGAGAAATTATATGAAAACCCTTGAAGAAGCTTACTTGGACCAAGAGAGAATCCAGAAATTAGATCATAAGGCAGAATTAGCTCTTCACTTCACAGCCCAGCAGAAAAAAAGCACACTGCCCTAGATTTGGGTTTCATTAAAGCATTTAGCTTAGCAGTAATCACAGCTGCGTTTTCATGGCGCACTGCAGAACGTTGCACTGGGCGGCTGCTCAAAGCCGTGGTGCTCCCAACAATCTGCATCTACTGCACTTCGGCATTTAAAGACATGCACTTCCCAGTCCTTTGCTCAGCTGTTACTAGGAGCGCCTCGCCCTCTAAATCCTACCCCCTTCAGACCTTTTCCCTGCTTTATGCCAAGGACGTAAAGGCACAGCAAACCTCACGTCACCAATGAGTCAGCACACAGGGAAGGACACGCTTGCCCCACGCCAGCCAGACGTTCCCAGCGTGGGAGCTGAACACGGATCGCAGGGACTGTTCTCAAGACAGATGATTCTGGACCGGCTCCGGGAGGGAGGGGGGCAGGCAGAGCCCTCTGCCCTCCCTGACACCTCCCTTCGCAGAGGAGCCACAGGGCAGCTCCGTCCTCCTCTCCCTCCGCTCCTCCTGGGCCAGCCAAGGGGCAGCAGCCTCCCCAGCTCCACTGCGACGGGAGCAGCAGGGACGCGGAGTAGCTAAATCCATCAGCTCAGAGGGACAGATCAAACAAAGGCAAAAGAATACAGGAGAGCCAAAAGAAGGGGGGTCGGNGGGATAGCAGGAGAAAATATAAGTGCTGAGAGACACTCAAGAAAGGAGGGGGAAGGGGCAAATTTAGTTTAGTGAGTAGTTGGAAGAACCATCCAAAGATGAAACAACTTGCCCATCTGCTCCTTTTAAAGGCTGTGCTGCCATCTCCAATGGATAAAGTTCCCTGCACTGGACATGGCAGGGAAGAAGAGAGAAGGGGTTTAAATACAAAATTACCATTTTCTACTCAGTGAAAATGAAACACCCCCCCGACCAAGGAGCTTGGAGTCAAACTCAGCCATGCTCACAGTCTCTGCAGTGTCTTCTCCTCTGCACGTGTGTGCACACACACGTGCACGAAGGTGTCTTCTTCTCGGGCTGAACTCAGTCTCTAGGCAGTAAAAAATTTTTTTTTTATTTTATTTTTTAAAAAGGGACCTTCCATTCAAATCTGGCTCAGTTGAGGATGTGTTATCATGGCAACCATCCGCTCCCTGTCTACCCCAGCAATAAGGGTATTAAACACACGCAGATCGGAATGATCCTGCTCTGCACAGGCTGCGACCAGAGCCCGTCATCCCCTCCAGCCCCTCTCCGAGCTGTGGCCAGCGTGATTTGACATGAACCAAATCTGTCAATGGCTCAAGACAGACACGTGGGCAATAATGAGCAGTGGAAAAAACGTAGCACACTCCATTCAGCTCCAAACACTGATAAATAATTCAGGAAGAGAAATGCCGCAATACAGAGCACAGCACAGTTTAAAAATAGAACATGTGCCGATGCCAGAGGAATGGAGGGGAAGGAGAGAAAAGCAGAGAGAGGCGGCATGAACTAAAGCAAATGTCTCAAACTGGGCAGCTCCGGAATGTTGCAGCAACCTAGCTCTACATATTGAGCCCAGCAGATGTTTATTTGCTTATCCTTTAAATTGGGAATCCAAAACTATTATTGTTATGGACATGGCAACAGCAACCAGGGCTACCCCTTCTGGATGGGAGCCCTGCAGCAAGGCGTACACCCAAAAAAAGAGAAACAGCCTCCACACCGAAGAGCCTGCAGGAGGGACACGGGTGGGAGAAGGCAGAGCGAGCGTGTACCTGCCCAGCGCGACCCTGCAGCGCTTCGGGACCGGCCGCTGGCGCCCAGGGACAGCCCATCACCCGCGTGACCCGCTCAGGTGGGGAGCACACGTAAAGCCCAGATAACGCGGGTCGAGCTTTGAGACTTTATTTGGTACAATGTTTTCTCTTGGAGGGTGCTAACCTAAAATATTCAACCGTCTGAGTAAGTCTGCAATACAGGCGTCACCTGTATTTCCATGGTGGGAATTAGGACACAGCAGAAGTGGTGAAAGTAAGGTTAGAAAAGGCATTATCAGATCTAAGAGTTCCTGCTTTCAGCTGCAGCGCCTAACATATTTCGCGTTTACTATTAATAATGAAGAAGCCTTAGTCACAGATACAGCCCCTTTATCTCGGTTTGCCATTGGGCTGCTCTAAAGAAAAATATGGTCTTTCCAGGTTTTGCAGAACCTGTGAAAATATTTTAACAGATGGCTGCTTTTTTCCCTCCTCGCAGTTTCAAAAAATAGCACCAGAAAGACACCAATCTCTCCCTGCTTCCTCATGAAGAACGATACCATTTTCCCAAGTACTTGTAAGACAGGAAACCGCCACTAATAAGAAAATGCAGAGTAAATTTTTTATAAGGAAAAATAAAATACTACCATGTACAGTTAATTCATAACCTATTAAATCTGTACACAGAAGCAGCTTGCCATAAATATTTTGGGGTTTCTCTCCAAATATAAAAAAAACATTACTGAAGATGTGAGGGAATAAAAGTGCCTCCCCCCCCCAAAAAAAAAGAGAAAAAGAAGGTGGTGAAAGGCCCCTGAGAGAAAGTTCAAAACCAGAGCTGATACATGCTTGTAAGGACCTGAGTCTTAAAGAGGAAGTCATGAACAAGTGGCTCCTTTGGTTTCAGCAGAGATCTCCCAACATGTATTTTGCCCTAAATTTGAGCAAAGGTGAACAAAACTGTGTTACTCAGTCTTAATCACTGGAGCAGAGCAAGGCAACATCTATCTGAAGACAACATCCTCTGAAGGGCAATTTTAATGGAAATCTTGCCTAAAACCGAGTATATTGCCTTCCTGCGTTTTCACGAGGTCCCATTACCTTATTCAACTACTGACGTAATTTTACACGATCACATTTAACCTGAAATGTGAGCTGCTGCTCCGAAGATGCTGAAAAGAGGCTTTAAAAGGAGAAGAAAAAGAAACACAAACTTGTGCTAGCGCCGAAAATCCCATGCTTCAATCGACCGGCTTCTCCGCAAGGAGGCCCGCTCCCGAGGGAGCGGAGAGGGGGAAGGAGCGTCCCGCAAAGCCCCCTCAGCCGCGGGCAGCCAGCATGAGCCATGATGCCGCAGAATGCGCACTGGCATTTACAAAGCAAACCCACAACTGCTACGTCAGGTCTAATTTTAGGATTTTCCCTGCCTTGCCTCAAAGTTGACACTTTCCTGGTCCTATTTACATGCTCGACGGGCAGGGGTCACACGCTGGCTGCTGTCAGCCTGTTACCGGCCACTGTTGAGTGAACTGAACTCACACGCCTGGCACCGGGTTACCCACAGTCGTTGATGCTGTCTTACAACCAGTTCCTATTTCTGGAAAGCATGTAATGTTACTTTACAGCACTAAGGAATGATTTAATGAAAGTAGTCCAACCGCCGTCTAGGGATCTAGTAATTTTATATACATTATCAGAATTGCAGTTTTGAAAAGAATAAATCTCCCAACAGCCTCAATTTCTAATTTCAAAGTTTTGCACATTTAAAATATTGAAAAGCTCATAATGGGCACTTGAAGTCAGTGCCATGTACAAAGGACTTACATGTTAAAAAGCCATTTATGCCCCAGCCCCTGATTAGAGCACTGCTTGTGCGAGGTCCCAGCAGGCAGCACCTTCTCCTCCCGACCGCCCTCCTGCACCCCCAGTGCAGAGTTTTCCTGGGTGACCTTTAGCCACCAATATTGCTGAAGGGCTTCTCCCTGCAACCCCATGGTTCCTGAGCAAGTTGTTACAGAGGCACTTCCTCTCCAAAAATCACTCTGCATTTCACTAGTCCATTGGATACAAGCCTAAAATTATCATAGAGAGTAAGCTTAAGAAACAATCTGTGGCTTATCGAGGCAGAGAGCACGGCAGCGCTATAAAGTTTCAGTTCTGGGAAGTTTTTAACTCCAGGCACAGTCTACGCCTGTATTGAAAGCTCCTTAGCCAAGGCTGACCGGATCAGCTAGGGATGTGCTGTTATCAGGATACTTTTGGGGGTGTGGAGGGGGATAAAATAAATAAATAAATTTTGACCTAATTTGTGTGCTTCGTTTACTTGTCCAACTAAGATTTCAACACAGCAGCCACTGTGAGGGAACTCTGACCGAACAGTGAAAACCTCAAAAAAAGCCTTCCGATAAGTCACCAGATAAAAGAACCTGCTGATGCTCCCACTAGCGGCAAGACAGAACTGAGGGATCAATCCTTAGCACAGAATCCCTCCACAAGACATCGATCATTAAGACGCCAGGCTAACCAGTTGTGCCGCTCACCGAACAGTTCATTCATTCATATAATTAGGTTGGTACAACCCCCAGCATAGAGCCAGGCATAGGTCAGGGGTTTTATTATCCCCGTAGCTCGATCCTGTAAGCAGCGGCTGTATCAGACCAAGCACATTTGTACCAACGCAAACCCAGCATCAGGCAAGAGGGGCAGCACTGCTTCCACTGCTCCGGCGCAGCAGAGTCACGCTGCTTCGGCAGCTCAGCTCCCACAGATACACCACAAGCACAGAAGTTCAGAGTTTTGCCAGTATCACTTTCCCAGTTTGGGGGAGCTATGCACTGGCGAGACTGTGTCTGACACGCGCTCAGCACAGAGGCTTTCACAGCCATCCCTCCGGTGCCAGTGAGGCAGCCTGCTGCCGTGAACCTCTCCTCCCTCTTTAAACGAAGCTTTAAAAATCACAGTCCCGGGCTTGGTTTGAAGCTGCTCCAGGCGAGACCTGGGGAAGGGCAGCACCCCTGCTTTTGGGCTGTTGTAATTTAAGGGGAGAAAGCGGCTGAGAGGTTGGAGCAACTGCACCCAGTTGGGGAGATGGAAGACAAGCACCTCCCTGCATTCTCCCTACAGTCCGGATCTTCATTCACTTTTCCATGCACGCTCTCCCCTTTCCCTCCCAAGATTGACTCACAACAGAAGGATTGAGCTCAAAGCATCTGCTTCATTTTGGTACGGCCATGGGGAAGCAGGCAGGACAGGATTCTGTTTTAAATAGATAGCATGCCTAAAGCCTCCCAAAAGAGGTCAGTTTCTGAGATACAGCAAACGCCTTTAATAAAGCAGTGCTTGTGTCTAAACTCAGCTCAGGATAAATTAGATTCTCAAAAAAAAGGATGTCAAAGCAATATAAAAATTTTAAAACTTCATTAAAAAAATACAAGCGAGCTGCTATAACGAGTAGGCTGCATCTGCCCACACTCAATAATCGTCACCAAAATTCACTGGGAGGCAGCAGTGACTCAGCCTGCAGTACACAAAGACAGCTTGTGCTCCCAATACATAATGAAACTGGGCTTTATACAAAATGCTAAATCCGCATGCGCCCCGTTGACATCACACTTGCAGGGGAATCCCAGCCCCGACAGACAGGCGGGAAAGCATCAGCCCTTCTGCTGCTGCCCACACTCCGACACAGAAACGTCTCTGCAGAAGCACACCTCACCTCTGCCTCCGTGCGGGAAGCAGGTCGCCTTGCCTTCCCGCTGGGATTAGGAGGGCTGAGAAATCAAGAGAAGGTTCAAAAAAAAGATGGAGGAGGGTGTGATATACCTGAAGGGGGAGGGAAACTAACTATGGTCCCCAGCTACATCCCACTATCCTTTTAAATGTCACCTCCAGCTCTTCAAAAAAAAAAGAAGGAAAAAAAAGTGGGAGAAATCCATGCATGATTTTATTCAATTGCTCCATTACCTGACTGGATTAATCATACTTCCAGTAAAAACCTTAAGGTATACAATTACTGCAGTTCACTTCCTGCCCAATAGAAACATAGGGCTTTCTCACAAATGGTGCTGTTTGCTCCCATGCTCGTGCTCTCATATCCCTTAAAAAATACGTTTCTCAGAGACACTTTCTGTGCTGGCCTCCAGAGCGACTCCTGCATTCAGGCATCCTCAGCCTTTTTCTCAGAACCACCACCAGCTCCTCGCAAAACTAACCCATACAGAGGCCACTCGGCAAATGAGAAAACCTGTCCCATGGAACCAGGACTTCAGGAGCACACCACATTTGAGCTGTAAACCCCTCCAACTGTTCACCGCAGGGCATCCGCCTGCGAGCCAGGAAAGGCGCAGGACTGCTGGGTTCTTACCCTAGCTCAGCTCTGCCTTTTAATGCTATCTTAGCCAAGTCATTTCTTCTCCCTGTTCCAGTTCCCTGGGGACTGGAACAGCTCTCCTATGAAGACAGACTAAGGGATTTGGGTCTCTTTAGCCTGTAAAAGAAATGGCTGAGGGGGGACCTAATCAACACTTATAAATACTTGAAAGGTGAGTGTCAGGAGGATGGGGCCAGGCTCTTTTTGGTAGTGCCCAGTGACAGGAAAAGAGGTAACGGGCACAAACTTGACCATGGGAAGTTCCACCTAAACCTGAGGAGGAACTTCTTTCCCTTGAGGGTGGCAGAGCCCTGGCCCAGGCTGCCCAGGGAGGGGGGGGGAGTCTCTGTCTCTGGAGACATCCCAAACCCACCTGGACGCGCTCCTGTGCAACCTGCTCTGGGTGACCCTGCTCTGGCAGGGGGTTGGACTAGATGATCTACTAAGGTCCCTTCCAACCCTGTGATTCTTCAGATCATCCACCTGTGAAAGAGGGATTACATGCACCCACTCACGGTGGGATAGAAAGGATTAATATATTAGTGCTGCTCAGGTGCCGNGAAGACAGACTAAGGGATTTGGGTCTCTTTAGCCTGTAAAAGAAATGGCTGAGGGGGGACCTAATCAACACTTATAAATACTTGAAAGGTGAGTGTCAGGAGGATGGGGCCAGGCTCTTTTTGGTAGTGCCCAGTGACAGGAAAAGAGGTAACGGGCACAAACTTGACCATGGGAAGTTCCACCTAAACATGAGGAGGAACTTCTTTCCCTTGAGGGTGGCAGAGCCCTGGCCCAGGCTGCCCAGGGAGGGGGGGGGAGTCTCTGTCTCTGGAGACATCCCAAACCCACCTGGACGCGCTCCTGTGCAACCTGCTCTGGGTGACCCTGCTCTGGCAGGGGGTTGGACTAGATGATCTACTAAGGTCCCTTCCAACCCTGTGATTCTTCAGATCATCCACCTGTGAAAGAGGGATTACATGCACCCACTCACGGTGGGATAGAAAGGATTAATATATTAGTGCTGCTCAGGTGCCGAGCTGCATTTCCTGCCTCTCGCTGCACCGCTACCCTGGGCTTCCTGCTTCCAATTACTCACAAAATAGCTGCTTGCTGAGCGACACCAAAGCCTGCTGTGCTCGCAGAGGGATTGAGGCAGGGAAAAAGCAGCTCCAAAACCTCTTCCGAAAGTTTTGATACATACCCTGCTGTATAGCCCCTATGGTAGCCACCTCCTCCTTAAGAAAAATAACATTCTTAAAAGAAGTACTGCTCTAGTTGAAGTTTCCTATTAAACAATATAATGAGATGAAGTATACTGCATACATGCATATATACGCTCACAAACCCCAGCGTGGAGACTACCTGCATGCATTCTTCACACTTTTTACACAACTCTGCCCATTTTGGCATGAAAGCACTCTTTTTCCTCCACCTGGTTCTAGGTAGGACTTACACAATGACAAAATTACTTATAGTTAACTTTCTCCAATGCACTAATTCGTCATCCATCAGCATCTACCATATGAGGGAAGACAAGAAACAGAAGTTAAAATAGATAGATCATAACTCTAGAAAGGTAGTTAGTAGAAGGCTAAACTGAAACTTAGCCTGGGATAGTAGGACCGGTCCTATAGACAGATTATTAGTATTATTAGTTTCTTAAATGGGCGATTTATATACCTTCCCTCTGAAAACGGGGTTTTAGAGTAGCAGCACTGACACAGTCTTAATCCAGCTCCTCAAAAGCCAGGCGACTGTCTCCAGCAAAGCACCATCACTGCAAACAACCCGCGGAGATCCAGCCTCACCCGCGCAATCCCTGGAGTAATGGTTCACTGCCCAGTGAAGCTGCCACCAAACAACACACTTTGCCGTCTTGGTGGACGGATAGGAAGAAAATCAGTCTAATTTCCTTCCTCCTCATCATCTAGTTTGTTCCATTAAAAACACAGCAAACCAAAAAACATATATTTGTAAAGACACACACACACACTTTCCAAAGTTTTCTCTGCCTATACGATCTGTCCTTGCATTCCAAAGAAACAGGAATGAACAGGGAGAAATCTTTACTAACACCTCATTGAAAATACAAAGACCTGTGGCTGGAGAAGCCGAGACCCTAAGAGAACATCTATTGAAAAAAAAAAAAATACATTCAGCAAATCACCAGTGAACTACCGAATTGCCATTTAATCAGGAAGGAAGATTACAGCAAGCATACTTGGTATGATTTAATCAAGAATTTCCAGCACAAATTCAAGGAGAAGGACACAGAGGTTACATCAGTCAGCCTTAATAGGCTATAGGTAGCAAACAGGATAGAAATAAAAAAGAATGGAGCATAAGGAATCAGAACTATTTGAAGTAACCACGGGGAACCAGGTCCCAGTTCTCAAAGGGAGACGGAGAACGGGTCAAGAGATAAGGCAAGATTCTCGGCAAGTAACAGAAAGAGAAAACCAAAGTGAGACCCGCCACGTCTGCAACCTCCCTGCACGCTCCCAGCGGGAAAAGCAGCACCGAGACCGACGTTTAGAATTTGCAAGGGCACCGTTTTGATTTGTAAACAGGCATGTGTTCATCTGCTTTCGGACAAGCAAACCAGGTCCCACAACATACTCCCACTGCTCCTCATGCGGATGGAGCAAAACAGCTCTTGCGCACACCAGTGATTTGGGATATCTGTGGCCTACGGCGCGCTCTGCTCTACACGCTCCGTATTTGTAATGCCAGGCAGCCACCTTAGCACAGCTGGTGAGTCAGGACGGCTCCGCTGTTCACAGCTCTTGGAGAAACAGCCACAAAACCATACCAAAGAGCTTCCCCCTCACCACCACCCTTCCCTACTGTTGGGGCAGAAGGCTTCAGCCTGTCCTTTGTCTGGTGAGAAACAGGCACCAAAGCTTGGCAATATCTCCAGCTCCCCAAGAAGGATATCTCCCTTTATCAAGTCTTCTTTCCAGCACTTCTCTTTCCCAACCCTTTGGGTTTCTTACACTTTTTAAGCTTTGACCTTGCTCCAAAAATGAAGACAGCCACTAATCTGCACCTACTCAGCAACACTTGCGGGATTAACAGCAGCCGTGCATTTCCAGCTCGTGTCACATCTCAATCTTCAGCAGAGTGGTTCAGATTCTAATGGATCACTTTGCATGAAGAGAGGGCACACAAGCAGCAGAAGCTATAATAAACTCACGGCTTCTTTGTACTCACAATTAGAGCGGCATCCTCGACCTCTAAGAAAAATAAAGCCTGCCTTGGAAAGTTGCAAGCTTGTCACTTCTGCCAGAAGCTTCCCTGGTATTCCTTGCAGCGACGCTTATCCCCTTACCACTCCCACTACTAAGGCACACCTAGCTGCATTATCAGCATATACACCTAGAAATACACCTCGTTTTTCCAGACATCTTTTGTCAACACTGAAGCATCACAGAAGTATCCAAAAAACAGGCAAAGCTAAAGCAGTTGAGCTCAGCTTTAAGTGCTCGGGAGAAAAGCAAATGCATTTCTGAATTGATCAGTCTCTGTGTTAAGAAAATACCTACAAGCGACAGGTCATTCAGATTAGACAGATGCACTGAGTAGGGTGCTTGTATCTGCAGGCTGGTAAATCAGCTCCTCTCTGAAAAATCTAACACCTGTTTTCAGGCACAGTCACACTCTGTGAAACCATCACAGACACATCTCAGACAAAAAATGCGAGGGAGGTGCGATGATCATCCATGTCACATTTTAGCTGAGATACAAAAGTGGAAACCCATCTGGGGGAATTTTAAACTCCCCAAGAGGTCACAAGTCAAAGCATTCGGTGTACAGCAAGGATGTGACACCACTTCCTACTTTTTAAAAAAAAATATTATTAATTATTTTTTATTAGGAGCAAGGAGTTGCCTCACAAGGAACAGTTCACGGTGCAGGGGGCTGCTGTGTATAGCACTGCTGAAAGGCAGAAAAGAGCAAGAATGTAAACCTTATGTCCAAATAAAAATTCAAGGCAACATCTAGAATGGGTCTGTACAGCCAACCCTGACATCCTGACCACTGCATCTTCATTGCTTTTGACAGATCAGCTAACTGTAGTACAGGTCAGCCAGGCTCACCAACACGCAGCACACTCACTCTACAGTGAACAGTCAAACTCAGGCTGCGTGGGAAACAGGCAAAGACGTGGCAGAAAAAGGCATATCCTGGGACAGGGTGAAATAAGAGGGATCTTGCACACAACGCCGTGCAGGACAAATGAGTAACTCAAAAGGACAGCTGTAGCACAAGCAAGTACAGACTCTAGAGAGAAAAGAGGCAAAAAGACCTCTTCTCCCTGGTGACAAGTGATAGGACAAGAGGAAACACGTTCAAGTTATGTCAGGGCAGGTTTAGATTGGATATCAGGAAACATTTTTACACTGAAAGGGTTATTAAACATTGGAATAGGCTGATCATGGAGGTGGTGGATTCCCCATCCCTGGAGGTGTTTAAGAAAAGGGTCGATGAGGTGCTGAGGGACATGGTTTAGAAGGGTTTTTTTGTCAGGGGGGGTTAATGGTTGGACTTCATGATCTTAAAGGTCCCTTCCAACCTCACCCATTCTATGATTTTAAATAAGGACTTAGCCAACAAGTTCAGATTTTCTGTGGCCTAACAAAGAGCTGGAATAGCTGCTCATTTAAGGAATAATCGATAATAAAAGAGACTGCAGAAAACCATCGGGGTCTGCAGATCACCCTCAATGAGCCAGTTATGAAATGGCCAGAGCCTTGCCCACCATTTAAGGAGCTGGCACGGTCTTTACACAGCACTCCCCCAGATCTGCGGTGCCCTTTGGAAAGGCAAACACCCTCCCGTAAGCAGTTTCTCAAAGACAGAGCATCGTCAAGCCCCTTATAAAAAGCAGAGGCCAGAGCAGCAGCTTCAGCCTGGGCTCAGCTTTCTTTCAAAATAAAAAGAGAGAGGCCAGAAAAAACAGCGACTGGAAACCAGAAAAGGTTGTCATCAGTGAGAGAATCTAGATCAAATTCTAAAGGAAATAAGGGAAGATATTAAAAAAGATTCACACAGTGAATCCACCCGCTACATCTATTTACACATTGCATGAGCAGCTCAGAAGCACACCCTCTATCAGGCCGTTTCAAATAGATCAGAGGAAGACTTTAAATAATATCAACTTACCTGTGATACCTGCTGCCAGAGTACAGCACTGGCAGGAGTCAGAGCCTGCTCTGACGCTCGGGCAGACAGCCCAAACATCTACAGGTATCCCAAAAAAGGCCTGTGAGGATTTAAACGTGTCACTGGGCAGAGAACACTGAGTAACAAACCAACCCTTTCGTGCATCCCATTAGTAGCCTCCATAGACCCTCTGAAACCCCTCCTGAACACGCTGCGACTAAGCCAGAAGACAACTGTCACCACCATTTCCACTCCAGTTGTTACACAGCAGGGCCACAGAAGTCAGAAACGTTTCCAGGAAAGCGTTCCAAAGCCAAGAGGGTGAGTGAGGATCGCGGAAAACGTTACTGCGCTCCCCAGGCACCAGAACGGACGCGGCCTCTTCTCCCCCACCTGTTGCTCCCCTCCATCCTCAGCCTCTCGCAAGCGAACCGGGGGGACGAGGCAGGCACCGAGAGCTCGGGCACCTCCGGGCCGCGCAGGGCCGCCCGGGGCAGGGCAGCACCCGGCCGCCATGTGCTCCGCGAACCGACTCCGCCACCGCAGCGAGCCTGGCAGTCCCGGCGGCCCGCAGCGGCCGGAGATGGCGGGGACCCCGCCGGCCACCGCCACGGAGCGCTCCCCCGCGACGGGCAGGAGCCCCGGGGACACGCCGGAGCCACGACCGCCGTCCCCGGGGGGCCTGGGGAAGGAGCGGGACGCGGGGAGGACACGGCAGCGGGGGTTCCCCGCGGGCGGCG
>VXBO01012372.1:83492-94455 GCA_013400135.1 Rhinoptilus africanus
AGCGAGCGGGTGGAAGTTACTGCCCTGCTCCGAGTGACACAGCAGCTGCAGGACTGTCCCCCCCCCAGCCCCGGCACTGCTGGTGCGAGCTCCTGGCCATCTTGAGCCCTCTCACCCTGGGCCGGTCGCGGTGTACGCGGGGCTCCGCCAGCCGCCTCGTGGGCGTCTGCGCCCAACTGGCTTTGCCAGGGCCCAGAGCCGGCTGGCCAGGCCTGCGCGCCCCACGGCTGGAGCAGGTGGCCAGACCCCCACCCACAGGACACGCCGTTCCCTGGGCAAGGCTCCCAGGGGAGGAGGGTTTAGTGCTGGGACAATGGGTCCCCCTACTCCCCTGACAGCCTGCCAGGCCGTGTGGGCAAGCCTCTGTCAGGAGGCACAGGGAGATTCCGTGCTCCCCAGGGAGGCTCCCAGAAACCGCGGCAAAATGCCCAGGTCCCAACACACCTCGGCTTCCCAGCTCTCATCCCACGGGTCCTGGAGCTGCACTTCTTCCTTCTCCATGTGTGCTGTAGCCATGCATCCCATGCCTGGGAAAGAGAATCATAGAACAGCGCAGGTTGGATGGCACCTCGAGCGGTCAAATGGTCCAGCCGTCTGTGGGACAGGGAGCCTAGATGAGTTTATCAAACCTCTCTGGTCTTGGGGGGAGGGCAGAGCTGGTTTCTCGTATCACTTGTGGAGCACCTTGAGTCCTTGCCTGTGCCAGTTCTGAGTGTCCGTCAGTCCTCCTGTACGGTTGCTCGAGTACTGCTGCTGGCTTTAGTACTTGGAGAGCTGGGGGCGGGTGGGTTGGGAGAGGGAGCTCAGCCTTGAGTCTCCCTACACCTGAAACCAGGCTTGACCTCTCGGGTGGGTGGCTCCAAGTGCCTCCTGTGCCCCACTGGATGCTCACCCTTTGGCCACCTTTCTAAAGCCTGTAGGACCATCGGGTTCAGGGGTTGGCTCTGTTTGGCTCCCTGACTGGCATGACGAGTCTGGGGCTGGCGGCGGCACAGACTGGCCAAGGTCAGGCATGGCACAGAGGAGCAGGAAGGAACTGGCATTGCCAGCGTGAGAAGACCCTGAGCAGGGCATTGAGACCTGGTCAGCTGGGCTTGCAGCTGAGCTTGAGCTAACCGAGCCTATGCAGGCACAGGCCACCCTTTTGGGGGTCTGCCCAGAACTGCCTGCAAGACAACCCCAAACTGCACCAAGCCCGCAGTGGGCCAGGGGGGCAGGAAGGCTGAAGGCAGGGGAAGCGTCTCTGCAGAGTTACCGTCTCTGTCGCGGTGCCCTGGGCCAGGCTTTGCACACACACGTGGGGTGCAGATGGTCCCTAACCAGAAAGGGGGATACTCAGCGTTGCAGTGACAGCCCGAGGGCTGCACCTCTCCTGCGAGGACGGAGAGGCTGGCAGCTCGGTCTGAGTGGGGCTGGACGGCTGCGGCATTTGCAATGCTGTGTTTGGGGTCTGGAAAACTAGTAGGTGCTCCAGCCATAGCTAGGGCCCTGTGCCCAGCCCTGGAAGGCACGTGGGGGCCCAACAGATGCTGCTGGATACCCAGATACCTGAGATTTTCCCCACTCTGCTCTGTAGGAAAACCGGAGCTGATGGATGCAGCATCCTGAGGGTGGGCACTGGGTTTTGGTGCAGGGGTGGGCTTCAGGGAAGAGAGGAGGAAGCGGCTCTATGAAGTTTCTCCTTCAGAAATTCAGACCCGGGAAAACTTCCCAGTGTGGCTAGGTCAGCTGTGTCCAGCTAAGGCAGAAGCTGCCACTGTGGGAGACAGGAGATGGCAAAGGCACCTACTGTCCCCTCCACGCTGTTGGGGGTGTTTGAAGCTCGTCTATTGATGCACATCTCTCTGCATATCGTGAGCTGGGTTGGTCCATGCCCTCCCTTGACCCTTTCCCCAGCACAGGGAAGGTTACTGTTATTCAGCAAAGGTCTTCGAGGGCAAGGGGTTCTGCTGGATGTTGAGACCCTCGAGCAGATCCACACCAAAGCTTCCTGCACCTGGTAGGAGCCCCAAATTCCCCAACTATCAAGGATCCCAGCATCTCTGAAGAGACTGGCACATCCCGACCTGAGCCCACCAGTGCATCTGCTAGCCACTGTGTGCATGCATGNCCCGGGGGGGGCCCCCGCAGCCCGAGGAGGGGAGGGCTGGAGCGGGGCGCTCCGGGGACCTGGGCCGGCAGCCGCGGCTCCAGGCTCCGCTGCTGCCCGGACGGCGGGTGTTGGACCGGGAGCAGCGAGCGGGTGGAAGTTNGCCAGGGCCCAGAGCCGGCTGGCCAGGCCCGCGCGCCCCACGGCTGGAGCAGGCGGCCGGACCCCCACCCACAGGACACGCCGTTCCCTGGGCAAGGCTCCCAGGGGAGGAGGGTTTAGTGCTGGGACAATGGGTCCCCCTACTCCCCTGACAGCCTGCCAGGCCGTGTGGGCAAGCCTCTGTCAGGAGGCACAGGGAGATTCCGTGCTCCCCAGGGAGGCTCCCAGAAACCGCGGCAAAATGCCCAGGTCCCAACACACCTCGGCTTCCCAGCTCTCATCCCACGGGTCCTGGAGCTGCACTTCTTCCTTCTCCATGTGTGCTGTAGCCATGCATCCCATGCCTGGGAAAGAGAATCATAGAACAGCGCAGGTTGGATGGCACCTCGAGCGGTCAAATGGTCCAGCCGTCTGTGGGACAGGGAGCCTAGATGAGTTTATCAAACCTCTCTGGTCTTGGGGGGAGGGCAGAGCTGGTTTCTCGTATCACTTGTGGAGCACCTTGAGTCCTTGCCTGTGCCAGTTCTGAGTGTCCGTCAGTCCTCCTGTACGGTTGCTCGAGTACTGCTGCTGGCTTTAGTACTTGGAGAGCTGGGGGCGGGTGGGTTGGGAGAGGGAGCTCAGCCTTGAGTCTCCCTACACCTGAAACCAGGCTTGACCTCTCGGGTGGGTGGCTCCAAGTGCCTCCTGTGCCCCACTGGATGCTCACCCTTTGGCCACCTTTCTAAAGCCTGTAGGACCATCGGGTTCAGGGGTTGGCTCTGTTTGGCTCCCTGACTGGCATGACGAGTCTGGGGCTGGCGGCGGCACAGACTGGCCAAGGTCAGGCATGGCACAGAGGAGCAGGAAGGAACTGGCATTGCCAGCGTGAGAAGACCCTGAGCAGGGCATTGAGACCTGGTCAGCTGGGCTTGCAGCTGAGCTTGAGCTAACCGAGCCTATGCAGGCACAGGCCACCCTTTTGGGGGTCTGCCCAGAACTGCCTGCAAGGCAACCCCAAACTGCACCAAGCCCGCAGTGGGCCAGGGGGGCAGGAAGGCTGAAGGCAGGGGAAGCGTCTCTGCAGAGTTACCGTCTCTGTCGCGGTGCCCTGGGCCAGGCTTTGCACACACACGTGGGGTGCAGATGGTCCCTAACCAGAAAGGGGGATACTCAGCGTTGCAGTGACAGCCCGAGGGCTGCACCTCTCCTGCGAGGACGGAGAGGCTGGCAGCTCGGTCTGAGTGGGGCTGGACGGCTGCGGCATTTGCAATGCTGTGTTTGGGGTCTGGAAAACTAGTAGGTGCTCCAGCCATAGCTAGGGCCCTGTGCCCAGCCCTGGAAGGCACGTGGGGGCCCAACAGATGCTGCTGGATACCCAGATACCTGAGATTTTCCCCACTCTGCTCTGTAGGAAAACCGGAGCTGATGGATGCAGCATCCTGAGGGTGGGCACTGGGTTTTGGTGCAGGGGTGGGCTGCAGGGAAGGGAAGAGGAAGCAGCTGTATGAAGTTTCTCCTTCAGAAATTCAGACCCGGGAAAACTTCCCAGTGTGGCTAGGTCAGCTGTGTCCAGCTAAGGCAGAAGCTGCCACTGTGGGAGACAGGAGATGGCAAAGGCACCTACTGTCCCCTCCACGCTGTTGGGGGTGTTTGAAGCTCGTCTATTGATGCACATCTCTCTGCATATCGTGAGCTGGGTTGGTCCATGCCCTCCCTTGACCCTTTCCCCAGCACAGGGAAGGTTACTGTTATTCAGCAAAGGTCTTCGAGGGCAAGGGGTTCTGCTGGATGTTGAGACCCTCGAGCAGATCCACACCAAAGCTTCCTGCACCTGGTAGGAGCCCCAAATTCCCCAACTATCAAGGATCCCAGCATCTCTGAAGAGACTGGCACATCCCGACCTGAGCCCACCAGTGCATCTGCTAGCCACTGTGTGCATGCATGAGCTCCCAGTAATGCCAGTGAGCGGACTTGTGAGGCCCTCCGGGCATCTGCTTGTAGCCAAGTCACTGGTTGCTTGGGGCAGAGGGTCCTCATCTCCCCCACCTTCCAGGGTCTTTTCTGTCACAAAGACAAGCACAATATCAGGAGCGGGTTGGGAGACAAAGGTCGCCAGGCGCCCGTGGCGGGAGGTGGTGGAACAGGCTCAGTACTGCGTTCCCCTCCTGGTGCTGGATCTGGCTGAGCTTCGAGAATCTCCCTGGAGCAGGGAAGTTTCCATCCGGGGGAGGGAGTCAGCGCGGACACCTTGTGACGTGCTGTTGTGTCAGCGCAGCCTGAGGAGAGGCGGGTGCTGAGCTCGGGCTTGAAGGGGGATTTACGGCTCGCTGTCCAGAATGTGTGACGGGTGGGCGGGTGGATGGGCTGGGAGACACGAAGGCCCTTCTTCCAGTGCAGTTGGGGGATGCTGTTAGTGACGTGCCGCAGCTCAGGACTCCGGCTGCAGTGCTGGAGGGGCTGGCCAGCCCGTAGTGCCCGGGGAATACCATTCTCCCCACCACTCCGACATGCTGTACAAGCCTGCACGCCCTTGCGCACCCACGCACCTGCGTATGCACCCACCCTCATGTACACACCTGTGCACGTGTTCACATGTGCACAGACACATGCACACCTACACATGCGCATACCCAGGTGTGACGTGGCTTTCATGAAAGGAAATTTGTGGTGTTGTCTTTCCTTCCTTTTACAGGCCACAGGGCCCGTTCTTGTCCGTCTGTACTGACACACTAGAAGCGGGAAGCCTTGAGTGTCGGGTAGTTGGTCAGAAGGGAGAGCAATCCAACCCCAGAGTGTCCCCCAGGAGCATGTATGTGCGTGCACACCCATGGACGTGTATACAGAGGGGCCTGTTGGCATGTGTGTGTCCCTACCTGTGTGCACAATTATCTGCCTCGCTGGTGTCTTGCCGCTGTGGTACTGGAGTCTCTCTGGCTGTGTGCCTCAGTTTCTCTGGATATCTTCTCCTGGCGTTTAGCCATCCCAGCAGTGTGACAAATAAAAAAGGTCCGTTGGATGGGTCCTTGGTGAGATCGAGGGGATTCTTCTACAGAAATCCTCAAAAGAACGCAGCGAAGGTGCCCACCCCATCCTTATGGCCCATCAAAACCCTTCAGAAGCTGCAGAATAACAAGGTGAACAGCTGATAAAATAGCTGCCTCAGAGTGGGAACAAGCAGCAAAAACACAGAGTCGGGTTTCAGCTCCGCAGCGTCCGGGTCTGAGGCAGGAGTGGGGTGGGGGGAATGTTTCCAGATGTGGTGCAACCCCACTGTCAAACTCCCGTCCCTGATCTAGGGGGAGCAAAGCCCTGTCTTTCCTGTGGCAGAGAACGTGGCTCTAAGTGATGGGGTTGCTGTGGGTATGGACAGAGCAGGAAAGCAGGCATCTGTGCCACCCACCTCCACCAGTGGCACATACTTTGGGAGAGATAAATGTGTCCCAGCAGGCAAGGGGTCGCTGGGGAATTTTGTGAACAGCCCTGGGGCACCACAACCACCACCTCTCAGGAGATGGAGAGGGTCTCCTGCCTCAAAGGAGGAGCAGCTTATGCTTTCTAAAGCCCCAAGTGCTCTACTTCCCTTGCCCCATGTCAAGAGACAGGCAGTACCACAGGTTAAAAAGGATTGCTGTTGCATATTTAATCCTTTAAAGACTGCTGAAGTCCCTGCCAGGTCCTGCACATCCTCCTGCTCCCATCTTCTGAGGACTCCTGCAGGATGGAGCTGTTGGGGTGGGAACAGGCTCTGTGTGAAGTACCCTGACTGCAGGGGGGGACAGATGACACCGCAGCCTGCTGCCTGCCATGTCCCACCTTCTCTCCCTCCGGACAGCAGGATTTCCTGCATTGCCACCCCTGTTCTGGAGGAGTCCCTCCATGTGCTGGGTTGGGGGTGATGCCTTGGTGCCATGGGAAGGAGCTGTGCCTGGCAGGGGCTCCTGCAGCCATGACTCAGAGCTGGGCTTTTATGGGTCCCACATGTTCAATTTTGCTGTTTCCCTCCAGCACTGGGAAGGAAGGGGGAAGCATAAAAATTCCTTATAGCAGCTGCTGCCATGTGTGCACCTCCCCTTACCCTCACCCCAAACCTTGTCCCCACCCAAACTCCAGGCCAATGAAGGTAGGGTTCAGGGAAGTGGCTTTATGTGAGCAATTCTGCAGGGGTAGTGTGTGCTGGGGTCCAAAGCAAACAACATGCAAGCCCTCGACAATTGCCTGCCTGCCCTGGGACCACCTATCAAGCACCACCACTCCTGCCCGGCTCGCCACGGCTTCCTGAGTGGCTCAGCTTGTGGTTGAGGGCTTGTGGTCCCTGCTTTACGGGGGGAACAGGCGCAGGGAGCGCGGAGCTGTGAGCCCTCCTCCTTGGGTTGTCTGTGCCCCGGGATGTGCTGGAGACTGGGCAGCCAGGGCTGCACCCCAGGCTGGCCTGCCTTCCCCTTTTCCCAAAGCACACGTGTGTTAGCGTGTGTAAACGTGTCTAGAGGCATGTCGGTGCATGGCTTAGTGGGTGTGGGTGCATGTGGGAGCGAGGGGCTGGGTTGTTTTGCCCCCTGCCGAGATGCGGCGCATGGGTGGTGGTGCACCGTGGCTTGTATGAGGCTGTGCTGCTGGAGGGGTGGGTGGGCTAGGGAAGGACCTCTGGTCCTTACTGGTGAGCAGTGCGAAGGGCAGAGAATTTTGGCATGGGTGGGGAATGAGGATGCGTTACGTTTTCTGAAGGTGGCAGCTGGGGCTGCAGAAGGGAGGGAGAACGCGTGGAGGATGTCCTGGATCTCTCCTGGCATGGATGTCTCTGCCCCTTTCCCTCTACACGTGTGTAAACTTCCTCTGGAGCTGGTTCTTCTCTGCCTCATCTTTTCCAGGCGAGGGACCACCTTGGAACGAGCTTGGCAACCCACACCAGCATGAGATCACGACCCTGAATTGTCCCCTTTCAGACCCCCTGAACCTGAAGCAATGTGCTTTGTGGCCGCTGCAGTCCTGGGCAGATTATCTGCCCCATGCAGGGGAGCCCGGGCTCACCCTAAAGGCCTGGCCTAACGGTGGGGTCAGACGCGTAGCGAGGCAGCTGAGCGGGAGGTCTGCGCATCAATTCTGCTGCAGGCAGCGATGAGAAAGTGTGTGGGGCCGGGGCAAGTGCCTCCCCGGCGCAAAGTGACCTGGCTCCAACTTGGTCCTGTGGCAGGGAGAAGGGGCTTCTTCCAGGGGGGGAATTTCACTGTCTTTGCCGCGCTGTCGGTGGCCTTTCCCCATCCGGGCGTGTGCCCGCTGTGGTGCCTGGGGCGGCCGTGCAAGCGACTTCGTAGCTGGGGAGGAGTGTGTTGACGCTGCTAGACCCCACCTGCCCCGCGAGGCAGCTCGGACGTATCCCCTCGATCCTGCATTGTCACTGGCGTGGGGGAGCGCTGGCTCCCTGGCAGCTCTCTCCCAGCCTTCCTCCTTGCCCCTACGTGCTGCAGCTCGGGCTGGCCCTCTGCCGCGTTCCTGTTCTGTGTCTGCGGCGCTGCCCTGGCTGCGGCTCCGCCTGAACCCCTGCCCCGGTGCGGGAAGGCAAATCTTAAGCCAGGTCAATGTTTTTCCTAAGGCCCTGTAGGGTTAAACCAATTGGGCATGTGGCTGACCTTGGGTCAAGACGGCGGAGGGGGCTGCAGGGGTGTCGGCGAGGCTCTGTGCCTGCGGTGGGCTGAGGGTTCGCCTGCCCCAGGGCTAGAGCCCCCCTCTCCTGAGGGGGAAGAGGGGGTACGCAGTGGTGGCCTTCTGAGGCGTCTCCCCACCCTGGCCCCTGCTGCACCCCTGGACCCAGCTCTGTGTTTGCCTCTTCTCCTTGCTCTGGCCTTCTCTTGCTCCCTCAGGATGGGTTTTGGGTGACCAGACCTGCGAACGGAGGGCGGCTCCCCCTTAGCTACTGGTGTCGCTCCCAATGTGCACATGGAGACATGCGCATACGCACGGTCCCCCCCCAGGGGGGCATGCACAAGCACACATGCAAGCATGCATGCATGCAGACACATACATCTGTGAGTACATACACACAGGCACCCCCCCAAAACATACTTGCACATAAACACAAATCCCTCTCCACACATGCAAACGCATATGGCCAAACTTGCGCGTTCACACACGGACGCTTCCAGGAACACAGATGCCCCCACGCATGCACACACAGAGCCCTCCCCCAGGCCCCCCACGCTGGGGGCTGTGCCGGGTGGGTTGATGGATTGTGCCACACACAGCTCAGCGCTGCTGGTCTATCGGCTGGGATCTCGGCCGCACGGGCTAATCCAGCCCTGACATCACATTCTTCCGCAGTGGGACTCCGGGGCGGTTAACCCTGCCGGGGCTGGGGCAGGAGATGACGGGGACAATGCCGAGGCGTAGACAGGGACACCCACCGCCCTTCTGTGCTGGGCTGGATGGCAGCCACCCTGCTGCCGCCCGCTGCTGCGGGCCGGCCGGCTCCGGGGCTGTGGGAGCTGGTCGGGAGCGGGAGCTGGGGGGTGGGCTGCCCTGTTGGGGGTGCGGTGGGGTGCAGCCCCCTCCTCCCCTGGCAGCCAGGTCTCCGCAGGGCGTGTGGTTCCCTTATCAGTGGAGGCTGCGTCTCCCTCCTTCCCGCTGCCCGCCACTGCCGGCATCCCCACTGTCCTCCTGCGGCACAGCTCGCTGCAGCTCCTTTCCCCCGCTGCCTTTTGCGCCTTCTCCTCTCTCTCCTCCCCCCCCCCAACTCCACGTTCCCCAGTGTCCTCAGGAAACTGGAGCCAGATGACAGATTTTAGATGTGTTTGCAGGAAATAAGAGGCAAGGAGCTGGGGGGGGAGGGGGATGGCCAGTCCTGACCCCCTCCTGTGCGGCGTTTCGGAGTCTGGAGCCAGCCCCGCTTCGACTGCTCCCGCCGCTGGCTGCGCTCCTTGTTTTCTTGGCAGAGAGGAGGAGGAATGTGTTTCAGTTTGAGTTTCTTGGCAGGAGGAGGCCGAGGGAAGATTCGCCTCAATCCCGGCTGCGCCTGGCTCTCAAATTTATGCCCATAGGCTGCGACTTGGGTGGGCCGCGGCGGTGTGCGGCAGGCGGGGGAGGCGAGCGCGGCGGTGGGGGGCCGCGGGGCCGTTCCCATTGGCTCCCCGCGTCCCCGGCCCCCTCCAGCTCCCCCTGCTCAGGGGGCCGCCAGGGTCCAGGGAGCCCCTGCGGACCCCAGGGGCTGGGGGGAGCATCCTGCAGCTGGGACCTGTGGGTCCTGGGCACTTTCTGCCATGCGTAGCCACCCCCCATGCTGGCGCTGAGCAGCGGGAAGGTGCGAGGTGGGGGGGGGCCGTGTCGTTGCTTTCGTGCCCACCTGGCACCCGCCTGCCCCCAGGCTGCCCCAGCGGGGGGACACAGCCCGTGCCGGGCTGGGTCTGGTGGCCAAACTGCTGCCCTCTGCCCGGGAAGGAGCCGCTGTTGCCCCTCCTGCTGCACCGAGAGGGCTGGGGAGGGGGGGTGATGGGGACCAGAGCCCCACTGAGCTGCCCCCAGTGCTGCGCGGTGGGTGCTGAGGGGGCACGGGGGGGACACCGCCCCAGGCAGGGAGATGGAGCACGCGGCTGGGGAGTCGTGAGAGGTGGGCAACCTGCCTTGTGCTACCGCCTGCATGTTCCCCACGTGTCCTGTGCTCTGTGTGCCCGCGTGTTCCCCACGCGTGTTCATGTAAACCTCTGCACGTGCGTGTCTTGTGTGCCTGTGTGCTATACGCATGCATACGCAACTTTGCCTGTGTTCCATTGGACACACGTGTTCTCTGGTGTGTGTGCGCACTGCTTGTTACACGGGTGCTGTGCACACGCGTGTGGGGATTGTGTGGCGGCCACTCTGCGGGGACACGTGCCTGTGCTCTGTGGACGTGTGCGTGCGTGGATGTGTGTGCAGGGATACGGCGGGCGGCGGGCACGGCGGGGGCTGGCACAGCTGCGCCCAGCAAAGTGAGCAGGGCTAACAGTGGGCGAGTAGAGGGGACATCACAAAGGCTGCGGCTGAGCTAACTCTTTTCCTGGAAGCAGTCGATGCCACGGAGATGCCCCATCTGCTCGGAACTCGGGGAGCTGTGGGCTGGTGGGAGCCAGCCGGGCCCAGGGCAGAGCCCGTCGCGCCGCGGCGGCTGTGGTCTGGATGGGCACAGCCCCGCTGCCCTGCGGGCCGGGGCGGCCGCGTGGGGTTACTGTGCCGCGTGTTAGCAACCTGCCTGCTCTTGTGTGGAGCAAGGAGCTGGTGGGCTGAGGCTGTGGGTCTGGGGGAGCTCCGGTGATGGTTCTCGGGAGGGGGAGACAGGGGGCTTTGGCTTTGCTGAGCTCCCACCCCCCCGTCATCTCCCAGCTGCACGTGCCTCCCCACATACGTGTGTTCATGCAAACGTGTGTGTGTGTGTGTGTCTGCNACAAGCTTTCAAAGGGGCAACTCATGCGGAAGAATTGCTGCCCCCCTCGGCCCCCCGTGCTCCAAACGCAACCCAGCACTTTCCCAGCGGGGTGAGGGGCTCCCACTCCCCCCGACCCCTTGTTTGGGGCGATTCCCTTGGTCTCTCAAAGGGGGAGGCTGAGGGGGCAGGAGACCTTGTTCCCAGCACCACCCACGTGTGTCCCTCTCTCCCTCTGTGTTTTTTTCTCCTTCCAGATCCTCTGTTCCTCATGTAAGCCCTCGGGGGTCTTGGGGCAGGACAGTGACCATGGGTGGGGATGGAGCTGGGCGCAGAGGCCGAAGGCA
>VXBO01012372.1:96924-106989 GCA_013400135.1 Rhinoptilus africanus
AGGCCCCGACCGGCCCCAGCCCCTCGGCGAGGAGCAGATGTGCCCCTGAGCCCGGCCGGGCCCCGCCGCGACATGTTCAACCCTCTCAGCGCCCCGGCCGCCGGCTGCGCCGAGCGCTGCTGCCTGCGCCCCCCGCACGGACCCGCTGCGCCCGCCCCGGGGCCGCAAGGTTGGTCGCAGCCCCCCCTTGTCCTGAGAGCGGGGCCCGCACACGGCTTCGGACGCAGTTTTGGGGTTCGGGGGTGCTCGGGGGTTTCCCCTCGCGCCACCCGCCCTGATGTGTCTTTGCGTCTTTCTCCTCCCCTCTGCCAGGACTCGATTTCCCCTTATGCCAGCAGTCAAACCTCATGAGCAGTCACCGCGGTTATGGGTTGGTGCCAGGAACCGAGCACCCAGGCGGGGGTGACGGTAAGTCTCCAGCCTTGGGGCAGGTGGGGGTTTAGGGGTCTCCTGGGGGTTGTGCTGTGTCAGGAGTGCAGGGGTGTGTGCCGAGGGGGCAGGCAGTGCTGGGGACGGTGGCGCCTGGCATGACGGAGGAGACTGCTGGGGCTTCAGGTGTCTTTCCTGGAATCCTGGTGCCTGTGTGAACAGGAGGATTCACCTTGGCTGTGGCCAAGGGGATCAGGCACTTTTCTTGGGATGATGTGAGCTGATGCAGGGAGTGCGCGTGTGTCAAGGGGTCCAGGTACACCCTAGGGACGTTGAGGACTGCCTAGGGAGGGGAGGACACTTCTGAGCTTTGCCACAGTTCAAAGCCAGCAACAAGGATAAATCGGGAGAGGAGTGGCTGGAGGGCAGCCCTGCAGAAAGGCACCTGGGGGGGCTTGTTGGCAGCAGGCTCGGTTGGAGCCAGCAGTGTGCCCTGGCAGCCAAGGGGGCAAACCGCATCCTGAAGTGCATCGAACGCGGCATAACCAGCCGGTCAAAAGGGGTGACTGTCCCGCTGTACTCGGCGTTGGTGCGGCCTCGCCTTGAGTACCACGTGCAGTTCTGGCCGCGCCATTTAAGAAGGATGTGAATGTCCGTGAATGCGTCCAGAGTAGAGCAACAAAGCAGGTGGAAAGGCTGGAAGGAACGGCCTGTGAGGAGCAGCTAAGGACTTTGGGTACATCTAGTTCAGAGAAAAGGAGGCTGAGGGATGACCACATTGCTCTCTCCAGCTTTCTGAGGAGGGGAAGTGGAGAGGAAGGTGCTGAGCTCTTCTCCCTGGTGTGCAGTGATAGGATGTGTGGGAAAGGTTCAAGGCTGTGCCAGGGGAGGTTTAGGCTGGACATTAGGAAGTGTTTCTTCACTGAGAGGGTGGTCAAACACTGGAACAGGCTTTCTAGAGAAGTGGCCGATGCACCAAGCTTGTGTCAGTGTTTAAGAGGCGTAAGAGGCATTTGGACAATGACCTTAATACCATGCTTGAAGTTTGGTCAACCTGAATTGGTCAGACAGGGGGACTAGATGGTCATTGTAGGTCACTTCCAACTGAAACCTATTCTAACCTATTCTATTCTATTCTATTCTATTCTATTCTATTCTATTCTATTCTATTCTATTCTATTCTATTCTATTCTATTCTATTCTATTCTATTCTATTCTATTCTATTCTATTCTATTCTATTCTATTCTATTCTATTCTATTCTATTCTATTCTATTCTATTCTATTCTATTCTATTCTATTCTATTCTATTCTATTCTATTCTATTCTATTCTATTCTATTCTATTCTATTCTATTCTATTCTATTCTATTCTATTCTATTCTATTCTATTCTATTCTATTCTATTCTATTCTATTCTATTCTATTCTATTCTATTCTATTCTATTCTATTCTATTCTATTCTATTCTATTCTATTCTATTCTATTCTATTCTATTCTATTCTATTCTATTCTATTCTATTCTATTCTATTCTATTCTATTCTATTCTATTCTATTCTATTCTATTCTATTCTATTCTATTCTATTCTATTCTATTCTATTCTATTCTATTCTATTCTATTCTATTCTATTCTATTCTATTCTATTCTATTCTATTCTATTCTATTCTATTCTATTCTATTCTATTCTATTCTATTCTATTCTATTCTATTCTATTCTATTCTATTCTATTCTATTCTATTCTATTCTATTCTATTCTATTCTATTCTATTCTATTCTATTCTAAATCAGAAGCAAGCTGGCACACTCAGGGCACTCCTCCAGGCTCCAAAGCACCAGGCTTGTGTCCTTGGGGGTTTCTTCAGCCTCCTAGGACCCATGCTGAGAGGAGTGCCCCCCGCTCTCTCCTGCCATCCCAGGCTCACGGTTCTCAACGCCCCGTGGTGCAGGCAAACTGGGCAAGAAGCGGGCCCTGTCCATCTCACCCCTGTCAGACTCTAGCATTGACCTGCAGACGGTAATCCGCACCTCACCCAACTCCCTCGTTGCATTCATCAACTCCCGCTGCGCCTCTGCCAGTGGCTCCTATGGCCACCTCTCCATCAGCACCATCAGGTGGGCACCAGACTTCAGCCCCCCTGGCATGCATGCAGCCTGTCAGTCCGGGAGCCTGAATTCCCAACTTGGGGAGTGCCTGGGGTGAGGGCTAGGGAAGGTGGGAGCAGAGTGGGACGGTGGGCTAGGGAAGGAGTGGCTGGGAGTTCAGACACTGGGATCCTTGGCTCAGAAGACCTAAATTTTTGTCCTCTGATGGTGTCATCTGCTCGTCCTTCTTGCTCTTTGCAGTCCATCCCTGGGGTACCAGAGTCCACCGCGTCAGCAGAAGGGCCAAGGCCACCTGTACAGCCACACTCCCCCCCCTCCGCCATGTAGCTCCCACGAACACCTATCCGCCCGCCCCGGGCTCCTGCACCATGCCCCAGCTCGCGGGACCCTCAAACACTGCCAGGTAAGGGGGCCTTGCATCCATAAAAGCGGTGGGTCCCATGTAAGCAGTGCTCCAGTAGGCATCTCCGTGCTGACTGCGTTCCACTTACCCCCTGCACTGGTAGCAGCTAAAGTTGGAGTGGAGCCTGAGCAGCCCTCTGACTGTCAGATACCCAGAGGAGAGATCCGAGTGTGACATCTCCAGTCCAGCTTCCACAGGCACCCAGGTATGCTCCAGGCCTTGAGATGCCCCCCACTTCCCCAGGGCTGTGTGCTCCTCCCTGGAACCACTGCCTGTGACAGAGAGCACCGTGGGTCGTACCTGGGAGCGCTCATCTGGCTGTGTGCCCCCAGGACCCCTTGCTGGGGATGCTGGATGTTCGTGAAGATCTGGAGAAGGAAGATGGGAAACCCGAGTCTGAGACTGTGTATGAAACCAATTGCTACTGGGACGGCTGTGCCAAGGAGTTCGATACGCAGGAGCAGCTGGTGCATGTGAGTTGGGTCCTGCCTGGGTACACCCAGTCCCAGAACCTGCCCTCTGGCTGCTACCTGACATCCCCCTGTGTTGACCCACGACTCCTACTCTGTCCTGTGCTGGCCCCCTGCTCTGCCCCCACCACGAACTCACCGCACAGATGCAGAATGTTGGAAACTGCCCCTAGGAAGGGAGGGACATGCATCCTCTGCTCTTTATAGACAAGTTCTTCGTGACCGTTCCATACCATGTCCCTATGGGGAACATCCAGTCTGGCTTCCTCACCCCTGGGGCAGCTCTCCTGAACCACTCGTGCATCCAGACTTCTTCCTTTGCACCGTGTCTCCCTCCAGACACTCAAAGTCTCCTATATCCCCTTGACCACCCCTCAGACCACCTTCATGTCTATGTCTTCTCTTGGTCCTCCCAGAATAGCCCTCAGCCATCTCCTGTATCCCCTGCCTCCTTCACACAACATCTGACCACTCTGTTTTCCCCTAACTTCTGGTGTCTCCACCTGCTATTCCAGTCCTAGTGTGTCCATTTCTCCCATGATATTTTCTTAAGACACCTGTATCTCCCTGACCCTTGGCGCCTTCCCCAGTGCCACTAGTGATGCCCCTCTCTCCTCAGCACATCAACAATGAGCATATCCATGGGGAGAAGAAGGAGTTTGTGTGCCACTGGGCAGCCTGTTCCCGGGAGCAGAGGCCATTCAAGGCTCAGTACATGTTGGTGGTGCACATGCGACGTCACACAGGCGAGAAACCTCACAAATGCACGGTGAGCTGGCATGAGCTTTTGCAAAACCTCGGCTAAGCTGCCGTGCCTTGCACCGGGCAGAGCTCAGGGCAGGGTGGGAGCTGGCCTGCCTGGTATATGGCCTTGAGGGAGACGTGGTGGGGAAAAGGAGGTGGGACAGACAGGGTGGTCAGGAGCATGGTAGTGCACGACAGAGGGGGGTTCATGCGGGGGAGGCCACAGCCCGTGTGATCAGTGGCGCGGCAGAGATGCGCATGGGGTAAAGACTTAGGTAGTGGGCTGGATACAGCCCGGCCTGTGGGCAGTGCACGGAGAGGTGGCATGGCACAGGCCAGAAGGATAAGGCCAGCGCAGTGGTGTGAGGACACCCACCTGAAGGAGGGCAGGTATATTGTGCGTTGGCTGGGAGGTGGGATACTTGTCCGTGGAGAAATGTGCCATGGGTGTGGAGTGTGGGGGGTGGTGTGGTACAGGGTCTGTTGAAGGTGTGTGGCGTGTTTCACCCTGCTTGCCTGCGCAGTTCGAGGGCTGTAACAAAGCCTACTCACGCCTGGAGAACCTCAAGACGCATCTACGCTCACACACGGGTGAAAAACCCTATGTGTGTGAACATGAGGGTTGCAACAAGGCCTTCTCCAATGCTTCTGACCGGGCCAAGCATCAAAACCGCACTCACTCCAATGAGGTACCGTCCTGTCTGGGGCTCTTTGCACCCCTTTGGGTTCCCCGTACGCCTCCTGATTAGTCACATACTCTGTAAACTCCCTGCATCCTGTTTTTGGTTTTTTCCCCTGTGTGCCCCAATTCCCTCCTTGCCTGCTCTAATAAAGTATGGCCCCCTGCTCCCTTCTTCGGTCACCTGCGTTCCCACCGGTGTCCCTTTACCCCCTGCCCCACTCCTGTGAAGCACCATCCCTAATTCCTCTTCTGGCTCCCTGTCCAGGGCCCTGCTGTAGCACCTCACGGGCCCCCTTCCAAGGGGACTCAGCTTTTTTGATCCCTTCCCACCCTCGGTTCCCTCAGTTCACGGGCTGACTTGAGAGGGAAGGGAGGGGGATTCATTTCATGCCCAGCTGGTACTTTGTGGGGAGGGGTCTCTAGTCGGAGCTAGCACCCTCCCTCCACCGTGCCTACCTTTTTTTCCTTGGCAGAAGCCCTACGTGTGCAAGATTCCAGGCTGCACCAAGCGCTACACAGACCCCAGTTCCCTGCGCAAACATGTGAAGACGGTGCATGGTCCTGATGCCCATGTCACCAAGAAGCACCGAGGGGATGTTGTGCCAGGCCGTGTACTTCCCACCCCCAGTGGCCCCCCGGACATGAAGCAAGAGAAAGACACAAATGGCCCCACGGAGGCCAGGAAGGATGACAGCAAACTCTTGGTGCCTGACTTGGCCTTGGTAAGGAGCCGGGGGTGCGATGATGGAGGGAAGCTGGGCCAGACCTGTCGGAGGGGTCAGTTTGCAGGGTGGAGGAGTCATCTCCACATCTGGCAGGGTGTGGGCTCACAGGTTGCATTAAGTGTGTAGTGGATATCTGACCCCCTTTTCCTTGGTGAACGTTTTGGGTGCCTCCTAGAAGCCGCAGCCCAGCCCAGGCGGGCAGTCTTCCTGCAGCAGCGACCACTCTCCGCTCGGCAGCACCACCAACAACGACAGCGGAGTGGAGATGGCGGGCAACGCAGGGGGGAGCTACGAGGACCTGTCCACACTGGAGGATGTGGTGCCCGGTGAGCCCATGGGTACCTCAGGGCTCATGGCCCTCCACAAGCTAGAAAATCTTCGGATTGACAAACTGAAGCAGATGAGGAAGCCATCAGCTACCAACAGCCTGAATTTGCCAGCCATCCCTGGAGCCGGTGAGTCTGTGGTTCCTTCCCACCCGAATGCAGGGCCAGTCCTGCATGGGCTGGGCGCTGCGTTGAGAGAGGTCTGGTTTGCAGCCAGAGAGGTTTCCCCATCTTCCTTTCAGTCGTGATGGACCCCTGTGTCTGCGCCGTGCCCCATCTTTGGACTCGATGATCTTAAAGGTCTTTTCGAACCTAAATGATTCTAAATTATCTTCTGCCCCCTCTTTGTTGCCACCAGTTGAATCTCCTTCCTGTCCTGCCGGCACTAACCACAGAAGAGGCCACATCTTGGTACTGGAGGTGGCTGCCCTGTTCCTCCTTTGACCGCTGGTGCCATGCTGTTGTGTCCCAAGTGCCCTGGTGTAACTCCTCCTTTTCTTTCCTCAGGCCTGCCTGGGGAGGTACCCGGGGTCTGCGTGGCACCGCCGGCTGCTTCGCACCGGCGCATCGCAGAGCTGTCAGCAGCAGAGATGGGCATGCCGCTGAACGAGCGCCGCAGCAGCGCCACCAGTACCGTAAGCTCAGCCTACACCGTGAGCCGGCGCTCGTCCCTGGTGTCCCCGTACCTGCCTGGGCCATGTCCGGGCGGCGAGGCAGGGGCGCTGCCCGGCGGGGCAGGCCTGGCAGACGGCTATGACCCCATCTCTCCAGACGCGTCACGACGCTCCAGCGATGCCAGCCACTGCGGAGGGCTGCCGGGAGTGGGCAGCCTTACCCTGGCCCAGCGCTACCGTCTCAAAGCCAAATATGCCGCAGCCACAGGTGGCCCCCCTCCAACCCCACTGCCCAGCAGGGAGCGGGTGGGCTTGGGTGGCCCCAGCAGCTTGCCTGGGGACTACCTTGGGCCAGCTGAACCCTGCTACCTTGCAAACGGTTTGCTGCGAAGGCACAGTTCCAATGACTACCCTGGCTACGCAGGCAGTGTTCCCCCTCACCTGGTGCCTCGGAACGGTGTGCGTCGGGCCAGCGACCCTGCCCGGACCACGGCCAACCCTCATGCTGTGCCCAAGGTGCATCGTTTTAAGAGTATGGGTAACGTGAATGTGCCAGGAGTGGGCAGAACTGCTCTGCAGCCCTTGGGTGGTTCTGATGCCAACCTTCAGCGCCATGTCTTCTCCCCACGCCCGCCCAGCATCAGCGAAAATGTGTTCCTGGAGAGTGTGAGCATAGAGGGCCCTGGCCCAGAGTCTGGCTTGCTAGAGGTGGACCAGTACTTGAACTACCCCGAGGAAAGCTTCCCATGCCAGGGGACAGGTGTGGAGCTCCAGTGCGAAGGCCTCTATGGCAGCACTCACCGGACCACGGGAGGTATGCAGCTGAACCCAGGGCACGGGGACATGGAAGAGGGGTTGCTGCAGTCCGAGTTCTCCCTGCCTCAGTGCCAGATGAACCAGCACTTCACAAGTATGCATGCTGGCAACAGGACCATGCCAGCTACTTGGGATGAACCTCTCCAAGGCAATCTGGAAACGCGTTCTGGGCAGTCAGGTGTCAGTGCCTCTGCTGCTGCCATGTCTGGGCCACACTCTCACCATCAAAGTACCGAGTACTCAGTGCCCAGTTCCTGTGGGCAGCAACCCAAACTTGTGAGCTCATGCCAGGACAGTGGATTTTCTGGGAGGCACCGGCTTAACCGACTACAGATCAAATCTGAGCAGCGTTACCCAGCACCTGCCCCAGCACTTGCTCCCTGCCAGAACGCTAAGCTTGCCGGGCCCGTGCAGCCTCCCGCATCATTTGGCCAAGCCATGAGTGTAGGGCCTGGTGGTTACCAGTCTGAGGGACAGGCACCCGTCGGTTACATGGGCATGTTGAGCCCGGGGGGTAGAAGAGCCCAGACCCCCACCACGCAGACCAAAGAAGTGATGGTCCGTAGCTACGTGCAGGCCCAGCAGGCTCTGATGTGGGGGGACCAGCTAGCGTCCAAAGGAGGGGAGGCCGGCATGGGGCTGGGCGGTGAGCCTGGGCAGTGCCAAGCCGTGCAAGCACCGCTGTACCTCAGCCCCAAGTACTCTGGTTACCAAACCAAACCGGATCACCTGCAGGGTCTGGCAGAGACCCCACACTTCCTAAACGCCCCCGGCTTCAACCCAGAGATGGTGCCGCACCCTCCTGGTGGCCCTAAACCGCCTGGGCACCAAAACAGTCTGAACTATGTGGGCAACCTGCCTCCGCCAAGTCATTCCTACGAGGGAGCAGAAGCCAGCTCCCGGCGTGTACTTCGCTTGCCCCCTGCCCGCCCCACCCCTGAGGGGGCCGGTAGCGCCCTGCAGTATTACCCTGGCCAGGGCACACATCTGCAGGTGGGCAAAGGTGGGCATAAGCTGCTGGGCCAAACGGCAACAAGCTGTGGGGGTCCCGGGCATTATGGTGGGAGCTCGGAAGGACTCAAAGGCAGTTCATATTACTACCCAGATTCAGGGGAGCAGGTGGCCAACAGCCTGGACTCCCTGGACCTGGAGAATACGCACCTTGACTTTGCTGCCATTGTGGAAGATGCAGAGACGGCTGCGCTGCCCGGGCCCCCGAGCCCGGGGGGGGCCCTCCTGCTGCCGGCGTCTGGCGGTGCCAACATGGCTGTGGGCGACATGAGCTCCATGTTGAGCACTCTGGCGGGGGAGAGCCATTTCCTCAACTCCCTGTGCTAACTGGGAGGTACTGGCCATCCGGTGGGCATGTCTGCAACCCGGGGCAGGGGAGGGAGTGCAGACCACATGTGGGCAGAGGCTGAAATCCCTTCTCGCGTGCAGATTTATGCCTGCGGACAGAAGGGGGATAAGGCAGGAGAAACACCCCTGGAGTCTCCCCTGTGCCAGTTTGTCAGTGTCGGGCTCTTTCGGGGAAGGAATGTTCTGGGGTCCCAGACCCAGATGCAACCCTGATCAGGCACTTCAGGTCACCCCCTTGCTGGGGGGAACTTCTTTTAATGAGCCCTTTCATTCCGGTGCCTGGAAGCTTTCCCCCTCCCCTGGCCCCATGGACAAGGTGGCCCTGCGCAGTCTTCATGCCGAAACCAAAGAGTTCCACCCTCCCCAACCCCATGGGCAGGCCCCATCCCAGTGTTCCCACTGTTCTCGTGTCATCATCCACCGCCCCCTGACAGCCTAGTCTTTGACGTGACTGCAATCACTCCTTGCTTGGCAAGTCCTCCCCCCACGGTCGGTCAGAAAGGGGAGGCAGTTCACCACAGGGATGGTGGTGGGGGGGCTTGGGGTGCTTGGCACTGCCTGTGTCGCTCTGTACATAGTGTGCGTATGTGTATGTCTCTCCTGCGGGCGTTAGCCCAGCCTTTCTTTTATTTGAAAGAGACAGCAGTGCCTCTCCTCCCCATTAAACCTGTTCTCAGGGGGAGAGTGAGCTCGGTGCTTTTTTACCCCTACAGACGGGCTCCAAGCTGGACCCCTGTGCGGTGCACGGCCCTCCCTGCCCGCTCGCTCTTTCCCTCGTCTGGGACCAAGACCCGCTTGTGCCCCGTAGAAACACTCCCCCCCACCTTTTTTGGACCAGGACCAGCCGGAGCACGGGAACCACGCGTGGATTCCCGCTGCGGGTGTGGGGGGGGAAAGGGCAGAGCTGCCCCGTGAACAGCAGCAGCAGCAGAGCGAGAGCCACGCACGCTTGGAGGCTTAGTCTCAAGGTCCGGCTCAGCCCCTCTCGGGCTCTGTCTGGATCTGAGACTTTTCCTTCAGACCATCTTGGCACCTCTGGGAGCTACTCTCAGCTCTTCCTTAGGCATTGGGGTGCCTCCTTGGCACTGTAGGGCTGTTCTGAGGGCTGGGGACTCTTTGTAGGGTCTCTGGGACTGTCTAGGTGTGTTTGGGGCTGCTCCGGGGCTTTTCTGGGGTCTGGGGGTAGCCTTTTGATGGCTCTTGAGGTGCTATGTGTTTTCCAGTGTTCTTTCTGAGGGGTGCCTGCGGGGTGGGCGGGCTTCCCAAGACCCCTAAGGGCCCACTCGGTGTCCTCAGGGCAGCACTCATCACTTCAAATCTATAAATCGGGTGGGTTAGGCCATCCTGGTGTTTCTGGGGGTGCTCCAGGGATCTTTCCAGGCTGTTAGCATATTGCTGGGGCTGTTCTCCGGGCCTCTGAGGAGACGGCTTTGTGCTGCTTGAGCTGCTGCT
>VXBO01012372.1:110475-132997 GCA_013400135.1 Rhinoptilus africanus
CCTTCCAGGACTCCTGCCCACCCCCCCACCCCCCTCGCATCCCCCTTCTTGCAGCATGTCGTGCCCATTTGCAGGATCTTGTAGTTTTAACTTACATTTAACTACATTTCACGCTCCTTGCCCACGTATGCACGTGTCCCCGGGGTGAGCGAGGGACCCACTCCTTCGCTCCAGAAGCCATCCGAAGGTCTGATCATGCCCCAGAGCCTTCTGCTGCCCCTGTCAAGGATTCTGGGATGCCCCACTGGTGCTGCCGTGCCCAGGCACGTGGCGTGGAGGGAACAATTTGTGGAAAACACGGTGTGAAACGCTGGCAGTTTGCGCGACGTGGCCGGGCAGGATGCGGCGGGGATCAGCCTTCCAGAGCGGGTCACCTCTGTCGGGTTATCCAGGTGAGCGATCCACCCTGCGGTCTCCCGGCCGGCGCCCCCGGTGCGGCCCCGCACCACCTCTGCCCCCTCCGCCACGTTCGTACACGCCTCCCGCGGCGCTTTCCCGCGCTCGCTGCTGCCGCCCGACCCCAGAGATCGGCAGCCGGAGGGCTCCAGCGAGCTCCGCGCCACCGGGAGCGGCCTCTGTGCCGGCCCCGAGGGCGGCCATCAGCGCTCCGGCCCCGGCGGCGCTCTCAGAAGCGCATCTCCATGGCCCCACGGTCCTCCAGGACACCGGAAGTGCCTCTCAGTCCTCCGGAAGCTCATCTCTATGGCACGCTAGTCCTCCGAAGGCACTTCTCAGTCCTCCGCAATCGATCTCTATGGCTCAGCGCTCCTCCAGCCTGCCAGAAGCGCTCGTCAGTCTCCCGCCCCCGGCGCCTTGCCGGACCTGCCGACGGCGGGCCCTGAAAATACCGGAAGGTTACAAAAAAACCCCGAAGCGGCCACCGGGGAAATCGCCACAAGAAGCCGACAGAACTTGAAGACAAGCGGCGAGAGAATCACCAGAGGCGAGCGGGAGCGCTCAAAAAGGGAAATAAACGGGTGGGAAACGGAGCTGCCGCGGCTGCGGCCGCCATTACAGCGGGGAGGGTCCTGGGCCCCGCCCCTTTCCCGGGGGATTGTGGGAAGGGCGGTGGGCGTGTCCCAGGGCGGTGGGCGGGTCCCGGAGGACAGGAGGCGGGCTCCGGGGGCGGGCCCCGCGGCGGTGGGCGGGGCCCGGGGTATATAAGCCACGGCCGCCGCCGTAGACGCTGCTTCTGCCGTGGGCGGTCGCCGGGGCTGGGCCTCGGCGGGGCCTTCCGTTAACTACGTCCTCGGGGCCGGCTCAGCCCTTCGGGCGGGCGCGTTTTGGCATTTAGAAAAGCGGAGGTTTAGAGGTAAAAGGTTTGAGGTAAGAAGTTTGGGGTA
The DNA here is from genome assembly GCA_013400135.1 of Rhinoptilus africanus. NCBI lineage: Eukaryota > Metazoa > Chordata > Aves > Charadriiformes > Glareolidae > Rhinoptilus > Rhinoptilus africanus. The sequence goes on from VXBO01012372.1 coordinate 111,819, forward strand.
AGACCTTCAGGACCAGTTAACGTCCAGCAGCCTGGAGGGTTGGAAGCCACCTTGCGTGCTGCTCTTTTTGTTTTTTTTTTTTTTCTTTTCAGGTCAGTAGTTTTGTAATGAGTGTTCAGGGGTGCCCAGACAGTTTATTAGTACGCTTTTCTTTATTCCAGGAGCACTGCATTTTCCTAGAATTCCTGATTTTATTGAAGATGGAACTGTGTTTCTTTTACCAGCTTTGCTGGTATGTTGTATAAGTTGCTGATACCGTTTCTCTTCATTGTCTGGATGATAGCAGGGGTTAGGGTGAGCATCTTGTATGCATCTGTATACGGCATTTTAGCATTTCCCAAGAAAGCAGCAGGGACGGAAGGCGTAGTGTTGTTCAGGGCATGGGATGGCTCCTTACCTTTTCCCCATCGCCCACAGAGTACCACGGTGTCCCCGCAGCTTTTGCAGCTTGCGGCAGGGCCCTTGTAGATTGTGTCAAGGCACCACTTATTTTATGAGTCTGTAGCAGGGCCCAGAGTCTGTGAGAAGACAGAAGGTAAGCGGCACCCACAAAATGCTGGGCACGACTTGGAGGAGCAGCCCCTGAGGAGCGGCCGACGCAGGGCGTTCAGCGTCGCAAATACAGGATGGGAGCTGTTGGGAAGCAGTGGGGTTTCCTCCTTGACAGTTGAGGAGAAAAGAAGGGGTTTCTAAAGTCTGGGAACTGGGGGATGGCTAGGAAAGGGAGGCAGGTTCATCAGTCTTTGCATTTGAATTTGAGCGTCGATGAGGTCCAGTCTGTTCTACTCTCTTTTAGGTGAGCTGGGTAGTGTTGAGGAGCACCGGACTGGTGATTTCACACAAGCACAATGGTGATTTTGGGTTTGTTGGTGTCTTAGGTCCCATAAATAATGATTGCTGCAGCCTCTGACTCTGGAATTGGTGTGGAGCAGGAGCAGGTGAGTGGACTCTCACAGCACTTCTGAGGATGAGGGTGTTAGGGAAGAGGTTGGCATCTACTGTCAGGATGCACCCTCCTGTGGGATGAGCTGCACGCCTGGTCACCGTCCTCCTCCTCGCTGGCTGGAGTTTCCCCCCCAGTTTTCACATGTTGGGTGGCGCAGCTGCGGTTTTCAGTGCCCAATATGAATTTAGAGTCTGGTTGGAGCCGGGGGGGGTGGGGAAGGATGAGCCACAGCTGGGTACCGAAGAGCATCCTTGGGCTGAGCTTGGCTACCCGGGCTTCCCTGCTGCAAAGGCACGGGACTGAGTTCAAGGCAACCATGAAATGCAGCATATTTAAGGCTTCTGCTTCTTAAATTAAAAAGAAAAAAAAAAAAGGAAGTGTTTGGGGTTTTTTTTTGATTCTGGTTTCCTGAGTGTGGTTGGGGATGGCTGAGGGGCTTGGGCGCTGCTTGGCCCCTAGGTGAAGGACCAGATTTGGTGGGAGTCCGTCGGGTTGCAGGGAACCATCGCTGGGTGCTTCGCTCGCGCCGTCAGGCACATACCGGAGGCTGGGTTTTTAATCAGCCGGTCCTGCCGAAAAATAAAGACGGCACCAGCTCAGCGATGCCGGCGGGAGGAGGAAAGGATGTGACTGAGGAGAAGTAGCAGAGGAGCATCATCATGGGGGGCGGAGGGGGGGTGATGCCACCATGCCCTTGGGTGACTCTCCCGGGGTGGAGATACATCTCCTCACCTGTGTCAGGTCCCACTCCTCGCTGGCCGGCACCCGCCCGGGCTTCCCCCGGTACTGGCAGTTGCCCAGTTCGGCTGAGCCTGAGCCCGCCCGCAGGCAGAGCTCCTTCCCGATGTTGTGCCGCAGCTCCCGCTGGGTCGTGTACTCAAAATACTGGGGGTGGGTGAGGCAAGAGCAGAGAGGGTCCGTCAGGCTGCTGCACCCTGAGAAAGCCACCCCCGGGGGAAAACCGGGGGTTCTGCAGGACGGGGAGCCACTGGGGGTTGATGGGTGCCCACCTGGTTGCCCCCCATCCCATGGCAGGGGTACATGATGAGTGGTTTCCCACCGTGGTTGTTCTCACCAACGTCCAGGCAGCTCTTGGTGCCCTCGTTTTTTATCTGCAGTGGGGGGAAAAATGAGCAGGGGGGTTAATTGGGCTCCAAGGGCCTGGGGAAGGGATCCGCCTTGCATTTGGGCTTTGTGGGGCACTTAATTATCACTGTACAAACATGATCCCGGTACTAGGAGCTGTGTCCGGGTCCCCTTGTCCTTTCCAGGAGGCAAGGAACGCCCGTGCCAACGCCTCCGTCCCACCGAGTCAAAGGTGAGAGCTTCCGGGGATGCGGTTTCAGGAAACAAAGGTGAATTAAAACCCGGCTGGGAGCCAGCACCCGGCCCTTGCCGCATCCAGCGGCTGCTTCCACCTCGCCCTGGCTGAGAAGGGCCGGACTTGGACCCCCAAAACCCAGCTTGGAGGAAAAGGGCTATTTATTTTTTTTGGCAGCTCCATCATGAGGGATGGAGCCGATGCTTCGCGTCCTGCCTAGCCCCAGCTCGGTTTTTCAAGTCCAGCCTGTGCGTGCCAACGCTGGCACAGGGCTCCTGGAAGCTTTCAGCTCTTTCGCCCGATTTCACCCAGCGCCATGTCCCCGCGGGTCCCCCACCCAACTCACCCCAAACCAGCTCTGCTGGATTCCAGCTCTTTCGCTGTCAGGCAGAGCCCCAACCGGCCCTGCCAGCCCATGATGGACGCGGCTGCACCACAACCCTCCTCCAGCACGAAGGTTTAAATGCAAAAACCCCAAACCCAGCCTTTTGGGGACTTCACTGCCATGGCTCTAGCCAAAGACTGAGCCTGGGCACCCCTGTACTTACTGCTCCGTAGAAGGTCGGAGTCAGGTCGGGGACGAACATCTCCGGGTAGACGGTCTGGAGGTACCAGGTGAAGTTCTTGCAGTGGAGCTGCTCCCTCAGCTTGCGCCGGTCTGTAATGTCACCATACGTCTTCTATCGACAAAGTCACGTAAGAAAATTAAACTAACCTCCGAAGCCAGCAAGGAGAAAACAGAAAAACCCCTCCCGAGCCCGGGCTCAGAGCTGAGGGGTCCCTCTTGGCTTTGTCATCATCTGTCACCAGGACCCAGACTGGTGGAGGGGTCTTGCAAGACATTCCCGGTCCCTGGCAGGTACCGTCAGCCTCCGGCCACTCACAGAGAGGGCTGGGACACTTTGCCATCAATGTTTTGGTGTGAAAATTTTTTTAAAAATTAAAAAAAAAAATTTCAATTTTTTTTTCTACTAGAAAATGTTATGGCCAAATAGAAGAAAATAGCTTTTTGGCTACATCTTTCCACCTGCATCTGCTTTCCCACCTCCAGGCTGAGCCCACCTCCTCCCTCTGCTCAGGCTTGAGCTCCCAGCAGGATCAGGCCCCCCCCGGCAGAGCCAGGAGCCCTCTGGCGTGGCTGGTACCTCTCTGGCCATCTGTGCAGCTTGCTGGTTCCTCCGGTAGAAGATCTCCTTGTAGTCGTCCATCCAGACCTCAGCCAGGCGGACCTGATTCCTGGAAATGACCTGGGTGCCCTTGGGGAAGGTGTGGGGGCTCTTGGAGCGGAAGACATGACCCACCACGGAGCAAGGGATGATCTCAACTTGTCCCCCGCACTGCCAGACCTACGGGGAGGCAACGCCTGAGACACGGGGGGGTCCAACCCGGCCCTGTGCCCCCCAACAAGGAGCGTCTCTGAACATGCCCTTTGAAGAAGACCCATCCTTACCCTGAAGGACATCTCCACGTTCTCACCCCCCCAGATCTCCATCTGATCATCGTAGGAGCCGATGTGCTCGAAGTAGGACCTGGAGATGGCGAAGAGGCCACCAGCGAAGGTCGGGGACCTACAGGGGAGGGAGAAAGGAGACAAAAGCAGAGTTAAAATAAAAATAGAAAAGCAGAAGTCTGAGTTTGGGCACATCGTGGACCTCACGGTGGGTGTGAGCACTCGGCAGCTGTGTCCCCCCCATCTCCCTGCCCCATCCAGCTGTGCCCCAGGTGTGGTGGCTTTGGCGGAGGGGCCAGAGGGCTGCCAGGAGGGGACGGAGGCGGCGGTGGCAGCATGACACTGAGGGGCCTCGCCGCCAGCTCTCGCCTCAAAGCAAAAGGGGGATATTGTTACTGAAAACCTATCGCCGAAAAGAAGGGGGGAGATTAGAGCGCAGCGGCTGGCGCCCCATTCACTCCTCCGGCTTCTCTAATCTTTTCCATCTGATCTTTAGAAGAGGCTGGAACAGAAACTTGCTTTTATTCAGGAAAAATAGAAAAGAAAAAAAAAAAGATACTCTGAGCTGGTGCGTTCCTGCCGAGCGGAGATGAGACGCTGCCAGGAGCCAAACCGCCGGCTCGTGGTAAAAGGGACCTTTATTGGGATGGGGACGTCTCCCGGGTGACCTCCGCACAAAGCCAGCCCGGCCGCCGGCCAGGGGATGGGATGTGGATGGGGCCAGGCAGGGTGTCCAGTGTCTCCCGGTGGGAGCACCGGGCTTACCATGGGGCACTGACGGAGAGGTGAAGGGGGAAAAACCATTCAGGGTTTCTCTGCAGGCAAAATAGGGGGTAAAAATAGGGGTTTTGGTACGGTCTGATCCACAGGTGATGACATCTTGCTGCTGTGCCAGTGCAGGTCCCCACCCCGTGCCCAGGTAGGTGGGTATCCAAGAGTGAGAAGATGGAAGACAGCGATTAAACCCTTAATAGAAGACTTTGCAGGAGCAGAGAGATGGCTGGAGGCAACTCAAAGGTGTTTTTGTGAGAGGATCATGTTCACCAAACCCCAGCGGAGGTTTCTCCTCTCTGACCGTGGCTGGGCATCCTCTCCTGGGCACAAACCACCCAAGATCCCTCAAGCCAAGCTCCGCTAGGAAGGGACAGCATCGCCCACCCGAAGGCACAAAAACAAACAGGAAAAAACCCAATTTGTTGGAAAAGGGAGCAAAAATAATGGGAGGAAGGGGCAGTCTCCTGGCACAGGGCACCGAGCTCTTGCCACCCCTGTCTGTCCCTCCCGAAGCATGGTCAGCCTGTTTGTTTTGCAGCCTTTGGATCTGGACCCAGCATTCCCAGGGCTCATCCAAACTTTTTTCCCATCACACCAGTTTCAAAGCAGATAAAAATCAATGGCTTACTTGATGGGGAAGGTCTCATCCTTCCTCCGCTGCCTCTCCCGGGGCGGGACGATCTCCCAGCCAAAAGTCAGGCTCCAGTCGAAGTTGCCCCGGCTGTGCTGTTTGCCATTCTGGATGGGCTTGGAGAACTCGAAGGTGTTGAGGTCGATGGTGGCAATGTCAGGGCTTACGACAGCCGTGGGCTCTTCAGCAATGCGGGATAAGAGGGGCTCCAGCCAGCCGTGGAAACACTCGCCTGAGACATCGGGAAGGGTTTGGCCGTTGAGCGGAGACGACTTGGCCCCCTTCACCAGCTCCCTGGGGATGCCGGGAGGTGGTGGGTACTCACAGTGGGCATCCAGGAAGGTGAGAACCTCCCCGCTGGCCACGCTGGCCCCCAGCAGCCGTGCCGTGATCAGCCCTTTCCGCTCCTTCTGCCGCACGACGCGCACGATCTGGAGCTGCTCCACGTAACGATCCAGCTCGTCCTTCAGGTAGTCTGGGGTGGGGGGGAAAGAGGAACCGGCTCCGTCAGAGCGGGGAGATGATGGTGTCTGCGCCCCACCAGCCCACCCCGCTGCCCCCATCCCACCCCATTCCATCACCTGCTGCTCAGACCCCGCACTTGGGTTCAGACCCGGGGACACACAGAGTCTCCTTTCCCCAAAATCCAAAAGTGGTTTTGGCTGAAGAAAGTGGGTTTTGCAAAGGAGCCAGTCTAACCCCCCACCAAAGAGGGATGAGAGCAACAGGAGGGCGAGAAAGTCTCATGCCCTGCAGCTAAAGTGTCACCAGGACCGAGCTGCCACCGCGGGAAGGGAGAGCAGGCAAGGTGTCACCCGGGAAATATCTCTCCTTCCTTGGCAGACGCAGCCAAACCAAAAGCTGGGAATGGCCAAGCAAGAGGTGGGATGTCCAGAGACCCGTCCTGGGGAGGGACCCTTCGTCTCACCAGCCTCTGACCCATGTCCCCACCACAGCAGGAGCCAAGCTCACGGGCGATAACGCCCTGCACCGCCCCGCGGTTTCTGCTCCTTGGGAGCCTGTGCAGACACCGTGGGTGGAAAGGGAGTGTTTATCCTTGGGGTGAGGACAAAGTCCTCTCCCCTCCAGCGCCCCGACACTGAACCACGTCGTTAACTTGCTCTGCGTGTAGCTAATGAGGATTGCAGCCTGGCAGGCACACCGGCCGGCAGATGAGGCGTTTGCGGGGTGCTGGAGGAGCGCCCAGTTTTTCTCCTGGGCTGCGTTAACTGCAGCATTGGAGAAGGGAAAATCCCCAAGGGCGCTCCAGGGTAGATGCAAAACAACATGGAAGAGTTGTCAGATGCATGCCAGGATACTTGTCTTGAGCCGCTTCTCCTCCGAGTGGTTCATAACTGCTGCTCCCAGGAACGGAGAGATGCTTGGCATCTCCCTGCATCCCTCAGGCTCCCGCATCCCTGCCATGGGTCCCACGTCCCTCTGGCTCCCTCATCTCTGCCACAGGTCCTGCATCCACCACAGCTCCCGCATCCCTGCCACAGCTCCCACCCACCGTCGGTGCTGGCGTCGTCCACCAAGATGATCTCCTTGAGCAGGAGGGCGGGGGAGGCGTGCAGGACGCTGTACACCGTCCGCAGCAGCGTGGACCAAGCTTCGTTATGGAAGACGATGACGACGCTGGTGGTGGGCAGAGGGGGACACCGCTTGAATTTCTGGTCGATGCACCTCCAAGAGAGAAAAGCAGCGGTCTAAGCAAGGCCGGGGGCAGGGGGGCACGGCAGAAACACCCCTCGTGCCCCTCAAACCCCACGGCAGCAGCGTGGCCCCCGGCCCCGGCGGCTCTCAGCTTGTCGCCACTTTGATTTCAATTGATTTCTACCTCTTCCCCCCACCACCGGTCAAGTGAATCCCATTCTCGCCGCCCGCCCAGCCCCCGCGTCCCCCCCCTTGTCACCGCTACACCTGCTAAGCACGGATAATCGCCTGTCGGCGCTGGGGCGGGGGGGGGCGGTTTCCATGCCAGGGCTGGGTTTCTACCTCCTATTCAAGCCTTTTTTTCCCCAGCCCAAAATCCTCAGCCCACCCCCCGGAGCAGACGGGGTGGGGTGGGGGGCCATGCTTTAATCTGGCAGCCCACGGCTGGCAGGCAGGCGAGGAAATCTCTTGAGTTTATGCTGCTTTTTTTGCTTCCCCTCCTGCCCCGACCCCAGCAGGGTCTGAAGGCTGTTCCACTCGGCTAAGAAAAGAAAAAGTCCGATTACTGGAGCCGGCTGAAATAAAAGAGGGAGAAGAGGGAAAGGGGGGGGGAAGATGCCAGAGCCACTCAGCTGTGAGCAGGTACACAGAGACACAAAGAGCCGCTGCTGGCTTTTGCCCATTGCTGTTAAAAACCGACCCCAAGAGGACAAAAATTATGGAAAAAAATAATAATAGATATAAGTACTTTTTCAGCCCTCCCTCTGTTCGATCCCCTGCCATGCTCAGTGACATCCTGCTCCCGATCCGCTTTTATTTCCCCTTAAACTTGCCCCCCCCGGGAGACAACGGACCCCACGGCTCCAGGGGAGGGCTCTTACTCCGGCGGGCGGCTGTCGGGTCCCAGAGCTCTCTGGAGGGAGATGCGGTCGCTGGCGAAGGCGTTGAAGCAATGCTTCTCGTAACCTCGCTCCTTCTCCTTCGTCTCCTCCGGCGTCCAGCGATCTTTTTTGAAGGCTTTGCCGTCGGCTCCAGGGCTGGCGGGGTCTTGGGGGGGTCTCTCCATCAGCGGCCGAAGCTCTGCCGCCGTGTAGACGCCGGGGGGGCAGGAGCGGGCGCTGGGCAGAGGTTCCTCCTGCCGAACCGGAGCCCTGATCTGCAGCTTGGGCATCGAGTCTCGGATGTTGTTCACGGCCCCCAGCATCAGGTCCAGGACTTGGTCCTTCCCCTGGACGATGTTTTTCAACCAGGGCTCCTCGCTCGGGTCCTTGTTCCCCACATCCTTCTGCAGGATGAAGAGGAAGATGACGAAGACGGCGCCTGCCAAAGCCACCTTCAAGGGGCTGTAACGTCTCCGGAAGAGCCTCATTTTATTTTTTCGTGTGGTTTCCAGAGGGTCCTCCCTGCAATGACGGGTGTTTCAGGGCCGTGGGGTCTCAGGGTGCTTCATGGTGCTCTGGCTCCGCTCTGCCGACTGCGGGAGAAGGAGAAACACTCGACAGTTAATTCACAGACTGGATGTACTTTGGGTGCACCCCCTTGAAATTAATATTAATTATATATTAATACAAAGTTCATTTGCTGCTACAGAGCAAGCAAGACCCCTGCAATCCCTTCCAGCCCGCAAAGCCGCACTGAAAATAAAACATCGGAAAAAAAAGTGAGGTTTGAAAGTTGCTGTGAAACATGCTGGATCCGGCCACCACGAGCGTGGGACGTCCCCAGCAGTTCCTCCCCAGCGGTTCCTCCTGCGACCGAGCCGGCTGCTGCAGCATCCTCCCCCCGCCACCTCCCTGCGCATGCCGGGACCAGCAGAATGAAGCTAAAATTTGCCGAAATATTTGTGGCCACGTGGAAAAAAGCCTTTCCCCGTGTATTTTCCCTGACTGCAGTGTTCCTGGGAAGGAAAAACACGCACAAGAACCTGCGGGGCTGCGGTTTTGGCTGAAGATTTGGTGTGCGGTGCCCTGCGTGGTGCGGTGGCCACCGAGAGCTCAGCACTGGCTACAAAGTCTCTGCTGGGACCTGGCGAAAGCACCGTGACCGGCTGAGCTTTCCCACCACCAGCAAACCTCCTGCGGCTGCTCTTTGTGAGCTGCTGCCGCCGGAGCATGGAGAAGCTCCGCGGGAGCCATTCACCGGCATCTCCCCCTCCTCCTCCGCTTCGGGATCCCCCCCTCCTCCTTTATTTCTTTTTTTCTTTCTTTTTTTCCTTTTCTTTTTATCGCCTTGGAAATGGTGTGGCCCTGGAGCAGAGCAGGGCACCTGCCAGCAACTTCAAGGGCGAGGGAGCTTCGGCTGGTGAAGGAGGGACGAGGTGGTCCCCGGGGTCACCGCTTTCAGTGCCGCGGGGATCAAAGCCATGGCCGGACCACGCTTCACTGCCAAGGGCGACCGTTCCTGAGTCACGGCCGGACCGAGCGGCACCAGCTCCACGAGGAAGGGCAGGGGGAAAAAAAGCAGAATTAAGGAAAAAAAAAATTAAATAAAACTACCTCAATTTCTGCTCGTATCTGAGCAAAGATGCTCCCGCTTGCGCGGCTGAGACCTGATGTTTTTCATTGCACGGTGCAAGCTGCCGCCGTGCAAGGAGTCAAGAGGTGAAGAGCAATCCCTTTTTGGGGAGGAAACCCCCGTTTCTACTATCTCTACATCTCTCTGAGAGTCTTCTTCCTGCCACATTGCTGTGACTAACGCAACCACGTAATGAAGCACGCTCGTTAGCTGTGCGATGATAATAAACCCCAGGGCGGCACTTGGGCAAGGGTTTGTGCACAACAGCGACATGCCAGCTCCCGAGGGGGCTCCAACCCCAACCTCCCCCCCCAGACCCTTCCCAAAAAAACCTAAAAACCAAAACAAAGCCCCCCAAAATACCCCAATAAAAGTGCTGGGGCGGATTTTGCAATGAGCTCCTTGTGCTCCCTGCTCCCAGTCCAGGGGTCGATGCTGCTCCATCCCACCCATCCCATTCCAAAAATCCCATGTGGGGATGAGGCTCACCCTCCTCCCGGGAAAACCAGCCCCAAAATTACCCAGTGAAGCCCATTGGGTTCAGAAGAGGGGAACAAAGGGGTTTTGGTGGGAATTTGGTGGCAGCCGGAGCATTCTCTGCGGCGCGGGAGGGAGGAATTGTGGGGAGAGGCAGAAATCAAGAGACAGTTCCCCAGCAGAGGGGGAAAAAAAAGGGGGAAAATAAATCAAATCAAATGAAAGCCGACACGACGCCAGCAGCAAACAGAGCGGCTGCCATCGACATGGCTGTGCGCTCCACGTGGCAGTGAGCCCATGGCCACCACTGCGACGTCGGAGGCCGTCGGGATTGCAGAAAGCCAAGAGCAGGAAGTGGGGGGCAATCCTGGACACCCCACACCCCCACCACCGGCTGGGACGGGGGCAAAGCCAGGTCCAGTACCGGGGGTGCCGTGAAACAGTTGGCGCCGCTGGTGGGATTCAGCTCCTGGTGCTGGAGCATCACGGCATGGCTCTGGTTTTCGGAACCGGCGACGCTGGGGACTGCAAGGGGAAGGTGGGGGGGTCCCATGGAGTTCCCACCACGGAGGCGCTGGGCTCTCTCCAGTTGGGACGAACCCTCAGGGTCCTGAGACCCCCGGAGACGGGCTGGGGGGCAGCTCTGCCCCCCCAGGGGTGGGTGCTGGGATGCCCCGTGGGGGCGGGAGGGGGCCGGATCCTGCTCACCACGGTGCATGGAGCCATGCAGCCCTGTGAGGGGGGTCCAGCTCGGGCTCCCCTTCCCCGGGGAGTTCCGTCCCGGGACCCCAGACCGTTCCAGGGGGCTCCACACCGGACCCCCTGGCTCCTTCCCCGGAGGAGCTCCGCACCGGGACCCCCCAGCTCCCCCTTCCCACGGGGCAGGGTCTCCCCACGGGGAACCCCAGGATCAGATCCCCTTCCCTAGGGGCGGGGGCAAGCTCGGCACCGGGACCCCCCGCCTCCTTCCCGGAGGGGGCTCCGCACCGGCACCTGCACCCCCAAACCGGGCTCTGCATCGGGGTCCCCCGGCTTCCCCTACCCTTGAGGCGGGGGCTCCGGACCAGCCCCTTTCCCCAGTGCGCACGGGCACGCCCGGGGTCCGGGTCCGGGTCCGGGNGACCCGAGGCGGCCTCACGGCGAGGGGCGACGGCGGCCTGAGAGCCGGGTACCGGTGGGGACGGGGGTCTGTGGAGGCCGTGGTCACGGGGGGTGCCGTGAGTGGGAGGGTCCTATAGGGCCTATAGAGGCCTGACACTTGGGGTGTAGGAGTGACTGGGGCCATAGGGGTCTGCCACTGGGGGTGTCGGGAGCCACAGGGGCCTATAGAGGCCATAGGGGCCACAGGAGCCTGGCGCTGGGGGTGTCAGGAGCCACAGGGGCCTATAGAGGCCATAGGGGCCACAGGGGCCTATAGAGGCCATAGCGGCCTCAGGAGCCTGGCACTGGGGGTGCTGGGAGCCACAGGGGCCTGGCACTGGGAGTGCTGGGAGCCACAGGGGCCTATAGAGGCCATAGGAGCCTGGCACTGGGGGTGCTGGGAGCCACAGGGGCCTATAGAGGCCATAGGGGCCACAGGAGCCTGGCGCTGGGGGTGCTGGGAGCCACAGGAGCCTATAGAGGCCGTAGGGGCCTGCCCCCGTGTGTGCCAGGGACCAGTAAAGGCCTGGCACTAGGGTGCTGCTGGCAACTATAGGTCCTGGACTGCCCGTGGCATGGTGCCTTTCCTACCCATGCCTCTCCCTCAGTTCGTGACACATTTGTTGTTGTTATAATTATGTACTAATTATTCTGCGGGTGCTGCGGAGCCTCCTGAGCTTCCTGGCTCTGGGGCAGTGGTTCACCATGGATGGGAGTTTATTTACCGTCATTTATACCAGGGTGCAATCATAATTTTTGTGAGCACACCGGTTCCTATAAATACACTGCCAACATGGGAACTTGCTAATTATTCCCATCCTTCAGTGTCATCCCTTATTAGCCTGTATCTTCCCATTGACCTGCTGATTGCACCAGCTGCTCCTCTCCGCCGGTGCCCCGAGCTTGGGGACAGGGCTGTGATACTCCCGGTGTGCGATGCAGTGGCAGCCCCAAAGGATGAGCCCCCCCCGGCTCCCAGCACCCCGTTTCCTGCCTCCTCTAGGCCCGTCCTTAACACTAGATGGTGGTATCTTCATGAAGCTTTGGCCTGAGGATCAGCAGCTGCTAGGCACAGTACAAAAACTCCCTGGAAAAGCCAGGTGAGGTATTGGTGGTGTGAAAGAGCCTCCCAAAGTCCCTTCAGGGACGATGTGACCTCTACGAGCCCTTTAGCTGGTGATTCCTGTGCTTGCAAGGAAGGGCACAAGCAGCCCCCAAGCCCCCTGTGCACTCCAGGAGACGCTGTGGTCGAGATACATAGGAGGGCGATGGGGAAAACCCCAGCGGCTTCTCTGGGATCCCAGAGGGACAAGCCCTGGGCAGGTTTTAATCACCCAGATGAGGATTTAGCCTTGTCTCCTGTGCTGTACAGAGGATTTGGGGGATTTGACCTGAGGCAGAGTGAGTATTAATTTGGATTATTGGGATATTAGCTTGAATATTAGCTGCCTTACAGGGGATAAGTAAGGCAGAGCTCCAGGGCACCGCAGATGCAAATACCCAGCAGCCTCCATGTTATAGCACTAACAAGTCGCTGGAGAAAGGTGGGGGGAAACTGAGTCACTGAAAAGGCACTTGCCTCACCCAGTTCGATGCAGAGAGGAGCCAGCACTCACCCGCCATGAGGCCACCCTTGGCCTTCATAATCATCTTCTGTGCTTTTCAGAGCTAAAATTGAACCCTGGGTTTGCACAGCGGCTGCCTGTAATTCACTGCCGCTTTGTTTCCTGCCTCGCCGCCAGGCAGAGGTTTCGCTCTTAGCACAAAAACTGCAGGGGAAATTCCCTACCCCCAACTTTGCTGCTGCTGAACTTTTTTTCAGCTGCAACTCGCTGAGCCCGATGTCACACCGCAGCCGCCCAGCCGGGGGAAGGAGGGCCCCCCGCCAGAGTAAGTGCGCTTCTGGGGAAAATGGAGCTTTTTTGGCTTCTCAGGGTCCATGCCGGGCCCTGTTGCGGGGGACGGGGTGGGGATGAGCTTTTCACCGCGTTAAGCTAGCCCTGTTCCCTGGCGCTGAGGGAGAATGTGGCTCAAGGCAGGTCCTGCCCCTCCGAGTTGCTCGGTGAACCCGAGCATCTGATTTCCCCAGGATTTTTGTGTTCTCGGATTGCTTCCTTTAATTGCAATTTGTGAAAGGCTTTTCAAGTTACGCAGGAGATTAAAATCTCCTGGTGCACCGTCCTCCTACTGTCACAAAAGTAATTTGGGGGAAATGAAGAAGCAGTTAACTACTGAAAAAACCGGCAGGGATCGTACAAAATCGATACAGGCTTGCCTGGGTACAACAGCTCCAAATCACACACTTCTTAATAATTAATTGACATAGCTATATATAACTCTCAGACAAAATATATCCTCTTAATCTTTAATTTGATATGTTAGCTCTGGAGTTAGCTGCTTCAGAGGGTGCAAAATGTTTATCCTTGGTTTTTAAGAATCAGTGGGACCCACACAGCTGAAAATATGATGCAGTCACAGTTGTGTGAGAAGCACAGAAATACCTGCACTGGAAGCGAACCTTACCATTTTCCTTGTGCCGGATGCGTTTCCTTTGGGCTGGTCGGGATTTCTGCCTTTCACCCCTACCAGGGAATCCACATCGCCCTGAGCGTCAGAGGAGGCTCCATCACACCCATCAGCCAAGCCCCTAATTACAGAGCCGCAGCTTAAATTTGCGGCGCTGAGCGGCAGTGAACCTGGAAAATATGACAGGAAGCAAAGCCAATTTGCATATTTATGCTAATCGAGATCGCACGAATCTTTCAAATTAAAATGTACTTTGCAGATGGCTTGGAGATTTGTATCGAGCTTTGGTTTTATTTATTATCTTTCAGACTGGTAATAATTGGTGCAATATGGTAAAACTGGAAAGTCTAATCCACAATACAGCTGTTAAAGCAAGGAGAAAAGTGTTGAACACAATGCGGAGAGATTTTTCTTTGTAGTAACAATATTTGGTTAATGCATAGTGTGTGGCATGAGCTAGATTTTAATTTGCAGGGTGTTTTGGAGAGCAGAAGGGGCAGCTCGGGGCTGAGCATCTCAAGAAAGGGGAATTGTGCCACCATGCTTTGGCATCCTTGCTTGTTAGGATTTGTTGTTGGGAGTTTGTTTGCTCATGCCACTGCACAAAAAATTAGACCCCTTGGTACTAAGTGAATGGGAAGTACAACTTTTTCCAGGTAGATTTTTCAATAAATGGGACTTTTTGGTTGGTTGGAGCTTAGCTCGTGGCAGCTGCGGGGTGAAGGGTGGAAAAGCCCGACTCGGCTGTTCAGTTGTCCCCTGACTTGGACAGAATCACTTCCCTTTTCAGTTTTTTTTCTGCGTAAATTGTAAGAGAACTGGGAGTGCTTCTTTCTTTGCAGTCCCACAGTCATGAGCACATGGGATCTGAAGGGATCCTGCAGTGCTCCCCATCCCACCAGCTTGGGGTAACCTCGCTGCCTTTGGATAGCACACAGCTGGTCATTTCCTCTTCTTTTTCTCCTGATCAGGTGCGATGGAGATGGAAGAAATATTCCTCCAGCTCTGTGAGGAGGTCGCCAGACTGCAGGATCTGTGCACCAAGCAGGGCCAGCTCCTCCAGAAGCTGACCGCCAGGAAGGGACCCATCCTCGGTAAGACGCGGGGCCGGGGAGAGTGCATTGAAACTGCAGATCCGGGCTGACAAATGTAATTCGAACATTTGTCCTGATGCTGGCAAGGAGTTTGCTGTGGAAAGGGGGGGTTATGTGAAGTCGGTTGAAGACAAGCGTGCTCTGCAACCCGTGCTGGCTGTCATGGCTTTTTGGCTTCGCCTTCTCCGTCAAATATGGAGTAACGTGTGCGTGTATCCGCTTAGAGTCATGTTAAAACTGCCGCAGGCGTGCTGCTGCTTATTTACACGTCTTGCCCCTGAGGAGAGGGGGAAGGACAGTGGGGCAGATGGTACCCATTGCCTCAAGCAGTTTTGGGAAGCAGGGACGGCAGTGCAGCCTCCAAAGCCTGGAAACCACCTGGGGAAATGTTCTTGCGCTCCCCAACAAGAAATCTCCCTCCTGGTCCCCTAGCTGTGGTCCATGCACTCTGCTCCCCCTCAAGCAGTCGCATCACTCCCGCAGGGTGTTTTCTGTGGTCAGGAGGCACAATTGGCTCGGGCAAATGACTGCCATGTGCTGCAAAACGGGCTGCCGGGCTGGCCCTCATGCTCCCCACCCCTGCACTTGCTTCCTTTCCCTACAGCTCTGCTGTCTGTGTGCCCTTCCTGGGGCTTGTGCACAAATAAATGTCTCCAAACAGGACGCAAAACAAAGCCGTTATTGGAATCATCCCAACTTTTGGGGATGCGGTGATGTCTCAACATCTCCTAAGGTAGCTAATACTCTCTGACTCTCAGCCCTCTCTGGCTGTCTTCATATGCCCTTTCTTCACTGGTCCAACCTCGTCGTATTTAATCGAGCGATGGGGACAGACGAGCTTTGCCAGCAAGGAGGTAGCACCCAGTTGTTTTGCAAGCGCAAAAGGAAAGTGAGGCAATGGGAAGGGAAAACACAAACGCCGTCAAAGCCCCAGGAATGACCGCTCTGGCTTGCTTTCTTTCAAAGATATCCCTGTGTCGCTGCCAATCCAGTGCACGGAGGATATGGTCACAGAGGAAGGGGAAAGGCCAGCGGACAGCCACCAGAAATGCTCCGAGGCCCCAGTATCTGCCACCTCCAACCTGGAGGGCTCTGCTCATCCCCTGGTGCAGCCACATGCTGCCGGCACATTGCCTGGCTTCGATGGCAAGTACTCGCCAAACGCCGTGAATGGCAGTATCTTCGGTGTTGGAACTGGAGGAGCGGCGCTTGCTGTAGCTTTTGGCAGCAACAAGGCGGAGAGGAGCGAGAGGGTGGATATAAACACATGGATGAAAACCTGTAGGATGCTTCCTCCCGTGAAAGCCCCCAAAGAGGAAGTGAGAGCTTGCTGCAGCCCACAGGAGTTTGCGGCAGCAAACTCAGTTGTCGGGGAGTCCTTCCTGACTCTTCTGGACCTCTATGAAGCCCCAGAAGCCCTTCAGAGGGAAGATGATCCCAGGGAAAGCGTTCCGCCTGCTGAAGCTAACATCCCAGTAGAGATCCGAGGACCCGTGAAGGTAAATTGTGAGGCTTGACGGGGATTTTTGTCTGTGACTTTTGTGTGCTTTTCCTGGCGTAATGGCACTTGTCAGTCTTCAGCATCCTCTACATCAGCCCTGCTGTAGCGCTTGGGAAGCTGTGGCAGAGTGGAGGTTTAGGGTTATGTCCTGAAAAGGGCTCTAGGCACCTGATTCTCCAGTTCCCAGGGGAATTAGGTACATTAAAGCCCCTGGGATCTGACTGCCAAGCAGCACCTGAGGCACTTTGGGAGAAGCCCCTTCCGTGATCCTTTCTGAGGCAGTGAGGAACCCTTGAAGAAATTGATCCAGTCTCCGGGGGAAAATCTGTATCGACCTCCTTTGGATCTGCAAATTAAACAAGCTCTTAAATATTTCCTTTATTCTCTCTGATTTGCATGCCCCCAAAAGGATGATTTCTAAAGACATTCTAAACTCTGGCCTCCTAGTAGGCCTTCCCAGTGTATGTTATGGGTGGGACAGCAGCCCTGAACTTAACAGTGAGGGTTTCTGTAAAGCCAAGCCCATTTCCTTTCATTTCTTCTTCCAAATGAGGCCCTTAAAAATTATTTCATGACTGCCGTGGCTACATATTCATGGGGAAAGCTATTGATTTTCATCCTGGGCTATATTTAGAAGCTAGTTTCTTTTTAAGAAGAAAGAGAAGAAAGAAAGTAGAAGCGGTGTCTGTCTGGTAAAGCCCTAATGTGCCTTATCAGCACTTAAATGATAATGGCAAAAAAAGGAAATTACAAATGCACTCCAGTTTGCTTCTTACAAAAGCACTTTTCTTATGTTCTGGCTTGGATAGTGATTGTAGCTGCTGAGGGATAAGCGATGGGGGATGCTTAGGTGCCATACGGATCCTCTGGTGGATGTTGGTGAGGATGGAGCACGAAGGGACTCCAGCCCTTAGCCCAGCCTTTCTGCGGGCACAAAAACGTGATGTCTGCTTTTGGAGGCTGCGCTTCAGTGTGTCAGATGCCAGGATGGAGGCTGGACACAGCTGGGGGCGTGAAAAGAGGCTGTTTCTGCCGTTCCCACTGATCGCTTTTCCCCTTTGCTACTCGCAGATGTCCTGGACGCCGGGATGGATGCTGGAGGACGGTATGCTCGGGCAAGGCACCGTCCTTGCCTCCAAGGATGCTCAGGCTTGTGACATTTGCCAGGAGATTTTCCCATTGGATCCGGTGGGCCAAGCAGACTATTTAAAGCACGTCTTAGCCCATATGAAGTAGGACTTGTCTTCACGGTTGGAAATCCGCATATTTGCACCTCAACCAACATGATGGGCCACCTGAGCTGATCTCTGGACCTTCATGAGATCCCGCTGCTGGCTTTGAGTGGGGCCAACTCAGGTGGCAGTCCTCTTCCCTGTAATCCAGTGTGCTCCCAGACTCGATCCCTGGTGCGCTGCTTGATGGGCCAGCTTAAGGCCCTGAGTGTGTTTGGCTTTTTGAGCTTCGTGGATATCAAAGCATCTTCTCTCTTGGGGTCCGGACTTGTGTGGGGCTGAGCAGGGGAGCTGTAACTCAAGGGGAAATGGAACTTTATCAAAATTCACCTTTAACTGCGTAGAAAAGAATTTTGCACAGACAGGGATGTTTGAAAAGTCCCGTTGGCTTTTTCCAAGAGCATGGAAGGTTGGGTGGGAGAATCGCGAGGTTTTCAGTCACTAAACTTGAACTGGCCTTTTGAGAGAGGCTCAATGGCACAATGATGGGGACCAGATCGCACCTTCCAAATGTGTCCCGGAGGGGCATAACCGAGAGCTCTTCTCACTCCTGTTAAAGCCTCATCAGCTCCAGCTTATGGAGTTCAGTTGATCCCTCTCCAAGTGGGAAGAGGCTTATCAGCACCCATTGGCATGGGGTCGGCTCTCCCGGCTCAGGTCCCGGTGTGTTATTGTCCCCAGTTTCTATGAAGTCTCTTGGGGAAAACGTCTTTTGAACGAACGGCTCTGGGAGGCGGTGGGAGGGATGGGGGGATGCAGAGGGTGCAGCTTCTGATCCCACGGCTGGTTCTTCACCAGAGCCTGGGTGAACCTCGCTGGGCTGCGGTTTGCCCCCAGGTAAGGTTTTAATTTTGTCCTGAGTAACAGGAGCAAGTAATTGCGTGTGAGGGTGCCATCCATGCGACTAGAATTAAGATTATATTAGTTCATTAACAGCACCTGTAGTTTGACCGTTACTGTAGCACCTCTGTCAGTGGCTGCCCACGTGTTTTGCAAAGGAATTCACCTGCAGGGGTGGGGAAACTGAGGCACGCAGCATGGATTAGCCTCAAATCCCCAAATAGGCCTTTTTATTTCTTTGGAGAAACCTCATGTTGGGCCTTTGTGTTTTTAGAGTTGCTTCTGAAATGGATTTGGCATCCCATCTTTGAGGCAACTTGCATTGAAATCAATAGCCAGATTCTCCTCTGCTTCCACGGATCAGGGCTAATTGCGATCTCCGCCATCTCATCTTCAAGAGCACAGATAATAGTCATGACTCAAGTCTCTTCCCAGAAATGGAGCCGCGTTTATGAGTTTGCTGTGACTGTGGCGGGGCTGATGACAAACATCTGTGTGTCCCGAGGATCTTGCCCTTTCAGACGAGGCGGGCACCGATGTGGACGGGGCAGGCTCCAGGCTGGCGGTGCCAGGCTCCCCGGTTCACTGGGGCTTTGTGAGGGGAGAAGCTGTTTCTCCAAGGACTTTTCCAAGACAAATCCTACAACTTCTTTCTTTAGAGCCACAGCTTTGAGTTTGGTTCCTCTGTTCACGTGGATATTGGAGCTGTTTTCTGCCCAGGGCAGAATCAGGACCTTTTTTTCACTGAAAGTCAAAGGGCGTTTTCTCAACGTCATGGTGCAACTTTCCCACTGACATCTCCTGCTCCAGGTTTCCTCCTGTGGTTTCCTCAAATTAATTAGCTGGTGGGATGATTTTAGTGTGTTTTGTGCTCTTCTATAGGCCCTGGAAGAAAATATAATTTCCCAGCGTGCTGAGTTACTGTAAATGCCAGATCTGAAAGCAAACTGGAGCAAGGAAAGCCGTAAATTTTGGTATAAAATTGTAACAACCATACAGAATTTGCTGGAAGGAAGAAAGCCAGCCCGGTTCTTTTTGCTTTGAGAGCGTGGCCGGTAAATTTAATTTAAAGATTGCAAGCACAGATGGCTTTTCTCAAGAGTCAAAGCAACTGTGGTGCAGTGCTGGTTTCCATGAGCGGCTGCAGCACCGTATTGCCCAAAATCATGTGAAAAATCCCACCGGGTGTGTTTGGGGGGTCACCCCTGCCGAAATGTGGGCCCGATGCTCCATCCCTGGTGACTCGGGACAGTCGAGCACCTGAAGTTCAACAAAATTCGCTTCGCCACTTGGCCTTTCTCAACGCACTTTATATTTTTAGTTGTTGCGTTGTACAGTGTAATTAGTCACCCCCTTCCCAGCCAGATGGTCCACAATGACACAGGAGCTGCTTTTTTTAATCCAGCACTTTCCATTTAGGCACCTCTGCTTCCTAAATAACCTTAAATACAGGGTGCTTCTCTTAGCTGTGGGGAGTGGGTGGGATGTTATTGTTTTTGCCCAGGTTTGGCTCTGGGGTGGGTGTCATTTCGGAAAAGCCGGGAGCTGGGTGAGGGCAGTTTCCCGTAAGGAGAAATTGGAAAATCAAGACTGGATTAAACCTGCTTTAATTCTTGCTGCTGGGTGTATGCGTCGGGCAAACACAGGAGCGTGCGCGTCCTCCCTCGGCTCTTGTTTTCAAACCAAAGCTTGAAAAAGCTGGAGCAGGCAATAACGCTCCTAGAGAGCCTCAAGCCAGCAAAATTAACAGCTGGAAACCAGATTTGGGTGGAAAATGTTCAGTTGTTCAGTTTTCTAATTAAGGAGCCTGGATAGGGGGAGGGAGAGGGAGCTGCTCAGGTGCTGGGGGAGCACGAGTGTCCTGAGAGCGTGCACACACGTGTGCACATGTGCAGGCACACCCCCAAACAGTTATGAACACCCCCACCTCCAATATCAGACTTTTTGGGGCCACATTTTCAGAGGAGCCAAAAGAAATGGGGCAGGAGGGGGAGACTTAATCCCGGTAATGGGAGAGTGATGAAAAATTTACATTTTCTGCAGCAAGAACAATATTTCTCAAAGGAAAAACTCACTCTGACTACTGTGGTTGTCCCCAATGTCTTGATCATTCTGGGAATTGTCATGGGAAATAAGGGAAAGGGGGATAATCTTCCCTGCACCTGGCATCTGTGCCACCAGCAAGGATGGGAAATGGCTAATGACTCTGTTAATTAATAACTGAGCTCTATTTTCATCTCCCATTAATGGAAGAGAAACGTTTCTTGATCCCGTTGCATTCGAACATGAGCTCAAGGGGGCTAAAATTGGAGGATGGTCCAAAGAATGTACATTTTCCAGCAATTCATTGATTTTCAAGTATTATCACTGGAAGAGTTTTAGCTGACAACAATATCTTGGGCCAGCGGTTTTGGGAGGGGAGATTTTATGTTTCTTTTAAGAGTTTTGCTGAAGGCCTTTCTCAGGGAAAAAGAGGCAACTGGGGCTAGTGGGGAGGGCTATGGGGACGATGGCTGCAGCGGGGCCAGCCTTGCGGCTGATCCCCAACGTGATGGATTGAAGTGGGGTTTTGATCTCAGTTTCTCTTGAAAATATTCAGTGGTCTTGAGGTTGTAAAGGAAATAAAATTGGAGTGTCCGAGTCCATCCGGAGCCCTCAATCGCTCGGGGCGCAGCAGAGTTTCAAGGGTGAAATGCCTGTTGGAGGGGGAAACATCCACCCCCAGCCCTGTTTCTGCCACTTTCCTGCTGGGGCAGCGGGGTCTTTGGGGGAGCAAAGAGCTGTGTTTGTCCCGAGCTGGAGGCGGGTGGGGGCAGCACTGGCTGCCTCGGGGTGGTGGGTTGGATGGGAGGGTGCTGGAGGAGGCCAGGAGGGGATCTGGGGGTGATGCTGGAGGGGGATTAGGGGACATGCTGTAGGGGAGCTGGAGGGTGCTGGAGCGGATCAAGGGGTGCTGCTGGAGGGCGATAAGGGGGAGTGGGTGATGCTGGAGGGGGATCTGGGGCTGATGCTGGAGGGGAACTGGAAGGGTGGCGCTGAAGTGGGATCAGAGAGAAGAAGCTGGAGAGGGATTGGGG
>VXBO01012372.1:133374-217768 GCA_013400135.1 Rhinoptilus africanus
CCCCAAGGTGGGTGCGGGAGGGATGGGAGGAGGGGGGGAAGGCACCTGGGCGATACCTGTTGGGGGGCTCCTCGCCGAGCCCCCCCTTGTCGCGTCCTCCACTTCTAGATGTGACCCCGTGGTGATGCTGCGGCCCTTTGGTGGGGGGACAAAGGCCACTGTCCCCACAGAGCCCCACGCCACCCAGTCACCTCGGCTATTGTCCCCACCAGGCGCTCACGTGGATGCGCCGGGTGCTGGGGTGCAGGCAGGAGGCAGCTGGGTGGTCCCCCCTCTTTCAGCATCTCCTTGTCCTGGGGAGGGCCTGTCTGACCCCCCTGGCAGCACACATGGGACCCGGCTGGAGGGGCTGCTCTCGGTGGCAAATGAGAGGTGGGGAATTAATTAATCTGCCCTGAAATTACAGCTAACGGGAAAAAGTGAAGGAAATTTACAGCTCCGCCAGCAAGGAATGACAGTCACGTCCTGGTGATGCTCAACTGTGACCTCTGTCCCCCCCTCACAGCCCAGCTTTGGGGCTCTGGAGACCTGTCCCCTCCCGTTACGAGCACCCGAGTCCCGTTCCCATCACCAGGGATTTGTCACTGCTCGGATCCTGGCTCAGGAGCCGGAGGGATCCCCGCGGGGGGACGGTGCTGACCCTCACAAAGCAAAGGGGGAGCTGCTGGGGTGGTGGCTTCATCCAGGTGGGATGGAGAAGAACAGGAGCGAGGAGGGGTCTCCTGCTCTGCCACCAGTTCAGCCCCCAAGTTTGGCTCATCATCCCATTATAACACTGGGATCAGTGTTATTAATTACACGTCGGGAGAGGTTAATTACATTAATCCTCCCTTCTGCAGCTGGTGGCTGGTCCTTCTCGTGTGTGATGGTTCGAGGGGCTGGGGTGTGAGGTTTCCCTGCTCGCGCGATGCTTTCGGCCTCCCCCCGCTCCAGGAGCACTCAGAGCTGGACCCGAACCTCTGCCTCGTGCTTTTCCTCCTCCTCAATTACACCAAAGCTTCCCTAGAGAAAGATTTTTCTTTCTTAACCAGAGGAGTTGCACTGAGACAGGTAAACTGAGGCAGGGCACCCAAATATCCCTCTCTCTCCTGCTGGGACAAAAAAAATTGCAGCAAAATAATAATTTGGATAAGTTTTATTGAGATAGATGCTGGGAGAGGATGCACAGAGCTCATGACACGAAAGGGTTCACTGCAGACGTGTTGAAACGGGCTTTTCTCCTTTGCTCCGGCGATTTCTGATTTGGTTTTTACAAGCAGTAATTACTTTCAGCTTCCCAACAAAACCAGCTTCGAAGCAGCCAGCTGGAGCTTTGCGCTTCGAAAATACTGAAGTGGAACAACCCTGTCTGCTCCAAAACTCAAAAGTGAGCGATGCAAAGCTTGGTGTCCCCTTTCCCAGCCCAGTTGCGACGATTTGATGTTTTCCAGGGGCCTGGCAGCAGTGAAGAAGGACAAAGAGGGAAGGCAAAGCGTTTGCAGTGCGGGTACCCATCCTGGGATGGGTTAATTTGCTTTTTGGAGGCATCTCTCCTTCCTGCTCCATCCCATCCCAAACCTACAGATCGACAGATCACACAGAACTATTAAATCCTTGAATCCTCCAGCAATTTCCTCAATGAAATAACCACTCCGAGTCCACTTGAGTGGCTTAATTGGGACCAAGAGAGTTTTGCTTGGGGCTGTTTCCTTCGGAGGCATCTCTGTGCAAGGTTTCGGGGATGCTGCGGTGGCCAGAGAAGGGTGATGGGATGCTCGGAGCATCTTGCCGTGGACCCACTTTCCTCCTGTTTTTGCTCCTGAAGCTTTAATACTAAATAATAAAAAAGCAACGGGGATCTGAGCTTGGATCCTGATGGGATTTTAACTGATTGGAGGTTGGTGTCACCTTCCTTTGCAGGGTTATTTTACACCCCGTGTCGCCTTTCAGGGGCAGTTAACCTTTGTGCCGAGTGGCGCCAGGGAGGAAGTTCATTACAGCAAATGAATTTGTAGGCTGGAAATGACGGATTAGCTCAGCTCAGAAAATAAACTCGGGCTGGTGATAGCAGGAGAAAGTGAGGAGAGTAAAAAATGTCGCTTATCTGGACATTTCCGTACCGTGGTAGGACTTGGTCTGGCTAATGGGGATTTATCGAAGTGCCAAAGGATGGAGGCTGTGCCAAAGCCACGAAACGCCCTGATTTTATGCAGGAAATTTTGAGGAAAATCGGTTGCTACCCTGTTGATTTCCCCAAGGGTTCGCACCTCACATGTATTTTGGCAGCTTGTGCTTTCAAATGCACCCAAGTGCTCCTTTTGCCCCAGCAGGATGTGGCGTTTCCACCCCATTTCTCCATTCTGGGTAGTTTTTCCTCAAAACAGAGATGGTTTCTCCTCATCCACCAAGTTTTCCAAGCGGGAAGAATTTTGGGGTGTGTGGCTTTAAATAACTGCCTGGGTGTGCCCGGAAGATTCCGATTCACATAGAATCTCCAGCAGGTCACCCCCAACCTGTCCTGGGGCAGGGGGTTATTCCTCCCGAGGGGCAGCACCCGGCACTTGCCCTTCGTGAATCTCATAAGGTTCCTCTCACCCAGCTCTCCAGCCTGTATTGATTCCATCGAGGGTCGGTTTTTCTTTACTGGTGGTCACGGAGACGGGGGAGCCACTGGGCTGCGGTCGAGGGGTCTGGTCCCCTGATTGATCCGGAGGCCCAGTTATCCCCCAGATCCAGTCACTGGCATCAGGATGGTCTGGAAAAGAGATCACAAAATGACACTTCTGGAAGAGTTACAGGTCTCATGGTCGGGGCTGTGGTGGAGGGGCCGGGCGTCCCCCAAACAGGGGGAAAACTCCCCCAAATCCCACCAGCATTTTGCTGGAGAGTGGATGGCTGCGGGGTGGTGGTGGGGAGGCGATAATTGTGCCCTGCCGGGGGCAGGTTTATCGTCACTGGTGGGAGCACGGGTTTCTAAGAGACGTTCCTCATGTCGCCTGTGGGGAGTTTGAGAGCTGCGGCCCCCAAAATCGCTTCGTTTATTCCCACTCCGACACCCCCATAATGCACTCAAGCTTGCGATTATATTTAAATCGTGATTTTATTTAAGTTGCGATTTTGAATGTCAGTTTTATTTGAATTGCGATTTTATTTACATCGCAATTTTATTTTAATGGCCATTTTCTTTAACTCGTGATTTTATTTAAATTGCGATTTTAGTTAAATGGCGATCTTAAATAGTGACCTTACTTAAACTGTGATTTAAAGTGATTTTCTTAAGCCCTTAAGTGCCTTTTCTGAGGTTGGGGTTTGTGTTTTTTTGGCACCCCCTGGGAATTGCGGGGCGCCGGGCGTGTTGCTGAGAGGGGAGGGAGGGTGCGGAGGTTGTCATCGGCGAGAGGACGGGGAAAGCCACAGGCGCGTGACAATCCGGCTGCGGGGTAACGTGGGCGAGTCCTGGGAGGTGGCACCAAGTTGGCTTTGAAATTAGTACTCAGGGACCAGCAAAAGTCCTTTCCTGGGACTGTTTGTCAAATTAACTCGTCAAATTAACTGGGGAGCGGGAGGCGTGCGTGCTCCCGCAAGTGCTCCCTGCTGCCGCACGGCCGCAGGTGATGCTGTTCTGTCGAAGCAGGAATTTGGGGGATAAAAGGCAGATTTCCCACTAGCGTTTGCAGCTTAAGTCGTATTCAGTTATTTCTGCTCAATATTTTTAATAGGTCTTCACGGTTAGTGCATCATTATTAATAGAACAGGCAGGGCGGCGTTTGAAGTTTTACCTGAAAATTGCAGTTCCGGTTGTTCTGGGCTGTTTCCCAGTGCACGGTGTAGCTCTCGCTTCTTGAATTTCATCCAACAGCCCTGTCGGTTCCCCCAGCTTTCTCAGTATTTTGCTCTTCTTCAAACTTCAGTTTCAACAATCCAGGAGCTGGGTGAATCTCTGTAGTATTTTTTTCTTTGAACAGGTTTTGGTCACTGATGATGGCAGTGGATTTGCAAAGATGGACCTCAGCGATTCCATAGTCCCAAACCTTCCCCTTTGTGCCTTTAACAAAGGAATAATTTGAAAACTGATGGGAAGTAAGGGGTGTTTGGGCGTTGCAGAGTTTTTCTTTGCATGGGTGAACAGATTTTGGTTTTCTTGGATTAATTACTGTCTATGCAGGCAAGGCAGGAGAGAAAGAGCAGCAGTGATATATTTTCTTTAGTATTTCAGACATTAATAGCAATTAAAAGTGCAGCCTGAAGAGGGGAAAAAAAGTGTTTCCTGGAGGCCCTCACACTTGGTTGTGACTGGAGTGTGAGATGTGGTTTGGTTTTTATTTCTTTGGGTGCAGTAATCCTGGTAATCCCCTTCCCAGCCCTGGTGGCAAGGGGAAAAGAGAAGCAAAAAGTCGTATTTCTGTTTCTCCTGTAGTTCTTCTTTGGCTTTTAAGGCACAGATGCTCTTCCTGTGGTGCTGGCAGTGGTATTTCAGGCAAGGAGGGCATTAGCTCTCAGCGTTTGCCTTTTGCAGGGAGAAAAATCAGGTTTTCTGGTGAAAGCTTGCAGCAAGAGGAGCCCCAGCCTGGTTGGGCTGAAGATGATGCTTCGCCCTTGCGGGTTCTTGAGGGCCTTTGGAGGTCGGTGGTGGCCGTGTCCTGTGGCCAAGTGCCATCTAGTGAGTCCTGCAGGTACCACGTTTGGAGACTGAAACTGGCTGTGATCAAAAGTGCAGGGGTGGGGTTTTTCCCCCCCAGTTTGGAATCCCCTCCTTTTTTTTTTTTTTTTAGAAAGGAACCACAAGAACAAAGCAGATGGGTTTTTTTGATCTGTGACACTCAGCCCTCTCCCCCTGTAGTAAATACTTCCAGACTCACATTGTGCACAATATAGGTGATGTTACGGGTGGTTTTATTTGGGTATGGGAAGGGCAGAGGCATGATGCTCGTGGAATCGGGTGGACTCTGTGGGGGTGGTGGCTGGGAGGACGTAAGGGAGCCCTCCACACCCAGCCCCAACTTCTGCCTCCTACTTTCTTCTCATTGCTGAGCAGAGACATGACGAGGAGGCGGTGATTGACCGGGGAAGAACGAGCAACGTTGTCAATATTCACTATGAGAAGGAGGAGCTGGAAGGTGAGTCTCTGCTCAGACCCCGAACAAGGGGCCACCAGCACAAAGTCCCTGCAGCGTCTCGTCCTCGGTGTCTGCATCACGTACAGCAAGATGTATCATCCTTCTAAATACATAAGCACAGTTATTTTTACTTTTTTTTTTTTTAATACTATGGCTTTTAAACAGAGGGGAAAAGCCCCCGCGGAGGCCACGGTGTGAGTTTTAGCCATGAAGCTGGATAATTCAGGGCTTTCTTCTCAGAGAGGCTGCTCTTGGCTTGGAGAGGTCAGGAGAATAATTTGATGGCTGCAGACACAGGGCTGTGATTTTCATTTTTTGTTCTGGAGTTCATTATCACGGGACTGATTTGCTCTTCTCTTGTCGCCTTGTGCCACACAAAGATTTTAAAAATAATTACCTTCTGTCGGTGCTTAATGAGCAAGTCCGAGTGTTGTCCAGGCAAAGCTGGAATTGGAGAAGAGGTTTGATACTTTCAGGGCACCTTTATATGACCCGAGCCATCTCTTGTTTGTTTGTTGTTGCAAAGTTTGAGTAAAATAGGCTTGGAAAAAAGGACAGGTCTGTGGCATTCAGGGATCCAGTGAAAATAAAATGAAGAGAAGTTGATGTTTCCTCCTGGAATGGCTGCACTGATTTAATTGTGGCGTCTGTGTCAGCCATCTCTGCAATACCGAGAGTGATGCAAATACTGCTTTTTCGCAGGCCACCGGACCCTGTACGTGGGCGTCCGGATGCCACTGGTGAGGCAAAGCCACCGGCATCACCGACCCCACAGCCAGAAACATCGGAAACGGGAACGGGAGAAAGACTCTGCCCCGACGGAGCAGGGCTTCCAATGTAAGTCCCACTGTGTTCATGAGACTCCTTGCAGCTATGTGGATGCTGGGGTCTTCTGCGAGCAGGTCCTTGTGGCTAGTTTGCGTGGCTTCCTGTTCTGCACAGGGAAAGTGGCATTATTTAGCAAGACCCCATACTTTTCTCATTCATTTATTCTTTTTAAAGCAGTTAAATGCATAATGGATTTAAGCTCATCTTCCTTAGAGGGATCCTGGCTTTAAAAATGGAAATGTGGGGAAGGAAGGATGACTGTTCTTATGCAGAGGTGGAATAGATGCTTCTCCTTCTGCGTGGCCCTGTGCAAGCCTGGACAGGCCCCAGACAGAGGGGTCAGCCCAATATTTATGGCTGAACTGGTGCCAATCCGATGGCCACTCCGCATGTGAGCATGATGGGCTGAATTCAGGCATGGTAATGGGCTGGGGCTTTGTCTTCTGCCCCCAGACACCCCGTCCCAGCGGGTGCAGTTCATCCTCAGGGCCAAGGAGGATGAGCAGCACGTTCCCCACGACCTGTTTACCGAGCTGGATGAGATCTGCCAGAAAGAGGGTGAAGATGCTGAGTGGAAGGAAACGGCAAGGTAAATCCCTGCTGCCAGCTGCGTTGGGAGAGGAGTCCCTGGGCCGTCAGTGCCTGTGCGCTCTGCTTTCTGCTCTCGGGGATGCGAAGCTTTTGCAGCTGCAGGTGTTGATGCGAGGAGCCTTCTCCTCTTGCTACCCCATAGCTCTGTCATAGGCGAAGCAGAGCTGAGGCTGTTTTCTTGCAATGGGGCTGATTGTGCCCGATGTCTGCAGGTGGGTGAAGTTTGAGGAGGATGTGGAAGACGGCGGCGAGCGCTGGAGCAAGCCCTATGTGGCCACGCTGTCTTTGCACAGCCTCTTTGAACTGAGGAGCTGCATCATCAACGGGACAGTGCTGCTGGACATTTGTGCCAACAGCATCGAAGAGATTGCAGGTACTGCGGATGCTGTGCCCCTCCAGGAACAGACGAGCCCCATTTGCCGTGGTGCCTTTTACTCCCAAAACAAACCCTGCCCCTGCATCCTTTTCCAGAAGTCCCGCTGTGTTTTTAAGTTGTTTTTCAATGTAGACTGTCCGTGCAACGGTCACACCGGCTTTTTCTTCCAGTATGGGATCCTTTTGAAGGCAATTTGTGGGGTTAGAGAAGTGATTAGAGAATATTCCCCAGCCAGAAAGGAAGGTGTGTCAGGGCTTAGCAGGCTGCTCTTAGAAATATGGATTCTGCGTAAGAGCAGAATCCTCCTTAAATAAACTACTTATTACAAGCCATTTCCCCACATTCTTTTTTTTTCCTATTGCCTTAACATCCAGGGTTTAAGAATTTTAAAGGCAGAGTTTATCTGGAAGATGACCAAGCAGTGTATTTCTGTGGGGAAGATAATTGAAGTTAATTGAAAAAGCAGCTTTGGAGAAATTATCTTTGACTGGCAGGTCTCCATTCAGCCCTTTCAAGAGCTGGAGAAGCCGGAGCCGTTCTTAGCGCATTTCTCCCCGGGCTCGGCAAATTGCAGTCGATCGGCAAAGGAAACTCTGGGAAAGTCTGTGCTTATAATTTGGTTAAATGTATAGAGTCAGACAGAAAGGCCAGATCGGGCAAGAAAATTGCATTATTTAGAATGGGAGATAATCATCTTAGCGAAGTGATGAATAAGCAGTTTGGTGATGGCTTTTAGCAAAAGAAAATTCTTGCTTTTGCTGCAAAGGCTGAACTGTATTAGAACACCTTGCTAAGCAAGGCTGAGCCTGCGTCAGGGTATCCGGTGTGGCGCAGCTTTCCCAGGGGGCTTCAGTTGTCAGCATTTGGGGAGTTTCTGCTCTGACAGCTTCATTTCCCTTCACCATCCCCAGATATGATCCTGGGCCAGCAAGAACAGTCCATGGAGTTTGACGAGCTCATGCGGGCCAAAGTTCGAGAAGTCCTTTTGAAGAAGCATCACCATCAGAACGAGAAGAAAAGAAACAACCTTCTCCCCATTGTCCTCTCATTTGCTGATGTGAGCAAGAAGCAGTTGGACCTGCACCCTCTCGACAAGTCAGGTGAGGGTTCCTGCGAGGGTTCCTGCAGGGCTTGGGCACCAGGTGAAGGTTTGTGCCAGCCTTTGGCACCAGGTGAAGTTTTCTGCAGGGCTTTGGCACCATTAGACTTGTTCTGGCAAAGGAGAAGTGTCCCAGTTGCTCCTTGCCCATCTTTCTGAGCATATTCCTTTTTCCTACCAGCCCAAACACTCACTCCTCATCCTTCTCCCACCACTATAGAAGCTAAAAATGGGGTGAACCAGGACACCAATGCGATGGATCTAAGCAAGGTGAGAGACTTGTAGCTTTCTTATGCCTTTGGGGCCAGATTTGTTCTTGCAAACTTGGCTGCAGAGTGTGCTGCAGAGTGCTGTGGGCTTTGCTTTTGGGGTAATCGCCTGAAAATCCCTTCTCGTGCCCAGGCGGAGCTGCACTTCATGAAGAAAATTCCCACTGGGGCTGAAGCGTCCAACGTGCTCGTAGGAGAGCTGGATTTCCTTCGCCAGCCCATCGTGGCATTTGTCCGCCTGACACCAGCTGTCCTCCTCTCAGGCATGACGGAAGTTCCCATCCCAACAAGGTCTGAATGAGAAGCGCAAAGTTTTTATTTAAAAAAATCCACAACAGCACATCAAATTGCATCAGTCGGGCATCCCAAGGGAACAAGGCCAGTGGGAGCAAGCACCTTTCTCCCACCCACATCTCGTTGCCTTCATTTCTCCCTTCCCCACTGTAGTGTTTAAACCCATTGGCCAATTTTAATGAAAGTTGGCCCAAAAGTTAAATTTGCAATTGGTTTTGATGGATTTCAAATTCATCACTGGAGTTGATGAGATGATGTGTCCCCTCCCGAGCCATGCTCTGGGCTGTGAACTCCTGGGGATTTCCTTGGGGCAAGGGCACGTTCTTCTCTCTCACTTTGGTTTTTTTCTTGCCTAGGTTCCTGTTTGTTTTGCTTGGACCAGGAGGAAAAGCCCATCAATACCATGAGATCGGCAGGTCCATGGCTACCATCATGACAGATGAGGTGTGATAAGAGATATCTCAGGGTCATTTTTTGGCTTTCTTCTCCTCTCCCTGTGTCTGTAGTAGCGAGGAAGAGGATTTGCTGTCCCAGCTGCCTGCAGGAGGTTAAAATCCTGCCTGGGTTGCATCCTGCACCTTGTCCTTCTCCCTAGGGTCCCCAGCACCCTGTCCCCACTGGTGGCATTGCCAGGGCCAGTGAAACTTCTGCACTTTAAGCAAAGGGCTGTGGTGTGCCATGGGGGATGGCAGCCTCATGGAGATGATTACAAATACCATGATGCACAGATTTTGCCTTTTGGAGGAATATTTCCTGCCATTTCCAACAGGAAATTTGGGGATAATTGTCATGTGTTTAGCCAAGAGCTGATTGCACTGGTTGGGATATCTGAGGTGAGTTGTCCTCTCACCAGGTTGTCTCCTATTGGCAGGTTTTCCATGGTGTTGCCTATAAAGCCAAGGATCGGGCTGACCTCGTGGCTGGAATTGATGAGTTTCTGGATCAAGTCACAGTCTTGCCACCAGGAGAATGGGATCCATCGATCCGAATTGAGCCTCCGAAAAATGTCCCTTCGCAGGTGGGTGCTGTGGCAGAGGGGGACAGGCAGCCACGGCTGGGGATGCTGGCCAGGGGCTCAAATTCACAGGTCACATACCCGGACCAGAAGCAAAACAAGCCAGTGATTACAAATCCATATCTTTATTTTATTTCCATTCTAACAGGAAAAAAGGAAGATGCCAGGAGCTCTCTATGACAGTGCATCTCACAGCAAGCCAGAGAAACACAGCGGTCCTGAACTGGAGCGGACAGGAAGGTGTGAACTTTAATAGTTTGATTTTTTTTTTCTGTTTGCCTCTAAAATCTGAACATGCGAGACCTTTCTAGAGGGTTTTTGGAGTTAGTTGGTAGAGCAAAGGGGGTCCATGTTACCAGTTTGGTCCCCTGGGCTGGGCAGGTGGGAGATCCAGGCAGCCGGGCTCAGCTGCAGCATCATCGCACACAGGTTTTCTTGATTTGGGCTGGAAGCAGATTTGTAAATCCCTCCAGGTAGAGCTCTGCTGCTTCTCAAAGTGGGGGACTGTTGCAATAAGAGGGGATGGGCTCTCAGGTTCCCTCTTTTTTCATTTTGTTGGAGGGGTTTTTCGTGTGCCTCAGTTTCTACTGGGTGTACAATAGGAGGTGACCACTTCTTTTAAGCGATGAAAGTTACCCTATGCTTATGGTTGTCCTTCTGCAGCAAAGAAAACTTAACGTGGTCTTCCAGGAGAATGGTTTATTTCTTTTCCTTCCTCCAGGCTCTTTGGAGGTTTGATCCTGGATGTGAAGCGGAAAGCCCCGTGGTTCTGGAGTGACTTTCGGGATGGTCTGAGCCTGAAGTGTCTGGCGTCCTTCCTCTTCCTCTACTGTGCCTGCATGTCCCCCGTCATCACCTTCGGGGGACTGTTGGGGGAGGCGACTGACGGCCACATAGTGAGCACCTCTCTGTTGTGTGGTGCAGAGGAGGATAAAACTCATGCAAAAGTCCTGCTGCGGTGAATTTGCTTTGGGTTTTTTTCCCCCAATGG
Source organism: Rhinoptilus africanus (assembly GCA_013400135.1). Classification (NCBI taxonomy): domain Eukaryota; kingdom Metazoa; phylum Chordata; class Aves; order Charadriiformes; family Glareolidae; genus Rhinoptilus; species Rhinoptilus africanus. Next base: position 143,934 of record VXBO01012372.1, read on the forward strand.
TTTATTTACTCACTGCTGCCTCTCTTCCCTGGACAGAGTGCCATGGAGTCGCTACTGGGCGCATCCATGACCGGCGTGGTGTATTCCCTCTTTGCTGGCCAACCTCTCACCATCCTGGGCAGCACCGGACCCGTCCTTGTGTTCGAGAAGATCCTCTACAAATTCTGCAAGTAAGGCTGGTGGCTGTGGCCAGGGGCTGCGAGAAGCTGTGGTGGAGAAAAGATGTTTTTCTTACATTTTTCGTAGTGGAAGTTGTTAGATTTTTCTTAGTGGAAGTTGTCTCCTTTGTCACAGGCATTGCATGCTGCTGCTTTAGTGTGTGACGGTGCAATAGCCCTCGGTTTCTGAAGGATGGATGGGGTCATTTGGGGTTTTTAGGGTTAAAGCGAAGCAGCGGGAGGAGGAGGAACCACAAGGATGTGGATGCCTAAGATGGGCTGCACAAGGAAGATGAGACAAATCACTCGTTTGGGAATGAGGGAAGATTTGCTTTCCTTTGAGTACAAAACCAGGCACTTTTCAGCATGATTTTAGCTGAAAGTGGAAATATGTTTTGCCCATGTATCCAAATAGTTTTCTCGTCAAATATTTTGAGTTTTGATAATTTTTATTGAAAAAGTAGGAGCTTTTCATGGGAAAAGGATATTTTCCATGTCAGTCTTTTTTGTTGTGATGACTTTGATGTGAGATTAACCACCCTTATTGCAATTAAATTTATTATTAAGTCCCAACTGGCTGGCAGCAGGTGGGTGGAAAACTGGCCGGTTTCAATGTTAGGGCATCGAGGTGATGCGGGAGAACACCACCTTCCACAAGAGGGACCTGACCTCAATTAGCCTCCAAGGCATTAACACAAGATAATTGTTAAATAATGATAATTAAATAATTGGCCTCTCTTCCTGTGGGTCCACACCCTGCACCGCAGCCCTGAGGCTGTCTCTAGCAGTACATGGAAACCGCATTTCCCATCCGCAGCCTTGACACGCTCCTAAATTGCTCCCAATGCTCCCAACTTTCCCCAAAGGCAGGGATGGCTCAGAGCCTCTTGCTGGCGTTTCAGCCCTTTGTTTTATTTTGGTTTCCCAGAGACTACGCGCTCTCCTATCTCTCTCTGCGGGCATGCATTGGGCTGTGGACCACCTTCTTGTGCATTGTGCTGGTGGCCACTGATGCCAGTTGTTTGGTGTGCTACATCACCCGCTTCACCGAAGAAGCCTTCGCCTCCCTCATCTGCATGATCTTCATCTATGAGGCTCTAGAGAAGCTGAGTCACCTGCGAGAGATCTACCCTGTGCACATGCACAGCAAACTTGACCTCCTCACCATCTACTAGTGAGTTTTTTCCTCCTAAAATGCTGCTGCCTCTTGGCAGAAGCTCCTGGATGCACCTGCATTGCCTTTCCCTTACCCCCGTCTTGGCTTCTCTCCTCCCAGCTGTAAGTGTGAGGCACCCGCCCATCCCAGCAACAAAACCCTGCGTTTCTGGGAGAGCAACAAGATCAACGTGTCTGGCATCACCTGGGAAAACCTCACAGTGACTGTAAGTGCCCTGAGCCACTGCTTCCTTGTGGTGCGGCCACAGGGTCCAGGGGCATTCGCATGGTGCAAAACTCAGAGCCCTTCAGGTGATGATGGGCTTCAAACTGTGGTAGTGCTGCTCTGAAAAGTCATTACTTAGATCTAATGTATGGCTTTAACCCGCTTAGTCCTGGGAAGGAGAGTCCACCTTGTCCAGTCCACCTTGACCCCAGCGTCGTGGGTAATAACTGTCATTCTCTGGACAGTATTTCTGACCAGAAGGAAGGTTAAGTGGGTGCTTTGATTATTGTAGAGTTTATGCTTGAAGGTAGTAATTAGCTTCCTTAATTGGTTACTAATAACTGTAGGCCTTGCTTTCTTACTCAGCACTGTCTGAAGGTATGTGCATAAATTTGCATGTCTGAACAGCCTTTTGGGCTGCTGTTGCTGGAAGCAAAGCCCAGGCATAGGATGGGAGGCTCTTATGGACATCTTTGTCCCCTTGTGACCATGTCTCGTGAGCCCTCCACTGGGAAGGGACAATTTGTCTCCTCCTTTCTTGTCACGGTTGTTTTAGCCCTCCTTCCCCGCTCCCTCTTTCTCTATCCCCAAGAGCTTCCAGTGTTTCCTTCCCCTCTGGAGTCGTCTTCAGCCGTGGTTACCTGCCATTCAAGCGGAGGATGTGCCATGGGTCTGGTGTCCCATCACATCTCTTGTCTCCGCTCTCCTCTGTGTAATTCAATAGTGTCCTCGTTTGATGTGTCATTGTTCAGTTGCTGCTGCTCATTAAATATAAATCTCCATTTTCAGCAGCAGTTACAAAGTCATGGATCTTGGACTAAGATCTTCAAAACCCTCTAGTTATCCCAGGTTTCCTTGCCGCATGTGCACTCCCTTTGTGTCCTCACGCTCTGTTTCCCCAGGAATGTCGGTATTTGCATGGAGAGTTTCAAGGACCTGCCTGTGGACACAATGGTCCCTACACGCCTAACGTCCTCTTCTGGTGCTGCATCCTCTTCTTCTCCACCTTTATCCTGTCGAGCTTATTGAAGAAGTTTAAAACCAGCCGTTACTTCCCAACCAGAGTAGGTAGAAGGTGGTGGCCAGCGGCGGTCTTCACACTCACTTCTCAAAATGGCTTTCCTGGGGCACTAAGTGGTTTGCCACCACTTGGTCAAGCTGGGAAATGTTGACCTTGAAGGCCAAGCTTGGATGTCTCACTCATTTCCATGAGTGCAAAATGATTGTAGCATTTCCCACTTGCCTCGCCACCTGCCCCAGAGGGATTTTTCACTCGGGCGGTGGGAAGTCAGGTCTGCCAAAGTTGGGTTGGTTTTCTTTTGTTTTGTTTTGTTGGGTTTTTTTCCCACCTTCCGTGCCTTATGTGCTCAAGGGGAAAGTTGATTCAAATCAGGAGCTGCCATAGAAAAAGACACAGTTTCTTCCTTTTGAGGAGCAAACGATGCCTCAGTGCCTTATTCCCATTTTAGCTGGGAGTGTATCAGTAGTGGCAGACATCCGTTTCCTTATTTTTTTAATATTTTCTTTTTTTAAGGTTTGAATTAGAACAACACCTTTTGCACCTAATTAAACTTTTTTTACTGTCTGACACTAGATCGCACAGGGACAAACACAGCAACAGTATCTAACCAAGGGATTTGGCTGCGTGTCCTCAGAGCGGTGGGATTTTATTAACTGGCTTTAATGTTGTTGATGTCCGTAACTTTTCTGTCTCCTGTTATGGCCCTGTTTGCGATGCCCCTTTCAGCTCTGGTTTCTTGCCCCAGGTACGGTCCACAGTAAGTGACTTTGCTGTTTTCCTCACCATCGTCATCATGGTGCTCATTGACTTCATGATTGGGATCCCATCACCAAAGCTCCACGTCCCGCATATGTTCAAGGTAATGGGGGGTTTGGGCATGGAGCTAGTTTCAGCCCTTGGGAATGCCACAAGGTGATGCTGGGGCAGGACAAGGCTAAGCCTGGAGGAGATGCTGGTGGTGGTACCGTCTCCTCTTCCACTTCCAAGTGCATTGTTTCCTTCTGGAAACGAGAAGACAGCCCCAAACTAGATCCCTACAGGGGAAGTATCTATAGATGCTTGCAAAGAGGACACCGGCGCTGCTGGACCCCATGGGAGAGGGAGACATGAAGCCAGGGCTGGGAGATGCTCTGATGCTCCAGGGATGGAGAGGAAAATCAAAGCCAGTGCAGTGGCTGGGAGTTGATCCTGATGTTTGTGCTTCGTTGCAGCCGACCAGAGACGACCGCGGGTGGTTCATCAACCCCATAGGGCCCAACCCTTGGTGGACAGTGTTGGCCGCGCTCATCCCAGCTCTGCTTTGCACCATCTTGATATTCATGGACCAGCAGATCACTGCCGTTATTGTGAACAGGAACGAGCACAAGCTGAAGGTAAGGGGCTGGGAGAGACAACCCCGTCCCCAACCCACTCTTGGCTGCAGGTGTGGGGAGAAGCTCCTATTCCAAATGCTTCATGAAGGCGTTGGTCTGGGACAACATCAGGCAGTGTGGCAGAATGCTGTCCTGGATTAATGATGACACAGGTAGCAAATGACAAAGGAGTTCAGATGAGCAATCTTTCGGGGGAGCAAATTAATCTTAGAGCAATATAGAAGTGTATAGTTTTTGTCTTAAAATGTCAGCAGCAGCTGGGGGAATGAATCGTTTTGACATGCTGCCAGGGATAACTTGGAGTCCCGTCTTTCTTGCAAGTGGCAGACATTTCATTATGAATGAAAAAATGGTCAATTTTTTTTTTTGAGAAGTAGATATCACACAAAACCCCCAAATCCACTTTGTCTGAACTCCTGCCAGATTTTCACACAAGGTGCTCGCGCAAAGACTGGATACATCCTTATTTGTTTGCAGTTCTTAATTTAAATTTTCAAGAAGGTGGCTTGCGCTCAAGTGGAGTTTGAGTCTGACTTGTGACATTGTCCTTGCTCCTGTGCTGTGGGATGCTCTGTTCCTTGTTTTGCTCCCCACAGAAAGGATGCGGGTACCACCTGGACCTTTTCATGGTGGCCGTGATGCTCGGGGTGTGCTCCGTGATGGGGCTGCCGTGGTTTGTGGCTGCGACTGTCCTGTCCATCACCCACGTGAACAGCCTCAAAGTAGAATCTGGCTGCTCAGCTCCAGGAGAACAACCCAAGTTTCTGGGGATACGAGAGCAGAGAGTCACTGGCTTGATGATCTTTGTACTCATGGGCTGCTCCGTCTTCCTCACTTCGGTGTTAAAGGTAAGAGGGAAATGCAAAACACCCAGCAGGGAGATTATTAAAAAATAGTCCCTTCTCTCTGGGCCGGAGTGGTTATGGAGTGGAGGAGGAGGAGATCCCAAACCTTGAGGCTTGACCCATGGTGGGAACCAGCCTTGGTTACGCTTTCCAGCCCTTCAGAGTCCAGTTTGGTGTGCTCGAGGCAAGCGGGTGAGACAACAGCTTTAATTTTCAGGTGTCTTTCAGACCCACCCGTGTTTATGGGTTACAGTTAAGCGGATTCAGAGCAGCACAGCCGCTCTCTTTCCAGCAGGCAACACGTTAGCAGTTGCAGTTCGCTCCCCCAAAATACCTCAGGACAGCTGTTTCCGGTAGCTAAACACACTGAAATAATCCCCATGGGCTTCCCTGTGTGTTCCTCCCACAAAGTAATCTCATCTCTAGGCTAAAAGGAGGCACTTTGCTTTTGCATGTTGCCACAAGAATATGTAGAAATGTTTTTCTGCCATCACAGGATGTGGCATATGGTAGCATGGGTGAAATCTCCTATTTTCCTTCAGCCTTTCTGGAAAATAGGATTATTCTGATGAAACATAACTCAGAAGTTCAGCCTAAAGCAGAGCATTAACTCATTCTCACGCACATCATCTCTAATGGTTAAAATCTAACACATCTTTAACGCTGTGGAAACTGGAAAGCTTTAGGCATTTTTAGGCAGTGCCTGTAGAAGAGAGTAGTAATACTGAAAATGTGATTTAAAAAACCCCAAATTATTGCATTCTTTTTTTTTTTTTTCCTCAGTTTATACCAATGCCTGTGCTTTATGGCGTGTTTCTCTACATGGGTGTGTCATCTCTCAAAGGAATTCAGGTACGGACTCTTTTACAGCGTGCAGCATGTTGGGTCCCTGTTATTTCATCTCCAGAGAAGCAGGAAAAAAGCAGTGGTATAGGAAAAAACCTCTCCCAAAAGCAAGAAATGACAGTATTTTGTGTAAAGAAAACCTTGGTGGAGGCACAGGAGGTGTATGGGGCTGGGAGGACCAGGCAAGTTCAGTGCTCTCTGTTGCGTGGTTTAGGGCAGATCAGCGATTATGTGAAAATAGGGGAATTCAGTGCAATTTCTACCACCGGTGGAAATCCTTGCTGAGGGATTCAGCGTGCCAAGAAATGCTGATAATAGAATGACGTGAAGTAATTATAATTTGGTGGGCAGCTCTCATGGGCAAGCTGGTTTACAGAGGGAGCGAAGGGCAAGTGGGTGCTGCTCCCAGGAGGAATGTAGTGGGATCTGGAATTTCTCATTGCCATCAAGACCCTGAAAGCTCCCTCCACATTTCAACAGGGTCAGAAACTTTCCACTCTCCCAAGGTGGCAACTTTTCCCCTTTTCTTTTGCAGTTCTTCGATCGCTTGAAGCTGTTTTGGATGCCGGAGAAACACCAGCCGGATTTCATTTACCTGCGGCACGTTCCCTTGCGGAAGGTGCATTTATTCACCATAATCCAGCTGATCTGCCTCGTCCTGCTCTGGGCCATCAAGGTGTCCCGTGCTGCCGTCATCTTTCCCATGATGGTAAGAGCCGATGCCGCTCGGCAGTGGGAAGTTTGGGGCGTTGGAGTGAGATGTAGCATCATCTCTGGCCTCACCACATCTTCCGTCTTATTTGTGAAGGTTTTGGCTCTTGTTTTTGTCCGGAAAGTGATGGATTTCTGCTTCTCGAAGCGAGAGCTCAGCTTTCTGGATGATCTTATGCCAGAAAGTAAGAAGAAGAAGTTGGACGATGCCAAAAATGAAGCCAAAGAAGAGGAGGTAACGCTTGCTGCATGCTCGGGGCTCGGCATCTCCCTCGGGCTCTGAGATTGCCTGTTTCTGTCTCAGCTTGTCTTTAAATGTCTGTCTCAGCTTGTCTTTAAATGTCTATCTCAGCTTGCCTTTAAAGGCTCAGAACTCAATAGAAATAGATCCTGGTAGCCTGGGTCCCACATTGTAACCTTTTTTTCCTAAATTAGCAGTGAGCTTAACACTTGAATAGAGGTATAATTTTTGAAATGAGTCATTTATAATAAATATTATTATTATTTAAAAATTTGCTCATAATGGTGTTTTTAACTCCTCAAAATGTTTGAAGTGAAAGGTCTTTGCCATGCTGCACTAACAGAAGGTCAGAAGAAGAGCGCAGCGTGCAGCGTTTTGCTGGATGTTTAGTTTATCTCCGCTTTGATCAAAGACACAGAACTTGATTTGTCCCTTTTTCTGTCAGGAATCCCAGAAGATGATGGAAGCTGCTGCTGCAAATTCAGTTCGGCTGAAACTAGGGAAGACCAGCAACTTGGATATCCCAAAGCAAAGCAGTGACAGGTAAAGCCCCACCAAGCACCAAGACCCCTGGCAAGATTAATTTTAAGGTTTTTGGCACACTTTTCTCCCCTTGCATCTTTATTGAGCATCCCATTGGAATGCATTCAGCTTGGTGGGGAAAGCAAAGGTAGGGGCAGGGCTGCAGGAGATGATGGCAGGGCTCTGCCTCCAAGCAGAGTGGCTGCACAACCCGCGTTTGACCCCCAAAAGCTTGCATCATCAGTGACTTTACGATACCTGGAGATCCTCATACTTAAAAATCTGTACCAACGGGGGCTTAAAGAGCCCACTCCAGGACTAAGCACCAGCAAGAGCATTTGCACGGGGCTGTAGCTCTGCAGCTCTCAGGCTTGTCCCCCAAAACTCCTCATCCAGCAAAACCTGCCGAACTTCGGTTCTCCGGACCCCCCTGTTCCTCTTGCTGATGCTGATGGACTTGGTGGCATCAGGTCCAATCATTAGGAATTACTATCTGAAATATTTATTGCAGGACTGATCCTTCCGAGATCAATATCTCGGATGAAATGTCGAAAACAACTGTATGGAAGGCTCTCACTATGAACATGGAAATGCTCTGAATCCAGGGAGAAAGGAGGTAAAGGATTGCGTGTGAATGTGGCCCTGCTCCTCTGCCAGCGATGGCACATGCCTACGGGTCTTTTTGCCAGCAACGCCAAGCGATGGGCCCATCCCTGGGAACAGGCGCTGTTATGGTTTGAGAAACCCACAACAATTTATTGTCATTTAGACAATTATTCTCTCACCTGATGACCCCTCCCCACCCGGGAAGGGGAACTGAGGAAAACCAAGGAAACTCAAAGACTGAAATATAGACAAATTGAATAGAATAGGACTAAATAATTAACATTAATAACATTAAAGAACCAGTATTGATCCCAATACCAATATAAAACACCCAAGGGCTATACCCAGCCCATTCTATCATAGAAAGCTGTGCACTCCCGGCACGGGACAGCCAGTGTGGGACCCTGCGGGTGCTGTGTCTGCGGGAGGAAGGGAAGGGCTCAGGGCTCCAGCACTGGGGCGAGGAGTGCTCAGGATGGCAGCCAGCAAGGGAGAGAGAGAGAGAACTCCTCAGCAAACTTTCTAATTTCTATGGAATGTGCCATTCATGGTATAAAATAATCCTGGTGGCAGCTTGGGTCGAGTGCCCGGGTCTTGCTCCTCCTCGTCCCTGCACCCGGTGAGCTCAAAAATGCCGAGACCGTGAAACCCACACCCCAGAGCTGGCGATAAAGTAAATATTTTCACCAAATCAGACACTAGAATCTTCTAAAAGTGCAGTTTTCCCAAGCATTAGAAGGGAAATCAGTCCTATGTCGCTCAAACCGGGACAGATGGTGAGGACTGTGGCACGCAAACCAGCGTGGTCCCACGATCGGGGCAGCAGCCAGCAGGTTCCCCGCTGACGATGCTCTCCCTCTTCCCCCCCTGCTGTTTTCATGTTTAGGAATCTTGACTTTGAAGAAGAGAGAGAACGCGACTCAGGGATGTGCCAAACGCAGACACGGGAAGAAACTGCTCTCTGTCAGTTGGAGGATTCACATTTAAGCCATGCTGATGTTTTCATCTGTCCTTGGTGTGCTTCAGGCGTTCCGTATCTCTCCACCAGCAAACTGAGGTGCACATCATAATCCGTGGGAGTTCGCTGTTGTTCCGCCTCTGTTTGCACATGTGTGTGTTGCGGTTTTGTAGTGGTTAGAGGGACTGTTCCCGCTTTATCATTTAGTGCTATTTTTTTAATATTTAAATCCTCCTTTCTCTTTTTTTGTTCCAAATATAAACCTTGAATGTACAAAATCATTTGCTGGTATATTTGACGCATTCTCCACTTTCTTCTTCATCACGACCAGGTTTTCGCTCTGGTTTGGGGTCCTGCCTTCAGTTCACTCTTATGTCTCTTACTGGTAGGAGAGGGATTGCCCTCCGTGGTGGGGCAGCCAGGAGCGTCTGAGTGGTTGGGCGAAGGAAAAGGAAAAGCATTTGCTCCCTACACTCCAGTTTGACATTGGATTTTTTGGGGGTGGTTTTTTTGGTTTGGTTTTTTTCTTGCTTTGGCTCCACCATCAGCCTGGAAGCTGGAAAACGCAGAAATGCCACCTTCTTGTCCCCTGGCTGTAAATGAATATAAGGGAGCATTTAAAATCGAACACTTTGATACGCCCTATGGTCACGGGAGCAGCCAGGTGGAACCTGGGTCTCTGCCAGGGATGGGTGGGATGAGCCGGGAGGAAAGTGGGAAGGTGCTTTTTCCTCCTCCCTTTCCCTGCCCCTTTGCAGGAAGAAGCTGTTGAGCAGAGATAGTTCTCCTGCTCCCTTCCTGTCACCCTGGGGCTGTGGGGTCCGGGAGGAGAGGAAAACCCAGAAGAAAAGGTCGTCTGCCAGCACCTGCTTCTGGCATCTGCGACCGGTGGGATGGGTACCGGCACCCTCCTGCCATCATTTGTCCCATCCCCTGCAGGAGCCTTTTTCTGCATCAAACCAACCCAAAACGACAAGGGCAAGTTGGTGCTTCTTGCGAACTGGTAGGGGGAAGGAAAAAACCCAACCCATATAAACTCGCTCTGTAAGGATGAAAACAGCCCATCACCAAAAATCTGATGGATTTATGGGATGGGGTTTTGCCAGCTGGCTGGTGCCAGCGCGGCACGGTGGCGGTCGGAGAGGGAAGGAACTGGTTTAGCTGTTAAGAAAGAGGGGAGGCAAAAGGCTTGGAGGAAGGAAAGGGGCAAAGCCAGGGTTTTCGTGCTGCTGTTCCTCCATGCGCATCCCCTCTGGCTCTCCCTTCCCGCAGAGGAACGGCTGGTGCAGGAGAGCCCCCACCTTTCCACCCTTTGGAAAAGAAACTTTAATTCCCATGATGTACGTGCATTAAAGCAGTGACCCCCGATGGCTGTGGAGCTGGGGGGGTTGTGCTGCCAGCCCCATTGCTGCCCTGACCCTAAAATGAAATTATACACCTCTAATATAGGACAATTTGGTTTTCTTTTTTTTCCTTTTTATTTTCCTCTCTGTAAGGGGAGAAACTGGGCTGAACTCTGCTCCCTCCTGGCAGGGACCAGGGCTGGAGCCTGGTCTTCTTTTTGGCATGTGCCTGGCATCTCTCCAGCTTGGAAAGAGAGAAAGAAAGAAACCCACCCACCCTGGAGGGAAAATGGGACCTGTTTTAGCGAAGAGGGGGCTGGGTCTGGCCCCCGCAGGGCTCTGCATCTCACCTGGCCTTGGGGGTGGCTTGAAAACCTTGGAATTGCCTCTGTAATTCCTTATTTAAAAAGCAAACCAGGCTTCCTTGGCGTGCCCGCTGCAGCCCTCTTTGGCATATGAAGCTTTGTTCTTTTGCTATTTACAGGGCTAGATTTTTTTTTTAATTTATTGTATTTTTTTTTAAATTAAATGAAATAAATTATTTAATAACGTGGCTCGGGGCCACCTAAAAGGCAGTTGTAACCCCTGAGGCTGGCTGTGCGACCCAGCGCTGCGCCTGCCTCCCCCCGTAATACACCAGAAACGCGTGGATGCCTTCTTATTTTGGGAGAATTTAGTATTTCCCTGTGCAGAGGAGAATTATATGGGGGGTGGGGGCGAAACCCTCTCAAAGCTGTTCCTGGAGTCACTTTATGACTAAAAATAATATCCTTGAAGTGACCCACACTGCTTTATTTGGCAGCAAACCCCCATCCCGTTGATGCGGGACAGGTGTGGGATGTTTTCCTCGTCTTTGGTGCCTTAAAACAGTTCCCCAAATCTCCTGTTGGCCCCCGCAAAAGAAGTTTCCTAAAATGAAGTGCATGGAAATCCCTGAGGGGGGGGAAAAAGGATGTAAAAAGGTAATAAATAAGGTGCTGGCACTTTTTTTAAAAAAATTATTTTATTTTTTCCCCTCCAGTTGCCTACACGTAGAAATACAGAAATTATTTTTGTTCTGGAGATGCTGAAATATATTTATTTTATTGTAAGAGATGCGCTAGTTTGGAAACGCTCCATGTTGTAAATTAAACGCAGTGGGGGGGTGGGGCAGAGAAAAAAATCCACCAAGTGAATCTGTGTTATTTGTCACTTCGAGTCTTTGTGTGGTTTTGTGTTTGCGTTTTGGTTTTTTTTTTTTTTTTAAACATTTGATTTATTTTGGGTTCATTCTGTGGAACTCAAATAACACAAATCCGCGTCGCCGTCTCGTGGGTCCCGGTGTGGGACGCTGCTGTTGACTGACGGGTGCCACCCGCCAGAGCTGCCTCTGTCTCCGATTTTTCTCGTGTTGCCCATGGAACTTAATGGGAAAATAACGGAATAAAAATCTCATTTGTCTCATGGTGCCAATCACGAGTCTCTGGAAGGGGGGAGGGAGAGGGCGGAGGAGCCTTTGGAGCTTTTCAAGGTGTTTTGGAGGGGATGGGGGGAGTGGGCAGCGCTGGCTTGGGGGAAATCCTGTCTCCCCAGGGCTTTGGGTCAGGAAAGAAAGAGCTTGGGTTTTTTAAAAAAAATGAAAATGTAATTATTTGTATTTTTTGGATTTTGTATTTTTTGAATTTTGTATTTTTTGAATTTTGTTTCTTTGGGATTGCGAGCAATTGCAGTGTGGCAGGAGGGAGGGGACAGCAGCGTCACACGCGTCCCCGCTCCAGAGCCTGCTGGGGTGTGCAGGGAGCTCAGGAACAGGGCCGTTTCTGTGGCCCCATCCAGAGCAAGCAGTTCCTCCTCCCTACATTTTTGGGTTGATTTTTTTTTTTTACCATTCGCAATACAATTAATTAGAATGAAATTCATTAAATTAAAGGCAAAGAGATTCTAGTTATCTTTTATATAGTTGTGGTTTTTTTCCAAATTTCTTTCAAAATCCCCTCTGGCACAGGTCTGCAGGGTCAGGCAGGCACATCCCCATTGCCCTTTTGCCTAAAACTCAAGGAATTGAGAGAAAAATGGGGCTCTTGAGACAAGTAGGGGCTCGGAGCCTGGTGCCTTGAAATCCCTGGGGATGGGGATCCCGAAGGGATGCTCAGAAAAGGGTTGGAGATGTCAGAAACCAGCTGCCGGATTTAACAAAGGTTTTATTGCAATTTAGGGAAAGCTGCGGGATCCGCAGCGGTTACAGAGAAAACGGCGCTGGAGAAATAGAGGTTTGAATAGAGGCTGATCTGTGTGGGAGAAATTTAGGAGGCAGCAACTGGGAAACTCCAATGGATAAATCCTTCCCGTGGAGCATCCGATCCCTGGAGGGGTCTGACATCCCCAGGCTGATGGTGCTGGAAAGCCGATGCCTTGATTTGCCGTTTAATTGTACCTTAAAATTCAAAAGCAAACAAACACCAAACGCCTTCACAGAATAGAAGCTTCTCCTAAAATCCCTTTAAGGAGCTTTGAAACAGCGGTGGTGATTTTCTCCTTTGTGAAGGAGCAGCCGCTTTGCTTTGAGGAGACCGAAACGCAAATGATCCCACCACGTTAGCACTGAAACGAAGTGTAAGATGTCAGGACAAAGCCTGGTGAGACTAAACCAGCCTTATTCCATCGTAAACTATTAAATCCACACCCCCCCCCCCACCCCCAAAGCTTAATTTTCCTTGTCTTTTTTTATTGGAAATAAACACCAGAGAATCCACCTGAGGCAGCAAAAATGAGAAGCAGCATCAGGCACAGGGAGCTTTTGCACCCACCCCCCCGATTTGTGGCTCCATGTTAAAATCCCTCATTTGTTCAGTTTTAATTCACATTCATTTGGGATGACTTACGCCGGCAGTGGGAGCGCGGGTGGGAAGGGGATGCTGCGGGGCTCCTCCTGCAGGGACCTCTTGGTGGAGCTGCCAAAAATAAGAAAAAAAACAGAGGAGAAAACTAAAACTGCGTTATCGATGGGGACTGGGGGCTGGTGGGGCGGCAGGAGGTGATTTCCCAGCACAGCCCCGTCCCCCTCTCCCTGTTTCACCTGAACCGCTTGGTGTTGATGAGCCAGTGGACAAAGTCCTTGGCCTTCATCTTGTCCAGGTAGCGGGTGAAGTCGCTGGTGAAGGTGCCTTCTGAGTGTCGCTTGGTGTTGGAGGCGAAGTTTCGGGCGCTTTGCAACTCGTCCAACTGCCGCCTGTGTGGGACAGAAGGATGGGGGGAGAAAACCGGGGTTTAAGGCACAGTCGTGGGATCAGGATCCTGCACCAGGTCCCCAGGGCAGGGGCTGGGTCCTCTGCAGTGCTTCACTGTGTGGAGCATCCTCCAGAAAAGTGGTAACAGTAGATAAAAAAAATATTCAGTTTCAGGGGGGTCCACGGAGCCTGGCCAGGGTGTTCCTGACATCAGACCTATGCCATATCCAATCCCATATTATTTGCCTTAGGTCTTGCTCGGCTATGGTGGGTTCGTGTCCTCACCCTGGTCCCTTTTGCTGCTCCCGGGAGGGAGCACCGTGCTGCCCCGGTGTTTGGGTCAACCTCCTCCAGCTCCAGGACGGAGACCTGATGTTGGCATCCCCGCTTTCACATATTCACCCCAGCAGAAAGTCTCTGCTGGTGCAGAGGGGGCTCAGCACCCTGCCCGAAGCATTGCCCCATCCTGGCTCTGCCCCACCGTGTCCCCATCTCTGTTCTGACACTGAAATCCTGGGAGGGGACACGGCAACGGCCCCATGTGGGCTGGTGGGGAGCCGGGAAGGAATAAACAGAAAAGAGAGGCACATGGCATCAGCCCCGGAGCCGGGAGAGCCGGCAGCGTCAGGAGCGGGGAGGGATGAGCTGCTGTGACAGCCCCTGGCCACCCCTGGCCAGCTCCGCCACCCCGTACCTGGACGTGTCCTCCAAGTCCTTGGTGCCCATCTGCCACCCTGCTGGGATCAGCACGGCAAACACCAGCCCGGAGAGGTACAGCCAGCGGACGAGCTGCATCTGTCTCTCTGGAGAAGGCAGAAATCGAGATAGAAACGGCCAGGGCTGTAATCGCCATCGACCCCCCCAGCCCCTGTGGGAGCCCCGGCGGCGGGACAGACCCAGAATGGGACAACCTCCTTCCCAGGCACCATTTTGATGGGTCCATGTGAAAATCGCATCCCCACAATCACCTCCCAGCATGTCTACCCTTGCTTAGGTGCAGGCACACAGCCGCAAGAACAGGTTTGTATAATCTAAAGATATAATTAATCGCAATAAACTTTATCGCAAAGCTCCCCTTTTCTGGGTAGGAGCAATATTTCTATCTTGAGCTTATCACCAGAGTGCTGGAGAACTTTCCCCACCATTAGCTGCTCAGAAAAGCAGCTTTCAACAGAGTTGATTAATTACAGTTCTACGTTTCTTATCTTTGCTGGATGCCTCAGCAGTTCAGGGGGAGTAAAATGCCAAACCCCACCCATCATTTGCTGAAAATCAGACTTTTGGTTGCCTATCAACAAGCACTTTCATTACGCTAGCTTAATTTCTTCAGAGATCGGTAGTAAAGAAGGGAGGAAAAGGCACTTACCTTCTGCAGAGACAACTGTTCCCCTAAAAGCAAGATCCTGTTTTCCTCCTTTGCTCTGGTTGTGGCTAAACTCTTCTCCTTACCGGTGCTTTTAAGCTTGTTAGCAGGATGCTAAAAGCTGACGGGTAGGTCACCGGGACTCCTGGTTTTAGTTGGATGGGTCATTATGAATCATTACAGGATTTTTTAAGTGAGGCTGTTGCAAAAAATACAGTTGTTGCCGTATTTTCCACCTTACGCCTTCAGCGAGGGGTTTGTTTGTTGGGTTTTTTTGTGTGGTGTTGTTGCTGTTTCTCTTGTCTTTTCTATTTTTTTTCCACTTCTCAGACCGAAGGAGTGACCCACCAGTTTCCTCCTTGCAGGTGAGAAGGCCCCTTATTGCCACAGCACATCTTGCATGGAGAAGTGATTTCTCTGCCCGCGGGGCTGCCCTTTCTAATACTTTTGTTTGAGATAAAAAACATTAAGAAATAAGCAGGAGTGAAAATGTAAAAGAAGCATTTTGCAGCAGCACTTGCTGCTGCTTCCTGCCGTGTAAAATTGGGTGAGGGCTCATCATCTGGAGACCCATCACTTTTGGTCCAAGCTTGGGCTTGTCCCCCAAGGCCAGATGTGAAACTGGGGCCATTCACCATCGTTTCTTTGGGTTGGGGATGATGGGAAGCACCATGGGTGGCTGTGGATCTGGGTCAGTGTTTTTCCCCATGGGACATCCCAGTCCAGCCCAGGAGCTGAGGGAACATCTGGAACTCATCAGGCCAAGGACAATAGTTTTGTAGGGGCGTCTCCGGGGAACTGAGCTCATTTTTTCAAATCCTTGAGTCCAGCAAAGGAAAAAAAGCTTGAGAAGAGTAAAACCGAGGGTAGCCCTAAAGAACTGGCCCTGGCCCTGTGTGCTGACAGCTCCAGGCGGACACGGAGCAAAGCCCTCAGGTCCCTGAAGGTGCTGGGAGGTCAGATGAGATTTTGAGGGCTGCGTTTCAGGGGCAGTTTTGAGATATTTGGGGAGCTCTTGGCTCAGGAATGTCTACAGTTCAGTGCTCGAGGGACTAAATATGCCCTTTTGACAGAGGCATGGTGAATGGGCAGAGAAAAGAAAGTCTTAGGAAGCTGGGCCACGTTTGTCCCTCGCCCAACACCAGCCACCCGAAAGGACAAGGGCTCTGAGTCCTGATTTCTCCGCCACTTACTGTCCGCTCCTCCTGGGACTTTTCCTCTCATGGCTGGGTAATTACTATTATTCTACCAAGGAGATTTTTGCAATTATTGCCACTGTCAAAATATGGCCAGTGTTCAGGGGACATTCTTCTTGAAGAGCCTTTTAATTAGGGCCAACAATGGCCTTACGACAAAGCCTGACATCAGAGGAAGAAGGTAGGAGATTAATTAGCTCAGCCTTTGGAGGAGAGGTCCAGATCTCCTACCCGTCATGGGGATGGGATATTTATTAATTAGCTCCTGCTGACACTGTTTATGATGTCCCCCTGGCCCAGGAAGACACCAGGGAGCCACCTGCAGCAGTGGGTGGTTCAGGAGAAGAGAAATTCAGCGCAGCCAGCCCAGTCTGTGCTTGGTTGCTTCGTGGTTTTTCTTAATCGTGGCTCCCAGTGTCAGAGTGGGTTGGAGATTGTCCTATGGGACACTTCCTCCACTGTCCGCTGGTGATTTTCACCAGCCTCTTGGGATGTGGTGGTCCCAAGCGTCCTCTGTGATCTTCCCCTTTCCACCTCGGTTGAGTTGCTGGTGGCTTTCCCACCCTGGAGGACTGAAGGATGGGGGCATGGACCTGGGTTTTAAGATGCAGGTGTGGATCTGGATTTTGTCCCATTTTTATGACTTGGAGAGGTTTTTTACGGACAGCAGGTGGCAGCCTTCCTCTGCCCGTCCTCTGCCTCGCCGCCTCCTCGCTGCCCAGCAGCTCCCGACCCACCAGGGTCCGAAGGGACCGAAGCGCTGTGATGTCCCTCTCTCCGGGGGTGGAAGACCCCGGGCTGGGGGATGCTGTCGGTGGTGGCGTAGTGATGCCACAACCCAGTTGGGAATGGTTTGGGCTCAAATCCCTGCTCCATGTGCATGTTTGGAGGAGCACCTTTGAGGTCATACGAGCCTCCTGCGCTGATGGAGCACGGAGCAAAGAAGTTGATATGGGAAAACTCCTGGACCATACCCTGTGTCCTCCAATGCTTAGATAAACTCAACTATACCCCATCCAACCTTTGCTGCACTTTCCCATTAGTTGCCCCCAGGACCGGTGGTGTGGCCGACCTGCCCACCTCTGCCAGTCTTGGTCTCTGCAGGCATAGGGAGAGGCAGGAGGAGCCAGGCTGCTCGAAAGGGGATGGTGGGATGTGGCCTTGCTGGGCTGTCCAAAAGCAGGCTGGAAACAAGATGAGTTTATGCTTAAGCGTGCTCTTAAATTATCTCACAGACCTGCCATCAGCCAGCTCCTGCTTTGGGGCTGGTTTTCCCTGCCTGGCATGATGGAGTGAGGCTGGCATGCCTTGATGCCTCGATGTCTCGATGCCTTGATGCCACAGCCTGAAGGCAACCACAAAGTCATCTTAGATACATCAAACTGCTCCAATACTACTCTCCTGTAGCTGCAGGTGCAGTTGAACCAAGTGATGGTTAATTTTCGAGGGTTTTACTGCGAGCGAGGAGGCATAAAGGCTTTGACTTCACCTTCTTGGTTCCTCTGCAAAGAGACCCTCCTCTCCCACAGGGGTGCATTTTAGGTCTAACGCAGTGCAAGAGAGCCAGGGATGGAAACCCCTTCCCCTGTGCATCCCCAAAACTGCAGTTCAAAGCCCACTGCCCCGTGGATCCGCGCTCTCCACTCTTGTTTTCCCCATGGCTGAAGGTGTTTGTGGTCTCCTCCCTCCCCGCCAGAACTGGAGGCAATTTTATACCCGTGCGTCAGAGCCTTCTGCCTCTTGCTGGCAGCGGCCACTGCCAAGGCATAACTGGGCAAAGAAAGACCTTCTCGGGTCAGTGGTTTAACGTGAAACACCTCCTTCAGGGGGACGCTGAGTGCGTGGTTTCAGTTTCAGCATCTCTGGGTTTTTTTTTCCTGTGTTTGGCTGTACAGGTGTTCTTTAAGAGCAAAGAGAGGGCCATTAAAGACATTCTGCGTTCCCAGCAAGGGATTTTGGCAGTTCTGAAGGACGTGGATTATTTTCCTGCCTCTTTTCCCCTTTATGCATGTGTTTTTAGGCAGAAAACAGTATCTGCCTTTGATGCTGCAGTCGAGAGCCTGCAGCCTCCTGGCTTGCGCTCGTGGCTGACCCTTGATGCCAGGGAGGAAGAGTGTGGTGGGATGCAGAGATGGTGCTGAGCTACACGGCAGGCTGTGATGTGCTCCTTTGAAGCCATTAGCCCTCATGAATTGGAGTCAATGCAGTCTAGCCTTTCCTGAAACCATGCTCGGGCTGTATCTATGCTGTGGTGGAGCTCCATTTTTGTTGAATCTACCACTTTTCTTCCTTTGCTGTTACGGGAGCAGAAGGAAACTGGGTGAGGTCCCTCCAAGCTCCCCTCACTCTCCTGTCCCCAACCACCTTTCGTGAGCTCTAAACATCCATGAGACATGCACAGCAAGGAAAACCATCGGATGCCATGACCAGGGTGCACTCACCATGTGGGAAAGTTGAACATGATCCTGGAGAAGTGGAACAGGTTTTCTTAGTGTGTGGGTGGACAAAAAAAACCCCAGCTTGTGCCCCTGCTGGGCTGGGAGATGAGTGGGCTAATGGGGAATTGCAGGAAAAAAGCATCAGGGTCCAGTGCGGGGCTCTCTCTTTGGGGATCTAGTGGGCATCCAGCTGTGGTGACACTGCTGCAAGAGCATCCCAGCTCCTTCTCATCAGGGGGAGCTGCTGGTCATTGGGAATCACGTGAAGATCAGATCAGAAGCTCTGTCCTTTCACCTGCATTATCTACTGCATTTTACCTCCTTTGGCTAAAACCCCAGCAATCAGCCTCGGCAGGTGGAGCGGGATGGGGGACACCTGGCTGAGCCCTTGCTGCCTACAAAACCTGGTGCTTGGGTCCTCTGTGGTCCTCAGCTCTCACAGTCCAGCTTCTCTCCTGTCCTTTGCTCCCTAGTTCCTCCCAGCCTAATGCTCTGCGGTGGAAGGTGGGTGCTTCCCTTTTGCTTTGGGAGGGGAGCGGCTGCTGTGCCAGGTGCTATTAGGTGGTTTTTGAGTAAGTTGTGGGTGCGCTGAGCAGGTTTGGTCCCTCAGGGCACCCTGGCCCAGCACCAAGTGGTTGCTGGTTTGTGCTGGGGCCCTGTGGGAGCTGAACTGGGGCAGCCCTGGGCAAGTGGAGCTGTGAGCGTGTGGGGAGCTCCTGGGGCGATGCCTGTGGGGTTGGGTGGCTGTGGGGCGCTTTGGCTCAGCACCTCGGTGGTTCTGAGCCCGTAGCCTGCCAAAATCACAGGGTAGGGTTAGGGTGGTTTTTCCAATTACTCTTCTTTATCTGAGGCAAAGGGAGGTGGTGGTTCACAGTTTAATTCTGCTAAGTGTCCCCTTGGCTCTAAAATGTGGAAGACATTGTCAGGTTTATTTTCTTTTAACCTGCATCTTCTTCCTGCCCATAATGCTGTAAAAATCTTGGACCCTAATGAGGGAAGTTACTGTGGTGTGTGGGCTAAAAAGTCCTCAGTGGAGTCTGGAGCAAGTGGGGTGAAGGCTTTAATTTCACCCTCTTGATTTCTATGGGGCCTTAGCAGGCTTATGTGTGATTAAATAACCCTTAACTCCTCAGCTTTGCAAAAAATCCCCTACTAGAGACCTTCTTTGGCTGTTTGCAATGGCTTTTAGCTTGGCAGCGGTTGTTGGTAACTGGCTGATGAAACCTGATCATGGCATAAATCAAAACTTCTTCGCATTCAAATGTAACAATTAATCCTGGGTGTGTTGGTGTAATTAGATGACAAATTATGCCTCAAGATTCACTTGCTTGTTTATATAGAGAAGCCGTGTTTGCTCAGCCGGAGATGTTTGGCTATAGTTTTCAGTCCACCCCAGGGGATGTTGAATGATAAAGTCGGGGAGTTGCAGCTGCAGAGTTCAGACCCTTTGGCCTCTGCTCCATCACCTGGAGACTGGAAGTCTGTCTGCCTGCTTTCACCAACTATTTTTTTAGCAAGCTTGAACTGTCTGAGCGCTCCTTTTTCCAAGATGTTAGTCCAAAATTTGTTCTTGCGGTGCTCAAGCCTTGTACAGGAGGGTTTGAGCCCCACCAGGTTGGGGCAGGTGTTGCCTGCAGCTCCCATGCCCAGGTAGAGACACTCCTCGCAGTTTTGGGTACCCGATTTGGCTGTTCTGGTCTAGTTTTGAGGCTGTGGGGCTGGCTTTCAGCCCAGGCTGGAAACCCAGCAGCTAATCTGCAGCTGGTTGTTTGCTCCCACTGCTCCCAGTGCTGTGGGCCGTCTCATTCCCAGCCCGGCTGGGAGTGTGCCTTGGAGTGGGTGGACGCGCTCCGCGGTGGGGAAGAGCCTTATTATCACAGAATCATCCAGGTTGGAAGGAAGGGACCTAGTCAGATCACCCTCCTCTCTGGGAGCTGTAGAGGGCGAGAAGGTCTCCCCTCAGCCTCCTTCTCTCAGATGACTGAAAAGTTGTGGTGGCTGCTGGAGCAAAGGTGCGTTCTTCAGATGTGTTGCAGTTTCCATGAAAAAAAATATTAGTATTTGGGGGTTGAATAATAGAGAAGGGATGAGTAAACTTGAGCACAGGCTCTGGTTCTTGCAGGGATGCTGCCTGCAGAGAGGGAGAACCGAGTGCTGCTGGTTAATGATGTTCAGCTGCGGTTTTTAGCTCAGAACCCAAAGCAAAATCCTAACACAATGTGGCAAAAATCCAGGGTAGATAAAAAAGCCGATTGATGTCACTAGTGCTAGTAGGTGCATATTTACACACTCTGAAGCTTTTATGCACTGATTAACTGTTCTTACGGGATTTCTTTGTGAAACACCCATAGATGTTTTCTTATCTACTGGTAACAAAATAAGCTGATAGCGTTTTATATCCCTTCCCTTATAATGGTGGCTGGTGTTAATAACTGCTGTCATAATTCCTATGGACTCTGATCTCTAAGGTGAGGGGCAATGGCTCTTGGTGAAAAAAGCAATTGGCTGTTTGGATAAATAGCTTTAAAAATTAGGAATTTTTTAAAAGTGGAGGAAGGTCTCACTTTCTCTGGCTGATGCTGCTTTGGCAGGAAAACGGCTGCTCTGCCACGAAATAAATACAGCTCCTGAAAATGAGGGAAAAATCCCAACAGTTAAAAGCTGAAAGAATTGTTGGGGAAGAAAAATGGATTTTCCTTTACTAGTGGCTTTTTTAAAGAGACAAATTGTGTAGGACATTTTAAGCTTGTTTTCATCAATATTTTTTTTTCCAGGCTGCACAAGAGGGCATTATATCAACCTGCAGCTGCACCTTGCTTGTGGGTGAAAAAGCCCTTGCTCTCTTGCCAAGCAGGATTAATGTCAAGCCGGCAGAGAAGGGCCTGTATCCTGGAGGACACATGCCAGGGGATTTGTTTTATTTTGCTGGCTAGTGGCTTTTTTTTTTTTAGGGGTTGCTACTGAGCTGAACCGGCTCCCTGATCTCGTGCCCAGCCTGGGCTGCTGGGAAGGGTCCTGGAGGACTTGCCCTCCCTTGCTTCTGTGCATCCTGATGCTGGTTGGAGGCAATGAGCTCAGGGACCTCTTGTTTTGGAGTAAACCAGCCCAAATCCTGAGTGTTCAGAGGCCAGTTCAGAGTTCAGACAGTTCAGAGGCCTCTGCTGGGCGGTGGTTTAACAAAGCTGTGTTTAATCCCCTCCGTGTTCACTAAATCCTCGCATCCTCCTTGCTCACGGCGCCTGTGCCTGGGAAACCCTCCCGGCTCCAGGGCTGACCTTTCCCAACAAAGCACCTTTGTCAGGCAGACCTCAGGGCTGCGGGGATTGCTTTTTTGTTTTCCCTTTATTTATTGCCCTTTTTTTATTGATGTCACCACCTAGCAGCACAAGGACCCATTATACGAGCCGCTGTTGGACTTTGCTTGTTTGCAGGAGGGAGATTAAGAACAAACGGGCAGCGGCGGGCTGTATCCTGGAAAGCGAAGGCCAAAAGCTTGAGCAAGAGGAAACTTGGCAGCAGAAACAGAGCCCTGATCCAGCTGGTGCTGAGCCTGTGGTCCCCATATGCCGGGGAGGGAAGGAACCTTGTTTTCTCCTGGGGCAATGCATTTGTTCTTTGGGGAAAGGTGGGTGGAAGCAAGAGTGGGGGTTTGTCCCTCAGGTGGACCTGTTCTTGTGAGGGTTTTCCAGGTCCTGTGTCTGTTCTCCATGGAACGTCCATCTCGGCAGCAGGCGCCCATCACTCTCCAATGAGTGCTGCTCCAGTGCACCCATGATTGGTGCCAGGGCAGGCTCATCCCTGTCCCCTTCTGGTTGCCTGTCTTGGGGCACCTGCTGATAACTTCCAACTCTGAGCTTTAAGATGCATTTTTTGGGCTGTAGGAAGGTGCCGAGGTGGGAATGGAGACACCATGCAGATCTGTTCTAGCCCTGACTGATCTCTGGACATCATCTGCACTTCTCTTTAATTGCATGGTTTTGTGGGGACTGCACACGTCTTTTCCTGTATCTGGAGCCCCCANACCTGGTTTGGTGGGAGGTGTCCCTGCCAAGGGCAGGGGGGTGGAATGAGATGGTCTTTAAGGTCCCTCTGGTCCCAAAACACTCCATGATTTCCATGTATTGTGGAGCTGCACCTCCCTTGCTTTGCCCGTGCACACAGTAGGGATGCTGAAGCCAGGAAGGACCAGGCAGGGCACTGGTGGCTTCATGCTCCTGTTTGCATGGCTCCTCGCACCAGCAGTGGCTGTTGCTGCTGGGTGCTAAAGCCTGACCCAACATGCATCCCACCCTAAATCATGCATGATATGTGCTGCTGAGCAAAATACAAATTACGGCAGCTGATCTTCAGGCGGAGGCTGTGTTACCTGGCTAGGGTGATGCCTACTGACAACAGGAATGGTGGCTGTTGGGCCTCAGTGGCCAGGAGAGCTGTTTCCTGACTTGTAAGGAATTGATACTGTGGTGACTGTAGGCTGGGCAGAGGCTGAGTAGGAGGGGGAGGACTCGGTGCTTGAGCTCAAGAGGAGGTGGGTGCTGGCACAGCCTGTACCGTGATTAACGCCAACACCCATGTCTGCTTCTGCCATGTCTCTGCATGGACGTTTCTCCTCCGTTGGCAGCATTTCTGCCCATCGGCCCTGGATGATGCACTGAAACATCTTTATTTGTGAGCCTTGCATGTCTCCCAGTGCAGTGTGAAGCCCCGAGCAGAGGAAGGACATCTCTTTGTGTCTCACGTTGGTCCAGAGTTGTTTCCTGGATGCCTGTGTCTCTCCAGCAAAGTGTGGGAATCCTCCTGGAGATGGGATTTGCTGCCCAGTGTTGCCTGGACTTTCTGGGGCCTGTTGATGTGCTGCGATACCCCTCTTCAGCACTTTTCCAGCTTCCTTGTGGTTTGCCTGGGTTTCTTTTTCATCTCTCATCCTGTTTTCAGTGAGCAGGACCAGGCAGCGCTCTGCTTTGTTCTCCAGGTGAAACCAGCCTCGTGCTTTTCATGTGAAGTCAGAAACCGTGGTTTTGAGCAAAGCACTTAAGGTTGCAAAATAGGCTGCGGTGGTAGCAGGGCAAGAGGGGACGTGGCCCCAAATTGTGGAGCATTTTCGCTTCTCACCTGGGGGTGACTCTTTGCAAGGGACTGAAGCAAAGAATTGCCCACAACCCATAGAAAAATCTTTATTTAATTGAAATATTGTCACTGGGTCTAGCTTCTTCTCAAGCACTTGGCTCCTCTCTCTGCAGTGGCCCAGCAAGCTTGTGTTTGAGGGAGATTAAGTGATACACAAACACAAGCTAGAGACCTTCCTTAAAATAGACTGAAAGCCCTTTGATGGGTAAAAAGAAAAAAAGGTTTCTAGATTGTTACAACATGTGAAAATAGTTGGGGTTTTCCTCCCTGCCAAAAACAAACAAAAAAAAGAGGACATTTTTAATGCTTTACAGTAATTACGTGTTAATGGAAAAGATATGAGAAAAGTCTGTGAAATCCTTCAGTGCGAAGAAGTTGCTAGTAGGTATGTTTATGAAATAACAAAATCCACTCCCCCCTTCTTAATTAGGGCAAATATTTACAACAATTGTATATTGAGGTGCTTCGGTGTAGTAGTTTCACCTGGTGATATGCCTCAAAAATAGAGGGAGGAAAAAAGCTGGTAATACAAAGCACCGATATAATTGACTTTTATAACCCGAGCAGGGCTGGATCTGTAGGGCCACAGGGAAGCGTAGGTGGGTGTGTGGGATGGGGTTGTGTGGAGATACTGCTTCCAACATGGAAACTCTGGTTTTGTGGGAAAAACTGGGAAAATGAGCGTGGCATAGGTGTGACTGCATTATTGTGCACTACAGGAAAATCTGGTTTGCATGTGCAGGGATTCTATCAGCCCTTGCTGTGTCTGATGAAATAAAGGTATTTTTTTTCTGTGAAAGGTCTGTTTCTGCTAAGGGAGTGTTGAAAGGCTGGTGGTCAGCCATAACAACCTCATTAAATGGGGCTGAAGAAGCTTGAATGTTTAAAAAATAACACTCTATTTGTTTTTGAACGCTGCTGTTCCCAGTTCTGGGCAGGTGAGAACAGGCGGGAGGACCTCGGGGGTTTCCCATCCCCGACCTGGGCTCTGTCCCGGCGCTGGCTGGGTGCCGGGCTTTGGTCTGGATTAAATGCAGCCTCTTTGCCTGGATCAAATACAACAGGGACTGGGGAGAAGTGAGGTGGGGAAGGCGTGCTGGGGCTCACACTCGGCACCGGACCTCTGCCGCGTGTAGGGATGCTGCTGGGCTCCAGTCTGCATTTACCCTGGGGTTTGGGGTCTGCCCCCGCCTGTGTGTCGGAGGAGGGATGAAACGCCTGTGCCCCCCTCTCCAATGACCCCGGCCTTGCGTGGGACCATCCTGCCCCTGTTTTCCAGCCAGGTCCTGGATATTCTTTGTGCTGATGCAAAGCTGCTGCCACAGGATCCTCTGATTCATCTCCAGGGAGGGCTCACACCCAGGCTGGGTTTCTTCTCCTGGTTGTTGATTGTGCTGGTGGTGCTAATGAGGGCTGGGACCCCGGTGGGTGCTGTGGTGGTCCCTGATTCCCACTGTGGGATGGGGTGCAGGATACTCCTGGAATCCTTCTCTGGTGTGCAGTGGATGGGGCTTAGAGCAGCAAAACAGGGAGGATGCTCAGGATTCCCTGGTGTGTGTGTGTGGGGGGGTTCCACACACCCTTTGGAGTGTGGTGGAGGGAGACACTGGGATGTGGCTTTTGGGGATGGACCTGTCCCAGTCCTACGCTTCACTCAGGGTTGCTCCGAGAGCTTGCTGCCCTTTTCCAGTGAGAAAGGGGCTTAATGTTCTTCCCCCTTTGAAAGGGGAAACTGAGGCACAAGAGGGTCGTTGATCTCAGCCCATTCCTGAGGAGGGCTGAGGTGGGAGGGTTAAGACAGCGGTGCAGGGTTGCATTTATGGCTTCCTAGCTCTGCTGCTGGCCTGTGTGATCCGAACTAAAGGCTTTTCCACCTCCTTTTCTCCTCCCACTTGTCAACACCCTCCTCTGTTGCCAGTTGGAAGGGTGAAGGAAAATGGGGTACAAGGCTCAGCTGCTCCCCAGGCTCATGCAGTGCCACAGCCTGGGCTGCAAATCCGCTTAGGCATGTGAAAATATAGGTGATGTTGCCTATCTTCCCTGGCACTACCACACAAAGGTGGCATAACCTCTCCGATGGGGGTCCGGCTGCATTTGGGATCAGGGACCTCCCAGGTGAGCATCTCCCACCTCCTCTGGGGTCTGCACCCAGCGGAAACCTCATCTTTGCAGCACAGAGAGGGGCTGTGGTGGTGGAGCTTAGCACGGGGGCTGAATTTCGGGAGGTGCTGGGATGGTGCCAACACGCAGTGTCTCCATGCCCGGGTCAGGAGTGAGATGGTTTTTGGCAGAGTGTTGTGGCAGAACTGGAAGAGCAGGGCTGCGGCAGAAGGTCAGGGTGAAGGTGTGGGTTTGGGGGAGTGTTGTGGGTCAGTTTTTGAGGGCACCTGTGGAGCTGTCTGGGAGAACTGGTATGGCAGAAAGCCGTGCCTGAGTCAAACCAGTGAAGTGCGTGAAGGATTGCTGCTGGCTCCTCCCAGCTACTCTGGCCTTGGAGATGGGTTTCTAACTGCCCTGGACCTGTCACCCTGTCGTGAGGCACCTGCTCTGTCCCCACTCCAGCGCTAGTACCCATTTACCTTTCTTGGGATCAATGACCATCACCTCCCAAAACACCTGCCTGTGGTGCCGGCTGCCCTGGGATTTGGGGTCCAAGGGCCTGATCTTGCCCTGGCTCTTTGGGATGCCTCTGCACCCAGCTTAACCCATTTTTTTTTCCTCCTAAAGTTTGATACCCGAGCAGATTTGTTCCTGTGGCTCTCTTTAAAATTTCCTTTATTCACAATAAATAATATACTATATTACAAAGATCTCAACACAGAATCCAAAAATCACCTCCTTTCTGCAGCCACGAATAAATAGGACTCACCGGCATCAGCTAATGCATGAAAGAGCATCTACGAGCAGCGTGGGCCGGGGGGAGGGGAAAGCAGGGGATTTTGCACCCACCTGCCCAAAGCGGTCATTCCTCTTTGCTGGTACCTACATGGTGTTTCCATGCCCTGGGCCACCAGACACAAGGGTGGAATCTTGTGTGTGCCAGAATGTGGGGTCTTGGACCTCTGAAAATCATGGAAAGCTGGCACCTGGGAGGGCAGGGATGCCCACAACCACAGCTGAGAGGCTGCCCTGGGCTGGGACCCCTTCGCTGGGCTTAGCTGGCTGCGGTTAAGCTAGGAGAGGCTCTAGCGCTCACACTCGCGTAGAGGGATTATATACACAGACTCTGCAATACTCCTTCTTAGTCGCAGGTGGTCTTTGAGTTACAAGACTTTTGCTTAAGAGTCTACTGTAGCTGGATGTCTTCATTGTCTGGCTTTGGTGCACACATGAGCCCATGTGTGGGGCTTCCTCCCTTCTTTTTGCTTGTGGCTTTTTCCCATCTGTTCCTATGGTGGGGTCAGCTCCATGGACTTCTTCCTCTCCTCTCTCCGCTCTTCCCACTCCTCCTCTGACTCGTAAGTGCCCTTGACAATGGCAACCCTATCTGACATGTTCATGCAGTAGGGGACGAGGATGTAGAAGTAGAGCAGAGCGGCCAAGCAAGCCCCGAGGATGGGTCCAACCCAAAACACCTAGAAAGCAATGAGGAAGAGGGTGAGAGCAGGTCTTGGAGGCTGGTGCACCAGGTCCTGCCATATCAGCATCCTTCCCTGCTCCACATCTCCTAGCCCATGGAGGGATGCAAATACCCGCTCCAGTACACTTCTTGGGCTTGCTTGCTGAAGATGTGGAGGTCTATGAGTGCAGAGATGTGATGGGACGGAAAGGAGGCACCTAAGGCTGCTCTGTGGGGCTGGGTCTGAGCTTGCAGACAACGCTGGGCATGTGGAGAGCCGAAGCTGGGCTTCTCTGTGGGTTTTACTGACCTCAGATGATGCCCTGGCTTATGCTTGCTCCCTTGGTGTCTCTGTGCTGCAGCGGTAACCTGTTCCCCATGCATCAAGGGGGACAACCTCCCTCATTCTCCAGCCCCCTTTTATCCTTGCAGGTCTGGGAGGGGTTCTGAAACACCCATCCCTGTAACCCCCGTGGCAATCGCTGCCCTCTACACTTGTTGCCAGCCCGTCCCAGCATGCTGCCGACACTCACCCAGTGAGCCGGGCTGAACTTCCTCATGATGACCGCGGGCCCGAAGGACCGGGCTGGATTCATGGAGCAGCCGGTGAAGTAGATCTGCCAGAAAGGAGAACAAGGTTAAGGTGCATCATATT
Organism: Rhinoptilus africanus; assembly: GCA_013400135.1. Taxonomy (NCBI): domain Eukaryota; kingdom Metazoa; phylum Chordata; class Aves; order Charadriiformes; family Glareolidae; genus Rhinoptilus; species Rhinoptilus africanus. The sequence goes on from VXBO01012372.1 coordinate 171,483, forward strand.
GCTTAGGAGATACAAGCAAGTTTTCAGAAGCAGGGACTGAAATGGTCCCTGATGCCACCTCTCTTGCAGAAAGGTGCAGACCCCCCCAGCATCATGGAAGAGCCCCACCATGTCCTGTGTTCGCGCTGCATTGTGAGAGCCCTCTGGACCATCCACACAAGAGTATTTTGGGGAGCCCTGTCCTCCTGCCTGGATACTCACCCCCACCAAGTGGCCTACAGCAACGGAGAGGCCAATGGAAATTGCTGGGGAGCCCACGTTGCCATTCCTCCGGTTGTCTGTGGATGCAAAGATGCACGCGGCTAGCTGGAAGGTGAGGATGATCTCCACCACAAGGGCCTGGCCAGGGGTCGTGTTGTTGTTGAGCTGTGAACCATTGAAAACAACAATAATTAACCACCCCTGGGCTTGGTGTCACTGGGAGGGCTCTCGAGTGCTTTGCTGGTGGATTTGGGTTGGCAAAGCCACGCATGAGAATGCCCCTAGGTCCTCTGTCCAGCCCTGGGGCACAAGCTGCCGCGCTGGCCACTGCGCTGGCTCACTGCTGCTTTCCCCAAAGGGTTGTTACCTTTCTTTCTGTTTAATGCTCCAAAATCTGTCTCTCCCTTGAGCCCCTCCCTTTCCTGGGCTTTCTATGTCTTTCTCCACTTGCTTTTCTCTGCAACCCTCGGTGCTTTCCCACCATATCCCACACTGATTTGTCCCTCTTTTCCCACACTTCTTGTCCCCTTTATCCTTGCAAGCTGCCCTATCCTGACTCTTCTCCCATCCGCTTTGTGGAGCACCTCCCCAGGAGGCTGGGAAGCTGCTGTCAGCCACCACAGAGGGACAGGGGATGAAGGGTGAGGGTTGGGATGAAGGTTGGGGTGCGGTCAGGGGGGTAAGATGCATTGTTGTTGTCCCAGTGCCTCTGTGCCAACCACTGGGGACTGTCAGATGGACTCGACTCCACCGGGCATGGGAAGGGCAAAGCAACCCAAGCCATTGCAGCTTGTTTTTTAGCTAAAGCGAGCTGTTTTGGGATGGGGAGCGTGTGGGATAAGATGCATTGCAGCACCTCATCCTAGTGATCGAACGCTCTGCAACGTGTCTCTGCTGCTCTGCGGGGTCCAGACCTGGCACTGGTTGGAACAGTAGCTCCACCACTCCCATTTCAGGTGGTTTCCCAACACTGCCCCAAGGGTTGGAGACAAGCTCCTTGTCGCTGCTTATCTCGGAGGGTCCTGCTGTCTCCCCTCCTCCTCCTCGAGCAGCCCCTGCCACTCACAGACACTCTGTACCCTCCCATGCCTTGATCTTTTTCAGCTCTTCTCCACCACCTCTCTCCATCCATATCTATTTCCCAGCTCCCCCAGTGCACTAGTTACAGTGGGCTTCTGCTCCCCCTGCCTATACTGGTTTGACCAGTCTCTGCTCCCTGTCCTCCCCTCTCCATCCTGACACAGCTCCTATCCTAGCATTAATCTCCAGGTGGAAAGGCTGCAGTCAAGCACATCCCAATGGTGTGGGTGACTCACTCGGGCCCTTAGGATAAAGGAAGCACTTATTAAGGAGGGAAAAACTACGCCATTCATTACCCCACACAATAAAGCTGTCATGTCAATACTCTGCCGGCTATGCCGGTGTTGGCTCCTATCCCATTCCTATCCCTCTCTGTGTGCAGGATGATATGCTGAGACCAACCATCCTTATGGAATTGGCTCTCTGGCTTGGCATCAGCAGCAGCTCCTTGCTCAGAAGGAAAGGAAAGCCCGCATGGTGAGGTAAACCATCTCCAGGCTGGGAAACTTACCGCGTTGATGGCCAGGTTGCCACGGGTATTGGCTGGTGTCACGCCGTAGAGGATGCCAGCCCCGGCGATGGCCCCGACCAGTTGGGCGATCACGTAGAAGAGCGTCCGGAGGAAGGAGATCTGGTTCCCGACAAAGAAGGCAATGGTCACTGCGGGGTTGATGTGGGCGCCACTGATGTGGCCAAACGCCTGCACCAAGGTACCGATGGCCAGCCCGAATGCCAGTGCGATCTGCAGAATGCTGGGGAGGGCGGACGGCCACTTCAGGGCTGAGCCGAGGCCAATGAAGACGAAGATGAGCGTGGAGATGAACTCGACAAAGACAGATCGAGCAAAGGCCAGGGTTAATATTTCCCTCTTCATGGTGGGAGCGGGTGGAGGGCAGCTAGGAAGGAAGTTAGTTGAGGTTTCTTCTGTCTCCAGGCTCTTCTGTCTGCACTCAGTTGTAAGGCCATACCTATCTATATATGCAAGAGCAGCAGGGAGCCGCGTTACAAGGCGGTGGGTGGAGCCAGGGAATTAGCCAGCCCTCCCAAATTATCATGTGAAACTGGAAAAGTTTCCATCTGAAAATAACTTCAGAGCCTCTTGGTGAACCAGTGACTCAGATATTGGTGGCATTTCTTTCTCCTTCCCTCTGCAAACAAAGAGCCCCTATAGGGTGTCTCTGTGGTCGTTAGATAACGCAGTTGCATAACGATGCTGTGCTCCCTCCTCTGCTTTTCCCTTTTCCTACCTCTTGCCAGGTGCTGGGTGTTTCTTTAGCAGAGGTGTAGTTAATATTCTCTTCCTCCCTTGTCCTTGCAGAGAGGAAAGGATTGTGCTTTTGTTTGAAAAGTCTCATTGTGGGTGTCGGGCTGGAGGAGCTCTCCCGGGGCAGGGCTCCCAGTGCATTCAGTTGACCCAGGGATATGGACACTTAAAGCAAAGTTAAGGACCTGGAGCTGCTCCCAGGCTGTCAAGACAGCTCAACTCCAGGAAACAAGTGGTTTGCAATCATCCTGGGAGCAGGGCAGGGTTCGGGGGATGCTTTGCCTTGCCAGGGAGCCGTAGGCAAGTTGGGGCTCCCTCGAGATGCCTGGGTGGAGGCTGAATGGGATGGTGTGGCTCAGAGAAAGAGGGCTGATCGCTGCAGAGCCTCACCGTGGACTTTTCTGCTGCCTTTCTGCTTTTCTGCCCCATATAGAGCACTGGGTGCGGGTTTTGCCAGCGTGTGGGTTGGCGGTCGGGGGGTACTCGCTGCCTGTAGCCAGGGAGGGTGTATCCTACCCCTGTCATCTCCGGCCCTTTTCTTTTTGCCTTTCAAGCAATTGCTCAATGAGGTCAATGATTTTGCTCTTGGGAATGCCAACGTAAAGTCGCAGGCTTTGCATGGACACAGGCCATGTTTGCACGTCTCCTTTCGTGTTCCCGTGGTGCTGCCCTCCATCCTAAATCCCTCCAGCTGAGTCCTTGGCTGGCAGGGAGCGGAGTGGGGAGGCTCCCAGTGCCATGCAACACGGGGCTGTTGGGGACTGGGATTTTGGGGTGGAAAACAGCTCCAGTCACACTAAACAATGAATTCTTGGTTGCCTTATAGTCCTTGCAGCCTCATGCCAGGATTAAATTTAGTATTTATTTTTTAAAAATGGCTTTGGGTGCCAGATCTGCTTTCCTTGCTTGGTTGATTGCCTCTTGCCTTACTCAAGGGATGCCATCTCTCCATGGCGAACGCAGTGAACCTGGACTGGGGTTATCCTCGGCTGCCTCTGCACTCCAGCACGCGGTGAGCAAAGCTCCACATGCAGGAGACTGGTAAAATCACTCACATCCCTCTTTAAAGTTAAAAAGCACTAAAAAGTTGTATTCACTGCTGCCTTCTGCTGGGTGCAGTCAGACCTGCACAAATCCCATGGGGTCAAAAGCCAGGAGGGATTTCTCTTCAGAGCAAGAAGAGGGGAATTCTCCCTTCAGAGCCAAAAATAAATGAGCCTTTCTCCTCCCACCGTACCCAAAGTCTTGAGCTCAGCAAACAGACACGGAGAGTCTTGAGGGACCGAGGATCCGTTACAGAATTAATTCCCGATAATGGTTTTCTCCTGGTTCTGCTGATTCTGGGGAAGATTGCAGAGTTACAGACCAGATCTGTTATCCTAGAAACACCTGGTCTGCTGGCGTGTTTTGGTGAAAGTTTTGCAAGCTGGTATTTCAAGACACCCTGGACAGATTCCAGCTGGAATAATTGCTTGCCATTTCCCTTCAGCCCTGCTTGTGGCTCCAGCTGGATAAAATGCACCTTGTTCCCATCCTCTAAACGCTTTCATAAGGTGCCCACCACAGACCTCCCTCCAGGGTGGCTGCGTTTTGCTGGCAGCTCCTCTGCCGCACGCTTTGCTTTAGCTAAAAAGCAGCGTTGAGCCAAGAGATGCTCTCCTGGGTTCCCAGCTGCAGGTAACAACCTCCCAGCAAAATCCTCTGGCGGGCTAGGAGATATAATCAACTAAGGTTAGAAATGATGGGGGAAACTTCCGGAGAGAAACAAGATGTTTCTCTAACAACACACCATGCAAAATCTGTTTTTCCTGAGGCTGTTTGCTAGACTTTCCCCTCTGGGGCATTCCTGCTTGGCTCCTCTGCTGGCCAGCCGCTTGGAGCAGGACTTGGGAAGGCTCTTTGTCCCCTCCCCGGCTGCGTGCCCTCCAAGGACCTCATAGGAACTGAAAGTGCCTTTGATGTGTTCAATTTAATTGAATTGGGCAAGATGCTGAGCAGGCATTGCGCAGGTGCCTGCTGACAGACGGACACCTACGTGGTGGGGTCATGCACGCCTTGTTTCACCCCTGGGCTTTTGGAGGAAAGGAAACAAAGAGGCTTTGTGCAAGGAGGACAGGTTTGCCCATCTCCCTCCGCCTCCTCGATGGCGTCGGCAGGCAAACAAGACAACCAAAAACCACCCACATCTGCCACCCCGTTGCAGGGCCACGGGGCTTGGGGACAATGCACTGGAAGGGGACAGGGACCCGAGCCCACTGCTGAATTGGGGTGAAGGGTTGCGGTGGGAGGAAGGCAGCTGGTGCCTCATCCTCGCCTGGGGCCCTCCCGAGGCTCTGCCTCACCCGTGGAGGCGTGTGTTATTAACTGAATACGTGTGCCAGTCCCTGTCATCCCAAGTTTGCTGGTTTCCTTTTCTGAGCCCGCACGGGGCTGCTATTAATTTGTCATTTCCAGGGGAGCCCAGATTTCCGATGAGTTCAACTCCACGTTGGACCTCAAAGCCTGGCAGATGGTATTGCAGGTGGCCAAATCCAGATTATAAATGCTGCTGAGACCCAGAACAGCCTGGCTTTTGGGTTTTGCCCTTCCTCACCTGGCTCTGTATCTTGACCAAGGATGTTAAAACTGGCACAATAATACAAGCACGAATAATAATAGTTAAGGAGACAACTCCTTCTGCTGGAATTTGTGATTAGTTGGGATTAGATGGCTGGAGGAGAAAGTTTGGTTTAGTTTGTTTTTAAGAGAAAGGGTGTTTCTTGCTGGCTCAGTTTTGGGAGTTTGCAGCAAGGCAAAAAGTAAAAAAACCCCAACAAAACAAACAAAAAAGCCCAAACAAAAACCCCTCCAAAACTCAAACAAACAAAAACCCCACACTGGGAATTAAAAGTAGAGCAAGAAGTAGCAAACTTTCCCCTTGCCATCCTCAGGTCCTGGGCCTGCTTCTTGCCGTGGTGGGAGGGAAAGTGGTGAGATCAACGCAAAGCCTCAGCACTTTCTGGCGCAAGGTGGTGTCTCCGCGTGGGTGTTTTGGATGGGGCTTTCAAGGATTTCTTGTACCTAACCCACCACCTGCTTGTGCTCTCTTGAAAGGCAAGGGATTTCTCTGCTGGTCTCAGTCTGATGGTGTTTCCACCTTCTCCTGCCCTGGAGCAATGAGACTTTTGCTTTCCCTGGCGACCTGACCCAGATTTGGGGCAAAATTACCCCTGAGATGGAGTTTGGCGATGTCTCCATGTCCCTCGCTGCTGTCCCACCTCTTTGGTTTGAGAAGCCAGTCCTGAAGGTGTCCTCCAGCCCTCGGTGGCTGCTGTGCCGAGCTGGGTGGTCACAGTGAGCTTGTAACGCAGGAGTCTGCAAGCAGGGATGATGGTGTTTAAATGCTGAATAGTGTCAATGCTTAATAACAGCGGTGTTCTGCTCTTTGCTTAGAAATTAGTTGATGGTCTCTAAGGAGTACAAATGGATGCAGATGCTTTGGGGCTGGTCTGCAGTGGGAATGCCCGCATCATTAATAATTAATTTGCATTGAAATAATCATTAAATCATTTCATGGGGATAATAATGTGTAGCAGGGAAAGCAAAGGGCTGGTTATAAAGAAGACCTGTAGGAGATCACACAGAGAGAAAGCTGGGCTTGCAAGCCTGGTGGCCTGATTTTCAGGTCTAGCCCTTTCCAGCAAAGTGACCTGCATCAGCGATAGTAAGAGGCTGATTTTCTGCTCATCTAGATAAATACTTTGAATTCTTATGGGCCAGCAGCCGCTTATCTATGTCCTCAGCATTCAGACAGAGCTGTTTGGGGCAGTGGTGTTTTTCCTCTTGAAACGTGTCTGCTGTGGAAATGTCATTTTGGACCCTGCAGTTTCCTTTCAAGACTGGAAAGAGCACACATGGGAGTAAACGCTGCAATGATGTGGGGAGAGAGGGAAAAGTGATGTCCCCTCTTTGCCCTGGCAACGGCACCCTGCTGTGGGTGCTGCTGGGATGGGAAGGTATGGAGCTGGCTGGAGAACCAGGACCAGCTCCAGGTGGAGGTGGTTGAGTTGCATCAAGGCAGAGGGGAACTGAAAGCTCGAGCAGGCTCCAAAGCACCTCTAAACACCATAAATAACAAAACAGAGAAGAATCTGGAAACTCTTAAAAGCTGAAATTCTTGCATAATCACCTGATTCTAAGATCTCAAAACTTTGCAAAGCAAAATATTGATGACAACATGTGGAAAGCTGGTTACCTTGGTGAACTGGTAAATCAGTTTTTCAGCCCACTCTGTCTCTGAGACCCAGAGCAAACGCATCAAGAAATTTCTCAACTTAAAAATGCAGGCAGTATATATCAATAAGGATTTAGAGAGACTTGTGGTAGGATCCCTTGTTGCATCAGATCTGGAGCTAAAGATTCCTGCACTGAGCGGTCTCTGGAGAAACATGTGATTTTTTTTTTTTCTTTAGGTTGTTTGTATTCCTGGAAAATCAGTCTGAAAAATCAAAGCAAAGCCTCTGTTCTCACACCGAGACCTTTTGTCAGAGCCTTGTGAAAGGTGACTCGCCGAAAGCCTTTAATATATAGGAGGGAGTTGGAGTTTGGCTTCCCCCATGGAGGACCAGCCACCTTCTAAGAAGGTCTGTGGTCCTTTCCCAGACTACACCCGGCCCTACCTCCTCCTCTTGCTCCCCTGGATGGATTTGGCCTCCTGGCCCCTCCCCTCAAGGAAAACATGTTTGGGAAATATTTCTACATGTATAAATAGATCCATAAAAATAATGATGTGTGATGATCCTAGGTAGGTCATGCCATTGCAAGGCAGGTGCCAGATGGGAGCTCAGTCCTCGCATGGCCTTGAAGATCAGGATCTGGAGGATTCATACAATGTCAAGCCAAGAAATTCAGAGCAGAAAACCCAGCTCAGATCTCTGAGGTTTGAAGCTGGGCTGTGCTCTTCTCCTCTCCATCCTACAAGTGTGAGCCTTTATGGGAGTTAAGCGGTTCACCCTGCGTCATGTTTTCCAGTGGGTTCTTTCCATTTTCTCCTAGGCAAGGCACCGTGTGTTCCCCATTTCCAGCCACATGGTGGAGAAATAATTCAGGTGCTGGGTTCAGTCTCTGCGCTCTCAGGACAGACTTTAATTAGAGCAGAGATTTGGATGCTTTCAGATTGCTCTCACCCACCTCCACACAAAGTGAAAAGTCAGTCGGTAAATGTTGCAACCCTCCTTCATGGACTTTAAATGCTGAAATGAGGGAATGTCTCACTGATTGCTACAAGATGCCTGTAAAAGGCATCATGATTCAGTTCAGGAGGTCAATGCCAAACGGGTGAGGTTGAAGGCACAGGAGTGTACAGAAGGCGAGGTTTCCTTCACTTGAAAATACAATAATTGTCAAAATAAGATTTTGCACATCTCTATCACCTTTTGCATCTGTCCTTCCTCCCCCGGGTAGGGTCGGTGTGTTGGGAAACACATCGTGGTGCTGCCGCCGTTCTGCAGAGCATCTCCCAGGCTGCTGGTCCCAGCAGCATCTCCAGATCCCCAGGTCTTGAGACACAGCCAGTGTTTGGGCTGTGCGGTTTTGGACTCTGGAGACCCGGTGAGACGAGGAGTTTACCAGAGGTGACTGGGGGAATCCTCTTAGGGAACCGTGTGACCGTGCCCTGGGTGACAACACAGTGGTCCAAATGATTTTTCTGTGAAATCACGTATTTCTGCTGAAGACATACGGTATTATTTCATTTAACTGGTATCTTTAAGCAATGGGATGGGCTTGATATGGCAGAGAAGCAGCGAAGTCAAGGAAAAGGATCTGGGCATGTCCAAAATGCTCTTGAATTTTTGCAGTACTCCACGGATCCTGTAGGTCTTTGCAGAACGACCTCCCCAAGCCTGATCACGCTGAGGACCTCCAGAACTCAGCGGTGGGAGAACGGGAGGTGAAGGAAAGCCTCATGGTCGCAGGTGACAGAAGTATGTAAGAAGCAATGTGATCTGAGACACGTTGTACAGTAATTTTCATTTTGATTTCAAAATGAAAATCACAATAGTATTTACCCCTGGTCCACGATGAACCCAACAGAGGTTAATGTGTGGTGCAATAAACATTGCAGATCTTTATTGTGGAAAGTCATGAGCTCATGGATAGGCACGGCTGGGTGGTTTCAATTCCCGACTCAAAGCTTTCCGGCTGAGGTCCAATATACAAAGTGTTATCAATTTAGCAAGGTTTTAGGTTGGTCTGTGGCAGCTCTGATGGCTGGGTTGCTAATCCTGCCCTCTAATTTGAGTTGCACGGGTGTAAATCTGGAATGACTGGCTTGGTTTCCTGACGGTGCAAGTTTTGGAAGTGTCATTGAAGCCAGCGACACAATTCAGCAGAGAAGGTGAATTTACGTTATTGACTCAAGAAGACTCGGGCTGCTTGAGCCACCCGAAGATCTGCTGTAGTGAGATGGCTCCGTGTTGATGCTGGTGTGCCCAGAGCAGAACCTGGCCTGGGCAGAGATAGGAGTATCCGAGGGGTGCCAAAGTGGGGACAGTCATTATTTTGTAAGTCCCTCTTTTGGAGGTATGGGTTGTTCTTTTAACACCACTTTTGCACATCAAAAGGTGGTTGTCACGAGGCAGCAGCACTCGAAGACGGACTGGGCTGCGCGGCACTGGTGGCTATGGGATTTAAGGTCTTGGAGGTGACTTTATGTGACTGTATGTTTATTATATGGCCATAAATGTCTCATTATTTGATTCACACATACTAATTCAGTGGATAGAAGTGAATTTAAAGCACTTTATTTGAAAGAGTACAGTAATTACTAGACATTAAAACTCATTTTGGGTCCCTGTGCTGTTTATGTGAGTCTTAAACATTGTCAAGGTAAATAACAAGTTAAATGCTTAGATTTGAAGGGGAAGAGGTATGTCATTAACTTGAATATTGCCAAAAAAAGAAAGAAAAAAGGTTCAGTTCTATGGCATTTTATACAGCAGATCACTAACAGGATAATTACTGGGTAAGTTTCTCTGGGTTTTCCTGACATACATGGATTTGTTTTCCTTTGAAAAGTAACACAAATACAAGCTAATTTAAAACTGAGTATTTGGTGAGTCAAATAGAAGTTTATACTCTGACTTGAAACATGATTTTAATTCCTGTTGCTGAGAACAGGCAGATTTTTTTTTTTTAAAGCCTTTTCTGAAATAATATTCAAATGCTCCTTTGCCATGGAAGGAACAAAGTGGAGGACCAGAATCGATATTTTTGTTGTAGCAGAGAATGGGTTAAACCAGTGCTAAAACTGCTGCTCTTCAATAGCAGCCTTCTGGGGATGGATTGACTGGTGCATGAATTGACCAGTAGAGTAACACATATTTTTGGCTGCAGTAAATGAAGCTTGGTGTCAGCGATAGCATTTCTCCCCTTGTTTCGCAGCGTGGTATCAGCAAATGACAGTTGGGGGGGTCTTGTGCTCTCAGCCTCACTTGGTATGGTGAAATAAAGACCGCAATAACACCTTGTCTGGGTCAGATCAAAGCATTTTTTTTACTTCTTTTCTCTTCATCAACAGGTATTAGCACATGTTTGAGGAAGAGCACAGTGAGGAACAGAGGACATTATGGATTCAAAAGGAGGAGACTGGTACAAGCAGAGCACAGAGGATAAAGGTGAAAAGAAAAGGAACATCATTTGGTGTTAGTCTATGTCAAAACAGTCAGAGGGAGGAAAATGATCAGTAATGTTCTTTATGATTTGGAACTGTGACCAATCTTATGGAATATTTCCATTAACAACCTTAGCAGGAGAAGCCTGGATGCGGTGATGACATTTTGAGATGGTGCAATATTGGGGAGACACCACCAGCAGAAAAAAGCACTAGGATGTCCTGCCAGAAAGGTATGACTTAGGCCAAATCATAGAATAGAATCATTTTATGATTCTATGATGTCATGCCAGAAACGTATGACTTAGGCTAAATAATAGGAACAGGATTAAATTAATGGTTGAAAGAGCAAAGTTGCATCCCAAAGACTAACCCAAATTCTTTGACGATGCTGGGGACCACAGCCAGGTCCTGACATAGCAGAAGAAAGGGGTGGGATGGTTCTGAGGCTTTGGTGTGATGCAGCCATGAAAAAGGCCCGCGCCGTAGGATGCAAGTGATGGAGACGATCACATCTGAAACACTTTGTGTTACTCATCTGAGAATCAGAGTGGAAGAGGGATAGAGGAAAGAAAGCAAAAACCAGGGAGAGAGATGAATCATTGAAGCTAAAGGACAACACTGGTCCAAGAACAAATGAGCCATGGATGAATTTGGGCTGAAAATCAGCAGGTTTCTCATTGTCACAGGAAGGAGCAGTTGCAAGAACTCCCCAATGGGGTCAGCAGGGACTCACGGACATGCTTCCAGTCCTGCCTTCTCAGCAAAGCCTTCACGTCAGCACAGGACATCTGCATCCCACAGGGGCTTGTAAATGGCAGCAGCAAAACTTCCAGTTCGTAAGAGACTTGCGGCAGGGAGCGAGCGCTCCTGTGTGCAAACAGCTGAGCAGTGAGAAGAAATGGGAGACGGGTGAGCGGAGTTCAACAGCAATGAGGCATCGGGTGGCAACCTCCACACCCAGCAAATGGCTGTAATAACAACTCTTGGCAGCGCCTGGGAGCCCTTCACGAAGGGCAACAAACTCCACTGAGCGCTGACTTCTGCAAGGGGGACGTGGAAGGAGCCGGCCCAGGGTAGGATCCCAGTGTCCTTGTTCCTGTTGCTACACTGGTGGTTTTGATTGAATGGCATTTGCCCCAGCTTTAGAAAACCATCAGGCCACGAGGAGAGCTGGGAGACAGAAGGTGGGTTGGGCCATCACAGTGCATCTCCCCAGGAGATGAGTCAACTTTAGTCCCTCGGCAAAAATGAAGAGCAAGAGGGGAGAGGTGAAATGCTTCTCTCAACAAGCACCGTCCCTAAAATGCATGCCAGAGTTTTCCCCAGCTCCTCTCTTGGCCCGGGAGGAGGTTCGGCTACACCTTCTCAGACATCCCCCTTGGCAGGGTCTGTGGGGAGTGAAGCTCCACTGACTGCCGCCGCCGGACCTCGCGCTCTGCCCAGTCCTCCTCCGGCTCGCAGCCTTTGAAGATGGCGAGTCTCTCCGAGAAGGTTTTGGCTTGCGGGAAGAGGATGTAATTGTAGATGATGGAGGCTGCTGCTGCCCCAACCAGGGGACCTACCCAGAAGACCTGGGGAAAATGGAAAGAGAGAATCGGGTGAGCAAAAACCAGCCTGAGTTTGGAAGATGGAGAGGAACCAGGGCCTCTGAAGAGCACTGCAGGGGGCTTATGTTCCTTCCTGTCCTGCGTGCATTGGCAGCCAGCTCTGCTTTGGCCATCACTGTTGACCTGAGCCCTCATCCATTGCTGTTGTGCCTGAATATAACTAAACCCTCCTCTTCTGACTTTCCTCCTCTGTTGAGAGCTGTGTGATCTTCATCAATGATAGGCCCATCATGAGCATGCTTAATGATTTGCGTTCCTCTGGAGAAGTGTCTTCCTACCCATTTACACATTGCTATAGAGAGAAGGAGGCCACCAGCTTGGGATGGACACCTCTGAGCACGTCAACCTGAACCACAGCTCTGGCTCCAAATGTGCTTGTTGCAGATGGAAATGCCTGGGAGTGTTCCCAAAGGAGCTGGTGGAAAACGTGTGCCTAGCTCCAGCTGAAACCAGGAAAAAGGTTCCCAGGACCGGCAAAGAAGAGCTCCACACTCCATTAGTTTTGCTTCTTTTGCTAAGTCATGGTCAAAAAATCACACGCCCTTTTCCTGTTGCAACGAAGCCTGTTTAGATAAGCCAATTAAGCACACAGAAGCCCCACCTCCTTTGTCTAATCTCTACATCTCTTCTCCAGCTGGGAGCTGGCATGGAAATGCCAGGAATCTGTCTGGCTCTGTGTGTTTCTAGGAATGCTGGTTATGGGGGTGGCTCATCCCACCAAAACAACACGTAGACCTGACTTCTTACCCAGTGGTCACTGAAGTCGCCGACTATCACAGCAGGAGCGAAAGATCTGGCTGGGTTCATAGAGCATCCGGTGTAACGGATCTGCGGAGAAACACCACACATCGTTAGCATTAAGCCCTTTTAGCACATTTTAAAAAATCCTGGTGTGTTATTAGCATGATTCATTCACTGAACTGATGTTTCACCCTCCAGCATGCCCATTCCAGGAAAAGGGATGCTAGCAGCTTCCAGCAGCTGAGTCAACGTGGATGAGTTGTCTGTATTTGTGCATCTTCTGTGCCAGCACGTGTCCTGTGCATGGTGCAACTCAGCTGCAGGCTGGGTGACGTGACCAGGACTGCAGGGACAAGCTCCTGCTGAGCCTATTCCTGGAGTGAACGGCTCCTCCTTGCCATTGAGGATACGAGAAGAACAGTCCCGTGGACACACGGGCTCATTAAGGATGGAAGATGGGGTGTAAATATCACTGTTCTAATGCATGAACCGAGAGGCTGGAGGGAATCGGGTGCTACTTTTGTTTGTCATCCAGGAGGGATTTCCCTGGGGGTCCATCCCAAATAGTCTTAGCATGGTCCTGAACGCCTCAGTTGCTGAAAGATTCACTCCAGGCTGGAAGACCCTACTGATCCCTGTCAGCTCCCTACGAGTCTCCAGGAGCAGCAGAGCCCCACAGATTAAGTTTTTTTCATGCCCAATAAAAGCCAAGTTCAGGCTATGGCTCTGTTATGGCTTTGGTGGGACTTTTCTCCTCTATCCACTGGAAATCCATGGGCACCACATGAGTTACAAATCCCCTGTCCACCCAGGAGCGGGCTTTGGGCACAAAGACAAAGACAATCTAAAAAGCACTGTCTTTTAGTCCATTCTACGCACCCCGAGGAGATGCCCCACGGCAACAGAAAGGCCGATGGACAAGGCAGGAGAGCCCAGGTTGTCCTCCCGGCGTTCGTCAGTAGAAGCGAAGATGCACAGGACCAGCTGGAAGGTGAGGAAGAGCTCGACAGTCACCGCCTGCCCCGTCGTCGTCTCGTTGTGCAGCTGGAAGGGGAGAAAAAATGTGTCTCAGGGACTGGGAAGTTTGCGGACAGGGTTGGAAATGTGGAGTCCTGCATCAAGGGACATAGGAAATCGGTGAGAATTTTGCCACTGGTATGAAGAGGGGGAAATACTTTCCAGGTAAAAGGAAAAGTGGGTCAATGGGTAATACTTGATTGACATGGCAGGAAATGTTTTAGCTGCATTTTTTCCACTCTTTCCCCCCTAGGGATTTTATTTTTTTCTTTTCCTCGTGCTTAAAATGCAAAATGCTTTTTGGAAAAGTTTACAAGTTGCATTTTGAAAACATCAAAAAGAAATGTTTTGGCATTAAAAAACCCTATTCCCTTCCCCTTTCCCGCACTCTTTTGACTGAAAGAATTTGTCAGATTTGATCTGAGGCTGGTTGCACCACCATTCCTCCAACTCTGCTTTCTGACACTTTATTTTTTCCTTGGTGTTTTTTCATCTGGATGGACCTGATGGATCTGGCTGGCGCTGCCAGCCAGACCTGTGCTCTCCCATTGCTGTACCTCAGCTCCTCCTGGCACATCTCTGCCCTTGCTTTCCCCGTGTCACTCCTGCTTTGGACACCGCGTCCTCCCAAACGCTGATCCCGAGATCGCTTCGCTTGGTGACGCCACGAAGGCAGCAGTTGCTCTCCTGGCCAAGATCCAGAGTTGGATCTTCCTCACTCTCCTCTCTGTGATATTCCCCCTTTTATTTTTTTAAGGGTAATTTGTGCAGGCAGCTATAAAATGAACAGTGCATGGGGGGAAAAAAATATCAAAATCCCTATTCCCTCTTTGAGGTGTTTTAAGCTGTAAACCAGCAGCGCTGGGTGTTTTGAAAGTCTCTCTTAAAACTCCTCCTCGCTTTGTTTGGTTTATTAAAGCTCAGCTATTATCAGTCTTAGTAGTCTTGTTCAGCTTAATCCGCAATCCCTCTTAATCTCTTTGGCAGTGAAGCTGGGTGCTGGCAGTGCCTCCCTGCTGCAAGAAAGGAGATTTTCATGTGCTGCTTCCTAAAATACATTGCCCACCACCTCCCTCACTGCTCGGCTTCGTTTTGGGTGATGCTGGTCCCAGCATGGGCGTCTCTACAGGAGACAGAGTGGTTGTGTCCATCTGAAGAGGAGTGGTGGGGCACGGAGAAAAGAGAAGGAATAGTGAACCCTGCAACGCTTTAATTTTTTTTCCCCTCTTTTTATCATGCACGTGGGTGGGGAAGGGGATGCTGGAGGTTGGGATACCACTGGCTTCTCCAGTTTTCTTTTTTCCCTACATGTCTAAATAAGTCTGGGAACCTTGTGATGCTTCTGGCACTGCCCGGGCTCTCGTGTGTGTTGGGCATTGGGATGAACCAGCTGGATCTGGTGTGACCATCCCTTCACAATGGGAAGCAACTTGGCGAGTGGTGTATCTAATGAAAAGCTGGGATTTAGACATCCTGTCCCCCCTTAGTCTGGGGCAACATATGCTGGCAATCTGGCACACCGTTAAGACAGAGGGGAGAAAAGGCTGCTTGCACCCACAGCAAGACAGGAAAGTGGAACAAGCTTGGGGCAAGAAGAATGGAGAGGTGATGCTTTTGGTCATGTCCTCCCTAAAGACCTGGGTGTCTTCTGAATCCAGCTCCTCCACAATGCAGCCCTAGATAAAACTGAGATGATGGTGGCTTTGTCTTCTAAAAGGGAGGTGTCTATGTGGCCAGCTGGATCATACCTCTGGTTTTTGTTCCTAAAAAGCAGAGGAGGCAGCCTGGACTCCTGCCTTTGTCCCTACTCCTGGAAGGACCCTTGGTACGGCAAGCTCACGGTACTCGGCTGCAGCTGACTGACAGGCTTCCTACCCAACACTCAATAAAGAGGGTCCTTGCTTGGCCACAAAACCCTTCTTCCCATCCCTCAGCCTTCCCAAAAGCCCTGCCCAAACTTTTCTGCTCCCTTCCAAGCCCATCCATGGGCTGAAGTCTTACCTTGTTGATGGCCAAGCCTTCCCGGGAGTCTGCAGGGGTGATCTCATGTAAGATGGCAGCTCCCACGACACCCCCCAGGAGCTGGGCAACCACATAGAAGACAGCACGGAGGAAGGAGACTTGGGAACCGATGAGGCAAGCCACCGTCACTGCTGGGTTGATGTGGGCTCCGCTGATGTGCCCCAGAGCTTGGACCAGCGTGCCAATGGCCAAGCCAAAAGCCAGCGCGATTTGAAGGATGCTGGGGGAGGAAGCTGAGGGCCAGTTCAGAGCAGAGCCCAGGCCAAAGAGGATGAAGACCAAAGTCGCCAGAAATTCTGTAAAGACAGCCCGGGTGAAGGCTATGGATCGTAGTTCCCACATCATGGTGTGGCGGCTGCTGGAGGCTGCAAGGTCTGACCCTCCCCGCGGTGTCTTCAGGCAATTGTGGCTGCTGTGTCCATAGAGGATGATGGGGGACAACGCGTATATATATATGGATGCGGGGGGCCGAAGGATCACCTGCTGAAGGAGGTGGGATTGTGGTCCCAGGAAACCTGATGCTTTTTTTTTCATTTGTGTTCCAGCTGAGGGAACATCAGACCCTGCCCCCTCTATTAAAGCTGGGGAATGCAGTGTTCGCCACCCTTGGGAGGCCATAAATCAGCCTCCAGCAACGTCACCAAACCACGGTTCCCTTTCTCCTGTGCTCTCTTACCAGGGGTCCTGTCCCCAGAGGTACTTGTTGCTCCTCTTTTCTCCAAGCTCCACCACCCACTGCATGGAGAAGAGAGCAAGCAGGGGGGAGAGGGGGTGGTCTGTAGGGCTAGAGATGGGTCTGAGGTGGGGTTGCGCTGAAAAACAAGATGTGGGCTGTGATTAAATAACCAGGCAAAACTGCATACAAAAGACTCTCTCAGAGGCACAAAACACCAAGTGACTTACTACGACTCGATTCCTCAGAGGACCAGAATTTTGTAGCTGGGGAACAGATTTTCTGCCCAGAAAAATGGAAACCAGCCCCAAGAAATGACTGTCAGGAAAGAAATTCCAGTGTGAAAAAATGACACGCACAGCCGGAGTACCAGCTGTGCTCTAATTACAGTGATTTTGGCCAACTCAGCTCTTCAGAAATGTCTTTTTACTTATTGATGTTAATCCCCAAAAGAGGAATGAAGTTTTCTTCTCTGGAGCATGATTCTTCACATCAAACCATCCAACAAGTCCGTTTTCCTCCTTCTTCTGTTGCTTAGGGCACGTTTGTCCATTCCTGGATGATGTCTGTAAAGACTTTTGCTCCCTGTGTCATTGGGGTTGGTGGGATTGCTGGAAAGACAGCACTTCNTCCTAAAGCCCGAGGAGCTGGGGGAGCGCTCCCCAGGGTAAAGCTGGAGTTGAAAGGACCATTTAATTTTGGAAGGACACAGAGCACCAGAACTGAGAGTCTGTTTTCTGGCTCTGACACAGGCTGACACCGTATGATAAACCAAATATTTTTCCCTTCCAGAGGAACTGTGCAAGTGGCACCAAACTGGTGTGAAAAAATGATGCAAAATATTCCATATTGCTCAAATTATGTCATAGAATCACAGAATACCCCAGGTTGGAAGACACCCATAAGGATATGTGAAGTCCTGTTCTTCCCTCCACAAAAGGTGGGTAACGATACTTGTCAGCTGGATTAGATGATTGCTGTGGATCCCATCCAACTGAACTATTCTGATTCCATTCCATTCAGTTTTTGTCCTCTCTTTAAAAAATATGCTTATGGGGACATTGCTCTTAACAAGGGAGAGACTGTTGGGAGAACGAGTCCAGTCTGTGGGTAAGTCTGGACCTGGAAATCTTGTATCCAACATTTTCCTTTACCAATCCTTCTCTTGGTCTTCCCTGGGGAGTTGGGCCCATCGCAGCATCGCTCCAGCCTCCAATTTTCCAACACTGGAGCCAATCTCACAAAGCAGGTTGTAAGGCTAAATGTCTTTGGGGTGCTGATGAGCCACATGGTCGCATCCAGTCTGTAGGCTCTTGCCCCTGCCCCCCCGGTGCAGGTTTGCGAGCTCAGCGTTACTCAAGAACTGGTTATGTCAGGGACTGACTGTGAACGCAGGCTGTTATTAGTGCAGGGAATGAGAGAGAACTAATACGGGTAATTAACTGGAGCTGATACCCTATTTGGTTATTCATGGCAAGCAAGTTGTGATTTATCAGTGCTTAATGAAGACTAATTAAAAGGAAAGAGAAGTAAGTAGGATTAGCTCTGAGCAGCTTAAAAATCTAACACAGCCTCGTGGTCCCCACTTCTGTCTGGCAGCTCTCGTTTCTGCCGCGTTTTGAGATGTTTGTGCTCTGGAGGGTGGGTTTCTGCTGCACACCGTGACGAAAGGACTGGTGTGGCACTGGGAGCCATCCTGCTCAGAGGGAGCCCTGGCACCGTGGTCTTTGCTGCGGGGCTGAGCAAACTATTGCTGTGGGATGCTGCTTTCCAGCAAGAACAATAACACATCCCAGCTTTCACCTGCAGCGCTGCGGCGGCTGTAATCCTAGTTTTACAGAGAGGAGGTCCATGGCACGATGTTGGTAAATGCCAGGTAGTGAGTCAGGAGCAGAGAGAAGGTCTCCTGCCTCGCCGTGGCCATGTGTCCTGCCGCGTGCCTGGGAAATGGAGAAACGGGAGATCGAGAAAGCTGAAGGGCTTGGTACTGGGCTGCTGAAGCTCTGTTTGTGGCTAGGAGGACTTTCTGGAGCTTCTGGCATTGACAGTAATGTGGCTTTACACCTTACACCATGTGCTGCAGCTTCCGGAGCACGTTGCAGCCCTGTAGCAAAGCCACCTGAGATGGGGAAGTGTGTTATTTTACCTTTTAATCCACAGCCCTTGGAGTAACGGCATTATCAGCCCTCCCCTGGGATCAGACGCAAATGCTCGTTAAGAGCGTGCTGGCGTCCGCAGAGGGTTGATACACTCTGCTTCCTCCCGATGGCAGAAAATGGCCTGGTAATGTGTTTTTGAAGAACATTTTGCAAGCAAGGGAACTGCGCTTGCACAACTTGCTTCTCGAGCGACTTAGATGGCTCAGATATCTTTGCTTCCCTGGCTTTCAGGAAAGTATAAACATCTTTAAGGTATCTCCATTCCATCTAAAATACCTCCGAGCCACAGAGAATAAAAGATTTATTACATAAACAACAGTGAGTTTTCCTGCTTGGATCTGATCCGTGGCAGGAGGTGCGTGTGCTGCCCAGAGCTTGCTGGAAGCTCCGTTTTTTGCTCTTTTCTGTGAACAGAGGGCGCCTGCAGACAGCTCCCCCCTCCTCTCCCACAGCTGAACAGACACCTTGCACCCACCCTTCACACGGCAGCAAACGCCCTTTATGTTAGACACCGGAGAATCCACAGGAGGTCTAAGCCTTGGGAGAAAACTTTATACAAACACAGTGATTATTAGTCCTGCTGTTTGTTGAAATAGATGATTTCTTTCTAAGAAAGGAGGTGTAAAACTGAAAATGCTACCTCTGAGAGTTCTCTAGGGGAAGCCTTCAAAAGAAGCCAAAGGATAAGAAGGGAAAAAAAATATTAATTCTAATATTGTGACTAATCTTCTTGTTTCTCAGTAGTGTTTTCCGGCTTGCTGCCTGGTAAATGGATGTGCTGGTGCATTTGGCCCCATCCATGACCCCCAGCGGAGCACAGGGAATAGGAGCCATGGGCTGGCAGGACGCTTGGGGAAGCGGAGCAGATGGGGACAAGGGCATGGAGATGTTTATGTTGGGAGCAGCAGGAGCAGAAACATCTCAGCTGAGTTTTCACTTGGGAATTAGAGAACTTGCAGCATCAGTTTGGCTCCAGGGCCCTTTCCACCCTGAAAGTCCCGACCCACGTGGGCATCACCCAGGCAGGGGGGGTCTGTGGGTTTGGGTCCCGCTGGCAGGGAAAGGACCAAACTCGCCTTCCTCCAGGCTGAGTTTGTCAACCATTGGGCTCCTGCTGCCCACCACAGGATGGGGTGTACAGAGGTGCCGGCTCCCCGTGAGCTGCAAACCATTGTGGGGGTGGATTGAGACCCTTTTTGGCTCTAGACTGTTTGGTGATGGGACGCAGCAGCACGGCTCTTGCCGCAACACAAACCAAGGTGTGCTTTTAATTGCATTTCATATGTACCAGGAAGGTCCTACTTCTCTCCCACTCTTGGTTGGAGAACAGGCAGAGCAAAAGATAATGTCTGTATTCTCCGAAGTGAGATGACCATCAGGAAAAAGTATCTTCTCCCACTGTCGTATTACATGAAAAGGACATTCACCCAGAGGAGAAAAATGGGAAAAAAAATGAACACCTTTTCCGGCATTTCAGGCCAAATCCTAAATCCCTATTCATGCAAAACTTCTGCTGGCTCTTTCAGTGTTTATTGTTCTTGTTTTAATTGAAGCAGAAGGATTAACGCGGCCCTGATTTCCTTCACTGACTTCAATGAATTGAGCTTGAGCACAGGCCAGGAGCTGGGCCTGGCGTTAGGAGAAGGCTTCATTTTATGGTTTTCTCCCATCTCAAGGACTTGCAAGTTCAGTCTCCTGAATGTTTGTCCAGGGTCTGTGTCAAGACAGCCAGTGAAACTCTGGCATTGGTGGAGCTGGGCTATGGATCACGTCAGGATCAGTCCACATTTCTGGGGGCTGTATTAAACCCTGACATCCATGAAGACCGTGAAGCCTTCCACGCCAGCATCATCTGCTCTCTGTACAGCACCAAGGCAGGGATTTAATTCCTGTGATTTGCAGGAGGATACAATTTTTCTTTTGCTAACAACAGGTTAATGAGACACAGAGTGTCCAGAACCAGGGGAAGGGAGAAACCCTGGTTTCTGCCTCTGCCAGGAGATTTAATGGACAGGATGTGGCCAATCCCAACGTACTGCAAGGTCAGAGACAGGGCTGAGGTAGGGGATGACCTCCCTTTAATCATGCCTGAAGGGGTAAAGAAAGGAGAGCGTTATTCCCATGTTTGAGTGCTGAAGTTCAAGGCCAGGGCATAGCACATTTTGCCTAAACATTTATAGGAAAATAATTAATGCTTTTTCCCTTGAATCCATGAAATAACGCCAGACACTGGGATATCCATACAGCCAGCAGATTCTGAGGTGAGATAGACCCCGTGGCCCTGCCAGATCTTGTAAGCTCTTTGCTACTTACCCAGGCATGAATATTACATTAGTTAAAATCAATCAGGTTGCAAAATCATCCTCAGGTGACAGAACTGAGCAGGAGACCTCAGCTTCACCCTTCGCTGGATACCCAGGGTTATGTTTGCAAAACAAATCACGTCTAATGAGCCAAACTCCCAGCAGGTGTAAATTGGGGACGTGGCTTTGACATCAGTGCAGTGACATTGACTGAGAGACACTGAGAGCATGCAGTGCCTGGCCTTTTCACTATTGTCCTCGTTTTGATATAAACCAAAAGAAACCAAGCTGAAGTCCGTGAAGGATAAGTGAATGAGCCCAATTCAGATGCCTTTAAAAAAACCCCCAAACTCTAGGTTAGATACTGCCAGGTCCTGGTGGCTCTAGGAAGCAATGTCCCCTGTCCCCTCCTGGCCTGTCTTCCGCAGCCCTGTGGGTCCGAGGTGCTCACTGCTGTAAGGGATTGCAGAGCCGGGGCTGTTGTAATATGTGCGTTATCTCACCATCGCTGCCGTGGGTACCAATTTGTGCATTGACTGCTCACCGGTGCGGTGGACTTTTTTGGCTGCTATCTCTTGATCTCTGCCGGGAGGGAAGCAGGAGCGTGTCTGGCAGCGTCCCCTTCTAGAGGAGGCTGTTGTCCCAGCACCTCTCCTGGGGAGCTGCTGGTCCGTGAGGTGAGGAGGTGCCTGAATGGTGCATGGATGAAAGTACGTTCTTGTGAAAAATCCCTCCAACAACCAGCTGGGATTGATGGAGAAAGAAAAAAAAATGCGCTTAGCTTCTGAAAACAGCATTTTTCATCATGCACTGGGAAAGGGCTAGGACAGGTTCCAAAACTGCTCCTAAAATTTAGACTTTTACATAAGGCATGTAGATAGGAGAAGATGCAGCCTATTTCTTTAAAATTTGAAAGGGTTTCTTCCCTCCTCCCATCCTTTTTTATCTCTGGGTCTGTCTGTCTGTCACCTTTCATCCTCTTTTCCCCTACCTGCCTCTTTTTCTCCCTGCTTTATGGTGCTACCCAGACACCAACTTCTGTGCTAAGGCTGCAACAACAAGGGAACCACAAAGTTGGTTTCATAAAGCCTCTGTCTCTTTTCCCCTTCTGAGCATAAAGGTTCAGCATGGGATATTTTTGTTTGTGGTTAGTTACTTGATTTCTGTGGGGGTTTTTGGGTGTGGTGCAGGGATTGGGGTTGTCAGCGGCGTGAATTGCCATCCTACGTTGGTGGAAAGACTTTCTGAGGAGCTTTTTATTATTTTTTTGAAATCTGGGCTATTGCACTGATTTCCTTCTGCATTTATGCCTGTGTTGATGGGATCTGACCCAGGGGCGTCAGTGCAATTTGCTTCACTTCCTTGAATTGTATGAAGTGGAGAGGAGCATTGTCAGCTCCTCCGAGACCCTGCCAGCGAAGTCCAGCATGTGGGAGGCATTGCTTTCTCCTGGGTGGGGATGAGCTCCCCAGGGAGCTCTGCCTTTCTTTTTGCTGGCCCGATGGAGCTTGTAAATTTGCTGCAGTGCGAATCTAAGAGGGGCCAGGTCTCGTTGCAGGGGTGGGGGGAGCATTGTCATACACCAGAAATTGTGAAAATCACACTCAAGAAGCACACACCAGACCTGCAAGCCTTCTACCTCGGGTTCTTGTGGAGCACAGGAGCCCTGATCGAGGAAGAGGACAACCTGCTGCAGAAGGACAAAAAAAGTGCAAATCAGGTCACTTGTGAGGAACGAGGGGAGAGGAATCTGCAGCCAGATGGGCAGGTTTGAGGAAATGAAGCTACTTTCAGTAAGGCAGACGTCAGTCTCCTGACCCAGCACAGTCGCGTGTGCGCAGATGTTATGGGAAAGATGTGTGTTAAGGAAGAAAAGGAGGAAGGAGGTGGCTTCCTGGGAACTCTGGAGCTGTGTGAAGGAGGAAATGCAAAGGTGTTTGCTCACGTAGAGACATGGGCAGACGGCCTGGAGGACAGGGGACACGCTCCAAGCTATTCCTGCGACATCATTAGGCCAGATGGGAAACCCCCTCACTTCTAACTTTGAGCTTCCAGGGCAAAGCCAGAGACTCCTTCCAGACGGCACCAACAGACCTGGGCTTTAGGCCGGTTTCGGTGGAAATGTGGGCTCTGAGATGCGGCAAAGCTCTTTCCTCCATCTCTTCTCCCTGCTCATTGCCTGGGTCCTGGGTGTCAGGCTGCTGCATCAGGCCACGGGTCACTCATCCTGTGGACTCATAAGAATTTAAAAAATTCCTGTGCACATCCTTGCATTATTTTCTTCATAACAGTTTAAAGAAGAAACTGCACAGTGGCATGAAGGTGTCACTCCGAGTGTTACCCAAACCTGTTCTGCTCCCCCACTCCCAGTGAGGCAAGTTTGCATACTTGTGCAATTCCTTTCCTTTAACAGCATCAAATGCACATGATGGTGGTAAGAACATGTTCTTCTGGCAGCGATGAGTGAAATGCGCTCCTGAGCAGCTGAACAATTTAATCCTGGGGAGTGCCTCATCTTTATATTTATCTATTTGCTTGGTTGGTGTATGCGCGTGTGTTGTTGTTACTCTCTGACGTGGTTTGTGGGTATCATGGATTTTGCTTCCGTTTATTCTTTAACCTCACCACTGGGACCTGTTCCCTGCGATTCACTGAAATCACACACCACAGCTCTGGAGGCTTTTTTTTAAAAAAAGGGGGGGGGAGCAAAGTTTCTCAAAACACACAAATCCTATCACCATCTTAGCCCCAGATCATAGGCAAACAACTGCAAGCAAACCAGTAGCTTACTCAGATAATGGTCCCCAGCTGAGTTGCAGCTACTGCCCACCACGGGGGTTTGAGCCCTCTCTAATTAAAATGCCCTTCTGAGGGCTGAAATTATTGTACTCAGCAGCTGGGGGGGGCTGTCATCAGGTGCGACAGCTCAGCTGGGCAGGATTTTGTTCCAGGTGAAGGAAAACTGATGGCATAAAGAGGGTGATGGAGGGGTGGGTTTATTTTTTAAGCTGAGGCACCAGCATTGGTTACAGAGGCCTGAACTGGATCCTGATGCTCACTGCAGAAGTCAGTGAGAACGTTCTGGCTCATCCAGCTCCTTATATTGAATATTAAGGGGAAGTTATCTCTGCTCATCAAGACCAGTTGGAAGGAAGGAAGGAGGGCAGGCAGGCAGGCAGGCAGGCTCCCTGCAAGGTTTTGCTGAAGGTCTCCGCACAAGAGCGAGAAGGTATGAGCTGGCCGGGAAGGGAGATGCTGGCTCTGGGGAGCAGGGGATGAGGCTCTGGGGTGGTCGCTTGGTGCTGGCAGGCACTGGGGAACTCCCTGCCTACTCTGTACTGGGATGCTGACAGGATAGGGGGTGAGGGTAGGGCTTTGCCCCTCAAGAACAAGGGTGTTTTTATTTCTTTTATCCTTCCAAACCCCTCTTCAGGCATGCCCTGATGTTTGCAGCTTGCCTGTTAATCTCCCGTCTAGGGACCAAGCCTGGTGGCAGAGTTTAGCATTAATAATCCATAGATAACTCAGCAGCTGGAAAGCCTAGGGTAAATTCCTGGGTTTTTTAATGGATTTTTTTGAGTCCATGGCAGAACATTCACTGCCAGTGGGGGCTTTGCCCTCTTGAGGATGGGGGAAAGCATATTTACAGAGGGCTTGTGGGTGTGCCATCATCTATGTTGATGCAGCAGATCCCTTAATTATCCCATCAGGTTTTCTTTGGTTTTGATGTGATTGAGTGTTCAGCACAGTTGCTTTAATCCCTGTGAAATCCCGTATGGAGTTGGCAGGGTGTGGCCCTGACAGTTTTTTAAATTTTTTTTTTTCCTGAGTATTAAAAGTACATGTGTGCAGGGGAATGGCTGCCTCCCACAGCCCCATGCGGGTCAGGGGGCTGGATGGGAGGTGCTGAATTGCTGCGATGATGCTGTGTGTGAGCATCACAATCTGGAGTCTGGCTCTTGTTTGTACTTATCCTCCCACTGCATCTGTGAGATTGGGAAAAGAGAAGATCTAGAGAAAATTACCTTTTTGGTAGGGTTCTGGCACATTTAAGAGCTTCCAGCTCAATCAGGAAAGCAAAGAACCAGGTTTGGTCCCTGCAAGGGCTGAAGGGCTCTGCTTTTCATTGCTATCACCAGGCAGTCATCCTTGTCTTCTCCATGGCAGAGATGAGACTTGCTCATTCTCAGCTCATTTTCCTGGCTGTGGAAAGACATGGTGCTTTCTCAGAGCTCCGTGAAAACGTTCCCTGTTAGCACTGGATGTGCTTGGGGCTGGGTGGCGAGGGAAGACCAAGACACCTTCTGGGAGCTCAGAGGGTGGGAACAGGCCTTCTAGACAACAGGGTGGTGGAAGGGCTTGGTGTCTCTTCCCTGTTGCTTTTTATTTAGAGGGAGGCTGTGGTGGTAGGTAATGCCATCTGCTTTTCTTTGCTGAGCGTTTTTCCTCTTCCAGACCCAGCGTTTTAACTCTTTGAAGCATCTTCAGCCTGGGAATGGAGCATGTGGGGTCCTGCGTTATCCCACCAAGGAATCTGGCTTGGCCAGGGACTGCAGCTGGGATGAGTCCCTCTGGGGATGGTTAAGAAGATGGGTGTCTCCTTTCTCACCACGATGCCATGCATCACCTGGAGTTTCTGTTCCCAGGCTCTTGACCCCTTGGCTCATCCCCTGCTTGAAAGGAATCAAGAAGCCAAGTGTGGTTTCCTTGTGCTCGGTGGCAGCAGCGAGAACCCCACCTGCTGGGTTGAGTTTCTCTCCCTCACTTGGGACCTGCCCAGTTTTAAGCCTCTGCTCAACCTCGAGGAGAATGAAAGCCCTTGAGGAGCTTGTGGTTAACAGGCACTTAATTGATTCTGAATAATCCTGACAAGTTTTTGCAGTCCTTGTGGTAATCGCCTCTCTTTCCAATTGAATAGCTCGGGCTAGGTCTGTATGGATGCCAGCTGTACATTGCTTGGCTGCATTCTTTCATTTCCAGCTCACGCTTTCCCTTTAACCCTTCCATTGCTGCCTTCTCTGCAGAAGCTGTGAGTGGGGATGGGTTTTTCAACCTCCTTTCCTTGAAGACAGCCTGGTCACCTTCTCTAGGACTGTTTTGGGAGACTAAAATGTGGCAGGGTGGTTTTTTTTTCGCAAGCAGATAAGCTAGTTTATTTTTTGTACCCATATTACACACTTGGTAAACTAATTTGAGGTGCAATGCGTGC
Organism: Rhinoptilus africanus; assembly: GCA_013400135.1. Lineage (NCBI taxonomy): Eukaryota > Metazoa > Chordata > Aves > Charadriiformes > Glareolidae > Rhinoptilus > Rhinoptilus africanus. The sequence goes on from VXBO01012372.1 coordinate 197,413, forward strand.
TTATGGCATGAGAAGCAATAAGTGACTTGAAGGGGTTGGGGAAGGACCAGAGGGAGGATGTGGAGAGCTGGGATGGAGGGGCACAGCTCCTAGTACTGCCCGAAACCGTGCTGTCACCGTGGGAACACAGTGCGAGACACCTCTCATTCATCACAATTCTGTCTCTCCATTTGTTAAGTGAGGGTGTGTTGTGTTTGTGCTGTCAGTCTTTTCCTCTGTCCTGGACAAACTTTCTGCCCATGTGAAGCACTTCATGATGCAAAGGGACAATTCCTGCCCTCCGCCCATCTCCTGCTGCCTGTGGCTGGGTGGTAAGAGGAGATGTCTTCATCCCACTGTGCTCCACAGACTGTAATTCCCTGCCAGACCCTGTCATGGGAGGTAAAACCTCCTTCACTTTGTGCCCCCTTCCCTTGGACGTGCTCTGGGGCTGGAAGCTGGACTCCCCATTCAGCCGCCTCCTTTTTGTGCTTGAATTGGTAATATTGCTTTGGGGATGGGGACTGTGTGGTGCTCGTGGTCTGCTGGCTGCCCTGGGACACCTCTGAACCCTCCTCGTGCCCCCCAGCTGGGGCTGTATGGGTGAATGCATGTGGGACAAATGAGCCTTATCCCCTCGATCCCGTCTCTGTGCAAAGCTGGGAAGGATCAGGCTGGGAGCCAGGGCTGTGTGGGATTCCTCCCTCCTGCTCTGGGGTACTGCTTGGCTCAGGCCTCCCCCTCTGCCCCAGTGGAGCCTCCAGCCCCCCAGAATAGCCCTCTGTGCCATGTTCAGCCACAGCAGGGCCTGTGGAAGCTGCTGCTCCCTGACTGCTGGCAGCAGAGAGATGCTGCAGCAAAGCATCCTTCATCCTTTGTGTCTCCCTCCCCTTTGCGACCCCAGCCCCGAGCTCAGCATCTCTGGGGCAGCCGTTTCCCACCCTGTGGTGTGGGACCCTGCTGCTGCCGCCGCATCCGTGCACCCTCCCCATCGCTGCTGCTGGCTCCTCGCCTCCATGTTTAGCTGTTTTTTTCCCGGCTTCCCCCTGTGCTGCAGGCTGGGAATGGTACAGTCCTCCCTCCAGCACCCGTTGTGTCTCCGTGGATGTTGCTAGAAGGTGAAGGCATCAGCGGAGGCTGCAGCGGCTGCCGCCAGCCCCAGAACACTCCGGGAGAGGGGGTGGACAGGACCTGGCGAGGGGGTTCGTGGGCAGCCTCGACCCTTCTCCCTCCCACAGCTGCTGGAGGGTCCGGCAGCATCCTTGGCGAGGAGCCATGACCCAGGGGAAGGTAGGTGGGAGGCCGGTGCTGGGACTGTGATGGTCCTGCTTGCATAATTGCTGCGTGTTTACAGCTGGGGGGGTGGGAAATGGGTTGAAAGGAGGGGATTTAAGGAATAAAACAATCACCATGGAGGGGGAGCTGGGTACCCATGCAGGGCCCCTGTGATGGGGGTGTTTCCAGCAGGGGAAGGGGGTGGGGGGGCTGTCTGTCCTGGTGCTGGATGTGGAGCTCAGCCTTGCTGTTGGACCTGTGGCTGTTTCCTCCACCCATCCTGGATGTCGGGGAGCTCGATGAGGTCCTTGTGCCCTCGGCAGTCAGCGCTGCGCACCTGCCCTGAGCACCTCCTTCCTGGTCCAGGGACCCCTGGATTCTGGGGGTCTCTCCAACGCTCAGAGACCATGGAGGGGGGGGGTTAATGCATCCTCTGCCAGCACGGTCCACCATTGCCATGACAACAATAATGGAGGCTGCCTGGATACGGGCAGCGTCGTCCCTCTGTATCTCCTTGGGTATCTCTAGAGGTCTTGCATGATACTGGCCACCCTATACCCAAGGGCTCCGTGATGGAGGACAGGGGGAGGACAGTCCCCGTGAGCTGGCAGAGGAGGTGGCACAGATATTCTGATGCAGCTGGATCTGCTTGTGGTGCACGTCCTAGCCTGGTACCCTCTTTTATTTTTTTTCAAAGACCTGTTACAGCTTTAATTTATGACCTTCTTACAGGGACTGTGCTGTCTGATGCAGGACTATTAGTCTGTCCGCTTCATTTTAGACTCCTTGTGGTTCCAGCCACGCATCCCTGTGATCCATGGGGATGCTCTCCCTGACGCTGAGCTGGCACCCCCTTTGGCAGCGAGGACAGACCACTGGGCTCATGACTTATCCCGGGATGACACAGATCTAGAAGGTTAAATGGATCATGTTCCCAAGGAGAAGCAAGTTCTCAGGTGGCCTGAGGCTGGCTCTTTGCTGGGATTTCATAGTCTGAAGATGTGGGATCCCAAGTCCCTTAGCTGCATCTTCACGCTATGGAAAGCAGCAAGGCTGAGCCTCTGGATGGGCAGAGGGGAACAAGCGAGAGGAAAATGTTGGAGCGCCAAACCAGGGCACTTCCTGGGGGGGTAGCAGAAACTCCCCAAAATGTGGGTATAAGTGGAAGTGAAGGAGTTCAGGGTTTTCTGCCCAGTAACTGAAAGCTTTTTTTTAAGGGTAAATTTAGAAAGAAGTAGGCTGAAAAGCAGATAATTATTTGGATGCTTTCCAGTGTTATGTAGGAGCTTGAGGCACCATGGAGGACCCTGGGCAAGGCTGTGTCTCCACTCAGGCCTGATTGCCTACAATTTGTCGTCCCCTTTAACATGGCAGGCTTTTTCCCATCAATCGCATCACAGGATGCCCTTCCTGCAGGCGTAGGTGTGGGTCCACTGCCAGCTCACAGGAGTTACTGGGTGTCCTTCCATTTTCTGGGATCCAACAAAGGGACCCGCAGACCTCTGTCTGTGCCCTGTCGGGTTCCTGTGCTGTTTTTACAGTCTAACATCTCTTTTCCTCCCTGCCCTTTGTACAGCTTTCTGTGAATAACAAACCCCCCAGCTCCGAGGGGCAAGGGGAGAAGAAGGACAATGCCACGGCTCCACCAGCTCCTCCGACCTATGAGGAAGCGACAGCAGGAGAAGGGATGAAGTCTGGTGCTTATCCTCCTCCCCCATCTGTCCCGCTCCACCCCAGCTGGGCTTACGTCGACCCCAGTAAGTCCTTCTGTGGTGGCACCCAGGGTGAGCACTTTGCAGGGGAGACGGGGGTGCAGAGATTCCCCTTACAGGCTTGGAGAGAAGCGGGGAACCAGGGATGTGGTGCCCAGTTTGGTCCATGGCAGAGCTGTAGCTATAAGCCGTATAAGTCTGTATCTATATGTAAAAGCCATTTCACCCAGGCACTAGACCCCACAACCTTCCAGAGCTGGGACTGAACTCCAGTGCTCTGTCCCTCCTCTCCTTCCCGGTACCGGAATGGGAAAAATCCCCTCTCCCAGCCTGCTGCACTGGGCAATGCCACCTCCCAGGGCTGGGTAGGGTCCCAATGCCACGCTCCTGGCTTTGCAAGCAGCCCCCCTCCTCTAGCTCCTGCTCAACCCCAGCTTCCAAAGAAGCTGCTGAACTGGCAAAATCAGTGTCGCGGCATCAGTGAGGTCTGGCCGCTACAAGCCGGTGTTCAGAGCCAGTGGAGGCTGAAATGCAGCTGGACTTGAAAGCTGAACTGTTCCAGTGTCAGTCTGTGTGGCCAAATCCTCAGCAAACAAACAGCTTTTCTTCCCTGGGTGCCGCGTGCGGCTTCTGCTTGGTCATGACAAGGGGACAAAGGCTCGACTGTGCCCAACGCAGGGGAAGAGCTGTGTCATGGCGAGCTGGGATGGATGCAGTGGCCAGCAAGCGAGCCTGCTCCATCAGTGTGATTTGAACTGGGGAGAGCATGGGAGAGACTGGATTTAAAGACTCCCAAGTCCTTTCTTTCTGCTCAGTCCTCTGCTCTGCTTTGCTGGTTGCCTGTTCCATCCGGTGGGAATGGGCACAGCTGCAGGGATGGAGATGTTTAGGGAAGGGGAATGAGCAAACTAAACCCCTCTGAGATGTGTGTCCCTTCGCACTCCGGTGGCCTCACAGACTTCCCGTTCTTGTTTGCCTCCAAGGGTCAGAGACAGAGGGGATAAATAACCTCCCGGCTTGCTGTAACAACCATCTGGGTCTTTCCACTGTCGTGATGAATTAGGATGGGTAAAGCCCAAATGGGTCAGGATGCTGGTATTTTGGGTTTCCTGGAGGACTTGTTTAGGTGATGTGTCACCTCTTGTCCCCTCCCTGACAAGCCTTGCAGGTTTTCCCCTCTGCAGCTCTCTCCTGATCCCTGTTGGAGTTTTCCTTCGATTTCATGTCCTTCTTCCATTTCCCTGCCCTCGGCCACACTGCAAGCGGTGGCTCCTGTCCCAGACGCATGCCAGGGGATGTGTCTAACAGCTTATATGAGACCTATGAGAGTAGATGGAGATAAATGGTATGGTCTTGGGGTTGCTTTCTTTAATGATGAGCTTGGGACACGCTGTCTTGCTGCCTCAGATGTGGCCATGGGTGATGCTGGAGACACAAGCCAGGGAGGGAGGAAACCCCCTCCATTCCTCTGAGGCATTTAGATGCCTAATTTGGTGTTTAGATACCTTGATTGCTTTGACGCAGGAGGCAGTGAAGTGTCCCCGGGATATGGGCCTCAGGGGCTCTCGGCCCCGTCTGGGCGATGACGGATCTCGCAGAAACGCAGGGAGGACGTGCTGCAGGAGTTTCATCTCCACTGGGGCGAAGAAGGCACGAGAGGCTTATTAGGCACAAGAAGAGCACAAGGGATTTATTTCCTGCCAGGGGCATCTTTAGGATGAGGCTTCTGCAACAAGAGTCAACAGCCTTTGACCAGTAAAACAGAAGAAATCCAGGATCAGGGCCTTGAGTGTGGCTTTCCTGGTGTCTGCAGCCTGTCCTCCAGGTTTGAGAGCGTCTTGCCCCCATCTGCCTGAAGGATCTGAGTATCACTGAGCTAAAAGGATTTGAGAAGGAGGGGAGGCATCTGTCAAACAGGCAGGAACATGAACGTATAGCTGGTGTAATCACATAAGCCTTCATTCTGTAGGAAACGCAGGTGGGGAGACTGTTAGTAACACGGAAGGGGATATTTGCAGGAGAAGTGAATGGCAGAGGGCAATGATGTGCTAAGAGTTTCCAGTATTTATTTTACTTTTTTTCTTGAGCATGAGGTGCAGGTGATGGGGAAGACTGGTTCTTACATCTAATTTTTGCCGCTGATTTTAGCAGGGAGAAGCTGCTACTTTGGCTTTCTCCTTGCAACCCCCTGCCCTGCAGTATCTGCACTGCTGCCTTCGTCCCTGGCTGCTGGCGCAGCTGCCGCTGGGGTTCTCCCATGTTTCCCTCCATCTCCCTTGTGGCTGTGGAGCACACTGAAGGTTTATGGTGCAGCCTTCCTCCTGGCCCACCTGCAGGGAAACTCCAGCAACAAGAGCTTGTGTCAGAGCGCAGCAGGGCTGGCCTGTGTGCTGCGATGGTTTTGGGGAAGGCGCTCTCAGGGGCAGCACTGGGGTTGGTTCCCCCTTGTTTAGGTTTGCTGCTAAACTGTTCTCTGACTCCCTGCATGGAAATCAAATTCAGGGACAGACCCCATGGAAAAGCTGCCTGTAACGAGGCGCTCTCGGGGGAGAGGGCACACCGTTGGCGTCAGGCAAGATGCAGACGCAGCTGAAGCCCAGGCGATTACAGAGCAGCGAGGGGAATCCTCCTGCACCAGAGCTCCGAGGGGGATGACCGAGGAGCTGAATCATGGCTCCTCTGAGGGATGCCTTAATATTCAGTGAGCAAGGATATGATACGGGCCCTCTAGTTGCCATTAAAAACATGGTGTTACCACGGGCAGGAATTAACCCTGGTGTCCTTGTTGTGCTGGAGTTTGCAGAAGTGTTTTCCCTGCTCTGTTCTTGGATCCTAGTAAGATGTAGGAGCCAGAAGGGAGCAGAATGCATCCCAGCAAGCCTCTGTTCTGCAACACAACAAGAAAACCTCGGAATTTGGGGCTCCTGAGCCGTAGTCAGTCACTGGGGTCAGGTTATTGCAGCTGGGGAGGGAACTGGGTGACGGGAGCTGATCTGTCTGACTTCTGCTTCAGGCACCAGCCCGAGCTATGGCAGTGGTGGGTACCCAGGGGACACGGAGATGCTCACGACCTTCAGCTGGGATGACAGGAATGTGCGCAGAGTGTTCATCAGGAAGGTAAGGGGCAAGTCTCTCCACGCTCAGCCTTCCCCTGGGAAGGCAGGAGAGCAGCTCTGAGGCCTCGGAGGGACCTGGCTGCAATGGTTTGGTGGCTTCCCCGGGCTGGGTGGGAGGCAGAAACTCTGCAAGTCACCCACGGGCTGCCTCTCGTTGCAGGTTTATGCCATCCTGATGGTCCAGCTCTTGGTCACTGTCATTATTGTGGCTTTCTTCACCTTCTGGTAGGTCTCTTATGTATCAGTAATGCTAGCTTTCTCCTGCGTATGACCTGCTGCTGAATTACCTGTTACTTGGAGGGGTGTTGTCTGTTATGGAGATACCTGAATTTTTTTCCCATGTGTTCCAATAGAAAAGCAAAAGTGAAGGAACCCTGAGAGGTCCCTCAGTACTTCTGCGACCTTTCCTGCATGCCCTCTGGATGGGGCATCCTGTGTTCTGGGTGCCACCCCCAGCCAAGAGGTCTGGGATGCTCGCCCTTGAGCATTAACTGCCATATTTTCCCTTTGGGAGTTATCCAGCCGGCCTCGGCAGCAGGAACTGTGTTACCTCCCCCTGCAGAAGCAGATACCCCACACTCGAGCCGTGGCTGTCTCCAGCTTGGGTGACTGGGCGTTTTGGGCATGTGTAGCTCATGTTGCCTCCAGAATAAATAATGAATCACTGTCAGCCTGAGGATTTCATCTCTTTAATCGCTTCTCAGAGAAGGCAACGGCCGTTCCCTGAGCGAGCCTGGCTGTGTAACTGATAACAGTGGGGCCGTCCTTCCAACTTGACAGGTGGAATTTCTTTCCAGTTGGTCAGTCTGCTGGATATTCAGCCATGGTTTTTTTCACATGCCCTGTGCTGCATCACCCCACATGTTTAATTTAGCAGCAACCTGTGAAGTGATTAGCTTTTTTTATGCTTTCTGCTCAGCATCCCTTTTCTCTGTCTTGCAGCGAGCCGGTCAAGGGGTACATTCAGATGCATTCTGCCTGGTATTGGGCTTCCTAGTGAGTATTTCTGTCTCCTCCTATGGCCATGTACGCTCCAAACAGCTCTGGATGTGGCTGTGGTGATGCAGAGACACTTTTCACAATACTTTCCTATCTTGCATGTGAAGAATTGCTCCAATATGTGTGCAGGGGGAGCTGGGGAAATTAATGGATAACTCTGATGTGAGAAGATAAAAAAAATCTCGCCCAAATGAATCTGAGACATGAGAGATGCTGGATACCTCCAAATATTTCCAAAAAGCTCTCTTGTCTGCTCTACAAAACAAGTTTAAAGTAAATACATGAGTATTGCTTGCAGACCAAATTAGGTAAAACTGGGGCGCTTCCGGGAAAACAGTGCAGAAACCCAGATACGAAACCTGAAAGGGTGCCTGGGGTACCTTAGAAGCTGAATTTTGGGTTTGTCCCATTGAAAGCAAGGAGATTGCCTGGGTTTACGTCGCATGCCTTGATATGCGACAGATGAAGAAGGAAGCAGGCAATGTTAAGGGGAGAGGGGGGGATGCATTTGGAGGGCTGAGGTGGTTTGTGGGGCTGTCATGCCTGTGGTCATCATCATGGAGCCACTCTCAGTGCCTGGAACTTGCGATGCCATTCATTAGTCAAGCCTGGTCCGAAAGGTCAGCTTGGAGGTAGCGTAGACTGCGCTTCCACGCGTTAGTTTATTTGCAGTTTTGCTGGTTTCCTGGATGCCGCGTGTGTTAGTGCTGCTAATTAAGCAGGCAGAGTGTGCGATGCAATTGTGTGTGAACAAGGCTCTGTGAACTTGGCTTTAATTAGTTCACACCCAAATCATGAAATGTGTCCAGGCCCGGAGATGAGACACCAGCTTATATAACTTAGAAAAAAACCCCCAAAATAGCAGTAATAGAAGGGAACTGGCCTCAGCCTGCCTCTCTGACCTTAGAGGAAAATAATCTTGGCCGTTGGCAGACTGGAGAAGCAGCGTTGCCTCGCAGGGAGAAGACCAAACTCTGCCCAGGTCTATGCTTTGACCTTTGGGTTCATCTATCGCTTACCGGACAGTTAGAATTTATATCTTTCAATAGGAGCAAACCCATCTTGGGCCAGCTGGGGGTAGGCTCTGTACTGCAGGGACTTAAATTTTGTCTGTCCCCTCACCTCCCAGTGAGCCAACCCTTCCCTCCACCCCAGTGTCTCCAAGTGCTTGGTCCTGAGCTGGGTCGGGATCTTTCATACACAGAGACCCCAACGCTCTCCACATCTCTGTAAAGAAGTGGGTGCCCTGGGTGTCTTCCTGCTGCTGGGGCGATGGCTCCGAGGGAATTCAGCAAGGGCAGATGTGCAACACGGGATGCAAAGGAGAGGGACAACTGCAATGGCTCACTTTGCTCCCTACATGCTTTCTTTCCATCTATTCAGCCGTGTCCACTCCAGCTTTCCTGGTTTCCCTGTGGGAGAGCAATGCTCAGGTTTATCTCTGGTGCATTTATCATGGCCCGTGGGTTTTGCCGTCATGTTCATTTATTAGACCTAAGGTGAGTGGCTATCGTGCAGCCATCGGCATGCTTGGAAGCTGCTTTTCCCCCCCAGGCGCTGGGTGAAAGCAGGTTCCCACTGTGCCATAACCCATCAGCACTGTGGAAAAACACCCGGCTGTGTGACGGCCGGAGCAGAGGGAGACCATCCCTCAGCTGCTGGATTTTTTTTAGCTTTGCTGAAGGGTCAAGTCATGTGAGATAAATAACTCTCCTGTGATCTGCGGATGGCTTGTGCAATAGCATATTAGGCTTGAGTCTCTGAGCTTCACCAACCTTAGAGGATCCTTCTGCTGTTGAACTCTTCCTCGAGCTCTGGTGCAGTAGCATGGGTCCAGTTCCCTTCTCTGACCCAGACCTTCCCTCTGGCCTTAGGCAAGTCACTTCTACCAGCCCTGTGAGTCCCGATTTAAGTGCTGCTGAAATCCCAGCAGGGTGCCTTGATCCCACCAAGCCGGGAAGTGCCTGGAGATGAGGGGCAAAGTCTGGCCACCTCTGTGTGAGTGATTTACACACTGATGAGGCGTCCACAACAAACATGTCTGGGTGCCTCATCTATGCTGGACCCAAAAGCTCCCCTTGCTCTGCGCTAAAACCTCCCTTTAGGTTTTTAGGGCTGGCTGTGCTGTCCCACCTCAGCCTGGCACAAGCAAAGAAGGCAGCTGGGGGCAGAAAACCGCTTCAGGGAGATGTAGTTACGGCTGTGCTTCCCACCCAGCCTCAACTTCTGGCACAGTGCTTGCATTTTAAACAGCAGAGACTGGAACTTGTCAGCATTGGCACATAATGCTTAATTTTTCCTCCCTAAACTGCTTTTTCTTCCCTTTGCAGTGCTGTTTTCTTTGTGACCTACTTGATTCTTGCTTGCTGCTCTGGACCCAGGTAAAATATTTTCCTTTTAGATTTGAAACAGCCCTGTGAAATGAAGGATGAATGTTTTTCCTCTTGTTTCAAGCATGACCAACAAAGTCTCAGGTCATGCTGGCGCAGTGGTGTGAGGCCCAAGCTGGCAGCTGCATTTTCAGGCCTGATGTAGTTGTGGGTTGGTGCAACACAGTGTTAAAAGCTGAGGTCAAATTGCAACTGGAAAGCAAGCTATGTTGCAGCAAAAATTGCATTGCTGCATAGCTACAAATTCTCGTTATTAAATACTGCGGAGGATGGTCATCTTTGCTGCCAGCGGAGCAGGGCACTGCTGGCTGCTTTGCTGGAATACCATGGGGACGACTGCGCTCTTGGTCTAGGAGCGCCCCAAATGCTCTCTCATTCCCAGCAGGGGGACTGTCCCCTTGCACCCCCCCTGCCGTTTACTGCACAGGCCACTAATTATCCAGCACATCTTGGGCAACCTGTTGTGAGAGCTGCTAACTACCTCTGCGTCGCAGGGCTGACCAGACCCTCTTCCTTCGCTTTCAGGAGGTATTTCCCATGGAATCTGATCCTGCTGAGCATCTTTGTAAGTAGCACATCTGGACAGCATCTGCCCTGCCCCGGCAACCAGCGTGGGTTTCAGAATTGCTCCAGGCAGGAATTTCATCCTCTAATTGCCCTGCACTTGGGCTGAGGAGCTGTAATTGAACTAGAAGGTGACAAGAAGGAAAGTGGGGGGGAAGGGGGAAAAAAAAAGGAAGCCTTTCGAAGCTGGAGTAGGGTGTCGGAGTCCTGTGCAAGATGGGTAGAGGGATGGAGAAGGTGGGACTGCTTTTGGGTGGTGGCCTGCCCTCAATTTAACCTGCCCTGTGGATATTAATCACTGGAGGATTAGAAACTATGTAAAAATTGCTTCTCTTGAGCATCCATTTAAGAGGCTTCGCTGCCCTTGTCATCATCACTGTAATTGAAATGTTTTATCTGTTGTGTGTCTCCCCTGGGACATGAATGCAGGAGTAATGTGGTTTTCTTTCCCTCCCAGACGCTCTCCATGGCTTATCTCACTGGGATGCTCTCCAGGTAGGTTAAGCATGTGGACTCTGGAGGTTTTCTGCTCCTTTGTCCTATCTCCTCTTGCAAAAAAAACTTCCCTACTTCTGAAATATGTAGGCCGCTTGATCTCTTTGGAGCTCTTCCAGTAGCCACCCAAAGCCTGGCCTTCCCTTTTCAAAACACTTCTCAAAGAAGCTTCCCAAGACCTGTGGTGGCGTCCCCTTCTCTGTCCCAGCTGGGGTGCCACAGGGTAGTTCTGGCTAAGCTAAATCCAGTAAGGGAGCACTGGAGAGCCAGGGACAAGGCAGTGCTGGCACGACGGGCTATAGAGGACTGACATATACTGTGATCTCACCTTTTCCTCTAAGCAGCACTCTAGCAGATGGGGCTGGAGTGAGACAAATTTTTTCCAGCAGTTTCATGGGTTTTTTGCAGTCTACAGCCTCCTCCCTTTTGCTTGTGTTTTTACTGTTACAGTCTGCTCACAGGATCAGCCCCGGTTCACGTGGGTCCCTGGTGATGAGGCAGATGAGCCAGTGGGTGTTGACGGGTGTGTGCTGGGGACAAAGAAAGTAGTGGCTTCAGCAACTCGGGGAAAATACCAGTGATATGACTCTCAAATCAAACGGAAGGGGAGAGTGGGGACTGGCTTTTCTTAGGGCTGAGCCTGGTGCTGCAATCAAAATCAGTAGTCTGAATTATAAGCGAAGCCTGCAGTCTCTCCACCTGTGCAAATCCCTCCTTCCCTGCAATTTTCCAGGACTCAAACCCCTGTTACAAGCACATCAGGAGTGTAAAAACAGTGGCTGCGGCTTTCTGATTTCTCATTGTGCTGCAATGACATTTGCCATTCTATTTTTATTACCTCCCAGTTTGAATTCTCCTCCTTCTCCATCTGTCCACGGACAGAGAGGTTTTTATAGTAAGTCCCCATCTTAGCTGCTCATGAGTTCCCAGGAGGCATAGATGTACCCTCCTGCCTACCTTCTTCTATTTAAAGCAGGAGGAAACCCTATCTAGTCTTTTTTAGTGTTTTCTATCTTTCCCTTTTTACGTTAAGGGGGGGACGTTGATAATTTCAGTATCACTTGTTCCCCCAGGACTCATGCTTCCCTTGTACACCTCTGATAAGTTTCCACCTGTCTTAATCCCTCCTTCCACCTGTCCCTGTGGGAAACACTGAAAAAGTGGTTTTATTGTTACTTTTCCAGTTACTACGATACCAAGTCAGTCCTTCTGTGTCTGGGGATCACAGCCCTGGTGTGTCTGTCTGTCACCATCTTCAGCTTCCAGACCAAGGTGAGTTTGTGGTGGTCAGTCCTTCTGGGAGAGGCATGTCCCAGGGCAGGACACAGAGGCCGGCAGCGCTGGGGGCAAGGTGTGAAGGGGCAGGTCTGTAGGGATCTGGATACAGGAGCAACCTGCGGGATGCTGGGGTGTAAAATAAAGGTTACAGGAAGATTAGGACAGATGCTGCAGTGAGGGATGCGTAAGGAGTATAGATGGGGCTGGAAGATGCTACGGGGGTAAGGTGGGTTTGTTTGGTGGGGTTTTTTGGAGGATTATGCTGTGGGGTACAGAAGGGCACTGGCACAAAGGTGTAGGATGAGCTTTTGGATTTCAGGTGTGTGATGGGTACTGAGTTCTTGCCCATGGCAATAAAGGGACTATGGTAAGTGTTTGGCTCTGTGTGCCACACAGGTGGGTGGTGGGCTATAAGATGCCCAACAGATGAGGCAATAGCCACGTAACAGCAAGATGGGTGTGCTGCTGGAGAGTCCGCGCTGTGGGCACAGGGAGGTTTGGCTTCCCTTGCTGCCTCCCGTTCCAGCACTTGTAACGTGACGTTCCTTACCTCCACAGTTTGACTTCACCTCTTACCAGGGCGTCCTGTTCGTGATGCTCATGGTTCTCTTCTTTGGTGGCATCATCCTGGCTGTGACACTGCCCTACGAACATGTGAGTAATGACCTGCACCCCTCCTTCCTTGCCCAGTGCTACCAGTCCTGGTGCAAAGCTGGGAGCTGATCAGCCTAAAGTGGTGTGTTCCAATGGTGTCCCAGCCTGAATCTCTGAAAATGTGCAGAAACACCACCAGAAAGAAAAGGCAAAACCAGGTGGCTGTTGCCTGGTGGTTGTACAATCAGATATCAGGTTGTAGGATGGCTCTGGCCTGGGGCTTGTGGAAGTTTGCTTCTGTTCCTGGAGCTGTGTAGTGACCCCATAGCAGGACACATCACCTGCTCGTGCCTCAGTTTCCCCTCCAGTAAAACCAGGGTAGTGAGCACATTAAAGCACTGGCTTGCTCCGTATATAACAGGGCTCTTGCCCCAGATTCAGGGCAGGACTTGGACTCTGGACAAGTGGGGAGCCTGTCTGGCCAGACCTGGCTGCATTCACATCAACACCAGGCACCGTCCTGCAGTGTTTAAATCTTGGGGCTCAAATTTCTCAGAAATAAGCACTTTTGGAGGGAAAAGTCCTTATGAAGAGTGACCACCGTATCGCTCCTCCAACTGCTGCCAGCCCCTTTTGCATAGGTTCAGCTCCTTCCTTTGGCCTCCCTGGTCACAGCTGGCATTGGCTGTGCCCACCTGAGGTCTTGGAGCGGCTTGGCACGGAGTGTCTGGTCTCCATCCAAGAGTGTCTCATTAGGTGTCTTTCAAGCAAGAGCTTGACAGACCCTGGGAGATGCTGATGAAAGAGGGAAGCGTGTGGGGCTGTGCAGCCACCATTAATCACCCTGAATGCCTGCTCAGCTGGAGATGGAGGCACCCGGCTTTGATCATGGAAGCCTTTAAGTGACCTCCCAACCCTTCACATCTTACCTGCTTCTCTGGGAACTTGAGTCATACTTTAAGGGCCAGACCTGCAGGAATTATTCCCACAGGTACCAGCCCTGGAGTTGGTCGAATGGACAAATGCACAGGCTGGTGTTTGCCAAAACAGGAGCTTGGGTTTTTTGGTTGTCTTGGCTTGAGATCCATCTCTCCCCCCTGCAAACGTGATGGTAAAGCAGCTTGTAGCGCCAAGCCACTGCCATTAAACTGTTGAGACAACTGCTCTTTATCTTGAAGCTTGTCAAGATAAGCATAGCCTGAGGCAGCTTGTAATGAGCGTGTCTATCTGAGGAGGGAGGCTGCGATCTCTGGGTTGAATCAGCTCTCCATGTGGGCAACTTCTCCACTAGCGCTGTGTGCCGTTGTGCCACAGCAAGCAGGGGCTGAGGTTTGGTCTTAATTCCAGTGAATTTCCTGCTGTGACTCCAGCAGATGAGCACATTGAAGTTATGCTTGTTATCTGAAGCTGGGTCTGGCCCTTAGAAGCATTCGGTGTTTCTTCCAGTGGGATCAGCCTAGTCTGGGTAAATAAACACCTAAGGCTGCTGCAAAATGTGTTTCCATCAACGTAGTGCTAAGAGATTTCCACAGAGACAGCAGTTACGGTGAAGTAGGTGATTTGGAAACACGAGTAGCTGCTTTAGGAGCTTATAAGCCAAGTAGACACAAAGGCCACAGTGAGAGGGGAAACTGAGGCACGGTTACCTGTTCTTTGCCGTGAAAAGCTCAACAACAGAAACTGCATTGGAGCTGGAAATGGTGCAAGTCCAGTGTGGGCTATTAGAGCACTTTTCCTAACTTGTGTCCTTCATGTGAGAGCTAAGCCCTTCTGTGTTAAGTCCCAATTAATCAGTTTTCTCCCAGGCACCGGCTGACAGATTTGTTTCTTTTAGGTCCCTTGGCTCCACGCAATCTACGCTCTGCTTGGTGCCATTATCTTTACCATGGTAAGTGGGTGCTGGTCATGGGGCCTGGGAATGTGCTGGCAGGAAAAATAATCAAGGGGTAAATGCTTTAGTCTTGAAGAGTGTTTGGGGTAAAGAGCAAGTGGCAGGATTGCAGAGAGCTCCACATTCTCAAATGGCTCATGAATAGCAATTATCGCAGTGACCTCAGCCTTGTTCCGAGAAGGTGTTGGCGTACGTGACAGTGCTGGTGCAGAGCACGGCGAGACTGGCCATATGTGCAATACTAGGTGTGAACAGCAGAAAGTATTGTAGGGACAGGGCAAAAAGGCATCTCTGGAGTGGGAAAAGCAGAGATTAAGCTTTGGCACAGCAGTGGGAGCTGGTCCACAGGGCTCAAAGGGAGCCCGGGGATGAAATGAGGCTGCAGAAGTGAGCAAAGTCAAGTCAGGGCCGGTTGAGTGGGAGTGGGCCAAGGACTGGGAATGTGTTTGGCTAACAGAGGTACAGAACATGTGAGAGGCCACAGTTTGGGATTAAGGGGCATTAGGAAGGTTGATTGCAGGCAGGAAAAGCCCTAAAGCTGGCCAAGTCCTCCAAGGGAAGTTGAAAAGGCTTGGTTCATTCCTTCGCCTGCTCCCCGGCGGTCCCTCCTGTGAGCCTCTTCCCAGAGCAAGTCCCAGCAGTGCCGTGCTTGCCATTCAGGTGTGGGAGTTGTCTGGGAAGATGCTTGGCGTTACCCCGGTGGGGGTCAGGCGGAGGGCTGCCTTGGGGTTCAAGGCGGTGCCCATTGGGCATGTTGTGAATAAGAACAGTTGAGCAATTTAATTTATTATCTATAATAAAGTCATTTCAAGTGAGCTCGGGTATTTCTTCTGTGATTCATGATTAAAGACTGCTCTGTAAAATACAAATAGGCTAAACATCTTATAATTACCCCATAAACTTCAGTCAGAACCTCAGCTGGTGGAGCCGATTGTGCCAGGCTTGTCAGCTCAGCCTGACTATGTCTGGGAAGGGCTGAGGTGGCGGCTGACCCCAGGCGATGGCAAAGGTGCCCTGCTGAAGAGCTCCGCACCAAGGTGTCAGTTGCGGGATAGATTAACAGAGGGAGTAAAGGTGAGATGGGAGAAGATATTGAGCTTGAAGTCATGCAACTAGGCACTGTTTTTCTGGCAGCTGGGCCACCAGCCTGTCTTGTAGCCCGTGTTTGTTCCTGTGGTTGCTGTGTCCCTGCCGGCAGGCTGGGCAGGGGATGCCGACTGTCATGGTTTCACTGGTAAAATCTGCCCTGCAGTCAGTGTGCTTGTACCTCAGAAAGGCGTTAACTGCCCTCTGGGTCTGGCTGCCTCTGCTGGCAGCTCTGCAGACCCGGGTGCTTCCCAAGATCTGGGGTTTCTTGCTCTTTATTGCTCTGGTGCTGCTGCTCTGATGTCACATTGCATCCAGGTCACCTTGTTACCTGGCAGGTGTTTCCGAACTGGGGGAAATCTGGGAATAACAAGTTGTAGGGAATGGCTGAGGAGGAACAGGGAGAACTGCGCCAGTGCTGGTGCTGGGACACATTTGGGATGGATGAAGGAAAGGGGAGCTTTGGGAAAAAGCATGAAGGAAGCACGCCTGGAGTAATATGCTCAGGGTTTGACTAGCCAGAATGAAATGAAGGAAAGAGAAAGTTGCAGCTGGTTTAGTGCATTGTTCTGAGTTTTTAAATTGCAGTTACAGCCCATAAAAAATGGCGATGTTTTTGTTCTGGGTACAGTAAAGCAACTGAGAGTACTCCTGCCATTAGAGCACTTCCTGCCTCCCTCTGTCAAATCTCCATGTGACTGTCATTGTGTTTTCTCCTCTTTCCTCACAGTTCCTGGCATTTGATACCCAGATGCTGATGGGGAATCGTCGGTACTCGCTGAGCCCAGAGGAATACATCTTTGGAGCCCTCAATATCTACCTGGACATCATCTACATCTTCTCCTTCTTCCTCCAGTTCTTTGGCTCCAGCCAGGAGTGAGTGCAGCAAGGCAGTATCTTCTCTTTGCTGGCAAGATGCAAGTGTTTAAAAAAAAAAAAAATTAAAAGAGGAGAAGAGGGTTAAAAAATAAATAAAACCAAACCCACCCTTTCTGGCCCACTAGCAGGCTCCATTCAATCAGCTGAGTAAAGCTCCTGGGTTCCTTATGCAGCTTGTATATATGCTGTTAGGCCTTTGTGACCCAGAAAGCAAAGCAGGGCTTAAGTATTATGTCTCTTCTGCTCCCTCCGCTCCTACCGAGATCAAACCAGACCAGAGACTGGGAGGCATGAGACCAAGATCTTCTCTTCCCCAGAGGCTATCAGAGTTGCCTGTCTGAGCCCTGCACATCATGGGATGCTGAAGTGCAGAGAACAGCTCTGCAAAGAGAAAATAACATTAAGGGGAGGAGAGCAGGGAATTGCGCTGAGATCCTGGCAGAAAAACCATCTGAACAAAAAGGAAAAGGTTAGGGAAATCCTTGTGCCCTCCCGCTTCTCTCCTGCGTTCATTTGGAGCCTTGCGGCTTCTGCAGAGATATATTCCTGATAGTACCTGCTTTTAGAAGTGCAAAGCATGGCATCATGTAGTCTGGATGTCCAAGCAATCAGTCTTCCGGACAAGGGAACCTGTTGTTCAGGGTGTGCAGCCTCTTTGAGGACATCCCTAGTGCCACTGCCAGAGGAATTCTGTATCCTTTTCATCTGGCAGCGGGGCTGAGTTCGTACTTCCTTTCCTTCCCAGAGTGGGACAGCAGGACCACTGGCTGTGGGCTCACCTCCCCACCCAAGGGCGATGTCTATGTCACTTCCCTTCGAAGTGTGGCTCTTCACCTGGGAGGGTTGTGATCCCACGTAAGGATGACTGGAGGAGAATAGATGAAAGAGGCTGAGTTTCAGAGCCCATGCAAAGCCAGGCGCCTCCTGAGGAGAAACACGTGGTGCAGATCCTGGGACCCATCATGAGGATCTGATGCCTTCACAAAATAGTCTTGGTTGCTTGAGATTAATGGTCTTAAATGGTTACTACGCAGAGACTGAGGCCAGGGTGAATGTCTGTTGCTCAAAATGGGCACTGCTTTGTAGCAAACGCCAATGTCGCCTCTTGCTCTGGCCATATTCTAGTTTTGCTCTCCCAAACAGGGATGTCAGTGAGGGTGCTGGGTGCCTCTGTGTGCTCAGGTAACTTTCCATCTTCCCCTTACTCACATTCCCCTCTTTGGGGATTAGCTGGCTAATTTCTAACTGTAAAGCTCCAGGTAGAGATAAGAGGCCTTTTGCTCTTATTTAAAAAGTGATCCTTCCTGCTGATAGAAACCTGTATCTTCAATCTCTTTGGGAATGCCAGGGCAAGTGCGTCACTGAGCTGCCTCTAGCAGTCCCTGCGTGTTAGAGAAAGGCTATGCCAAAATGCTTCGTACCATGCATTCCTCCTCTGCTGCTGCCCTGGCTTTTACCCTTCACATGTTGTATCCTCCAGCCACACGTGTTCAATGCCCCGAGCGGGACAGAGGAAAGTTACTGTGCAGAGAGTAAAAATGCTTCGGCCGCTCTGTGGCTGCACTGACCTGGACCTTGATCACACACAAGCACAAATGATGCTTTCCACCTTACCTTCCCACTCCCCCAAACCAAACACACATCCCCCCATACTGCACTGCTTTTAAGGAATAAAGGAGATTATTAGGTGATGATGGCACAGTTCATGACCCACTGATTTCTGCAGTGCATCACAGAGCAGAAACTCAGGCCTTGAATGGCTGAGCAGGCAGAATTGGGAGAGGGGACAGCATGGGAGACACCCTGAAAGTTTAGGAAATAGGGGTTTAAAGAGGAAACTTTCTGACTCAGCTTCATGCGGGCACTTATGAAATATCTTAACAGACTGGCTGTGCAGCCTTTTTTTTGCTCACAGCTAAAGGCCTGTAGGTATTTCTGCTTTCCAGCTTTTGAAGAAGCAGTATGGAGTTATGTGATGAGTTCTGATCCTGAAACAGTCCTAAAACTCCTCCTCTGGGGGACAATCTAGACCAGAGCTCTGCAGCCCTCCTTTCTGTGCCAGGACTCCTCCAAACTGTCCCTGCATGACCTGGGAAGGAGAACACAGATCTGCAGCCCACTCTGGATCTCATACTCTATTTTCGTTCTGGTGTGGAGTAACTTTGCCGCTGCATGAGCTGCTGTGACCTCCTGGCTTTTTGCTCCCATGTGGGAAAAGCTTGCATGGCACCTGCTCCATCTCCAGGCCACCTGAGCAGGGAGGGCTTGCTGCCCTCCTGCGCCCCTTCACAGGTCTCCCTTCTTGCATGTGTCCTGGTCCCTCTTCTGCGCAGACCCCATGGCTTGCAGTCCACCCAAGCCAGACCCAGTGAAAGTGCTTGGGCTGAAGCAGTGAGTAATGCGTACATGCTCAGAGAGGTGGAAGTCCTCATAAGGCTGAGTAACACAGGATTAGGGGTGGGATATAGCTATAGGCATGTTCCTCCTGGCTTCCCTGACCACCTGCGCAGGGGAGGTGCAGGGCTGCTCCTCTTTCTCCCTGTGGATGTCCTTTATCTGAGGTCTGCATCATTCGGATCCTGGCTTTGTATCCCCCTGCTTCTTTTATCCAGCCATTCTTATGATTTCATTGTAAATAGGATTTTGTATTTTCTCTGAACATTGCTAATAAATTGTTGCAAAACTGCTATTGCTGTTGTGAGGTCACTTTACTGAAGTACAGCTGAAGGAAGGTCTGGTTGCAGAGCTGGTGCTTCCCTTAAAACAGAAAACATGAACAAGTCTGTGGCATGATGTGGCATGGCCCAAAGTTTTAATGGAGATCAGGCTGTCTCTTCTCTGGTTATGACTAAGGAACACATCCTACACAAAGTAATAAAATGCACATGGCTCCAGCATAGGCAGTGTGCGTGAGAACTATTTGAGAACTGAAGGCCAAAGGGCTCCATGCGTGAGGATCCTGTTCTCTCTTAGACTTGGCTTAAGTGGCCGCAGGACTGAAAAACAAGTTGGGGTGAGTGAGTGTTGTAAGCAAGGCACCTGCTCAGAGGGCATTTGCCGTAGCTCTGGAGAGCAACCTGACGTACTAAGCTTTCTCTAGAGTCAATGGGAAAAAGAAATGCCTCCAGAGGGCAATTCACCTGATCTAAATTAATGCCTACACTGGGAGGTGAAAACTCATACCTCTCCATCAGCTCTGAAGAGCTGATTAGTCCAGGCTGTCAGAGCTCTCAGGGGAGAGAAGTCTCAGCCACAGCATCTTGTTGCGACAGACCTCTACTCTTTGGAAGGAGCTGTACCCAGAAAGGCAGGTGTGAGATTTGTCTTCCTAAGAAGTGTATCTAAACAGTATGGTACAGCCAGTATGGGCTTTCCTGCCCACGCTTGCATTTTCTGTGGAAAGAAAATATTTTGCCCTGAGTCTTGCTGGGTAATGCTCTGCTGTGGGACGGCCTTTGTGGAAAAATAACTGAAGTAGAGCATTTCCATGCAAACAATGAGGAGGCCATGAGCATTTATATGAGGCATCATTAGCTGTTCCTATAATTACCACAAATGGGATAAAAGGCTGATGATTCAGGAAGTTTCAACACTTGGCTCTTGGGGAACATGGCAAAAATTAATTTGGCTTAATCAAAGTGGGACCACTCAGTGGTAGAACACAGGGATGTGGGAGAAGGGAGGGGACGAGGAGATTCTTCAGGGTATGAAGGATGCTGGAAAGAGGAAGGGACGGCACTCTTGCTCATGCCTGCAGCAAATAGGACAGGAATTTAATGGCCCTAAATACAGCCAGAGAGAGTCAGAGAAGACCTTGAAAAACCTGAATTCCACTGCCTGGAGAAGGGGGGAATTTTTATTTACTTTTGCACTTCTTTCTGCCTTCTGTGCTTGAGGTATTTTGAGGAAGGATGAACTCTTGATGCCAAATCGGCACAGGCCATGCCACGGTGCGGAGGATCGGTGCTGATCTTCCATGGCAAGAACCAAGGGCAAGAAGGGCCCTGATTCAGGCAGGAGTTGTTCACCCACATTTCCGAGCTGCTGGCGCCCTCTGCTCTTCATGCTGTGATTAAAAAAAAAAAAAAAAAAGCATAA